>CM070515.1:21694996-21895133 GCA_036346375.1 Guadua angustifolia
GATGTTTCTACTACTTAGCCATTTGGTGGTGGTGAATAAGCCACCCTATCACCCTCACAAATTCACTAGTTTTGGAACTCAAATTTATGACAACAAATTTTATTGAATTTAATACTCCCTCCGTTCCTGAATAGATGATGTTTTAGGATTTTGCACTTCAACCAAGGTACGTGTAGAAATAACAAAATCACCCTCATTCATTAGCTCACTTATTGCTCTTGGATAGTGTTGTTACTCTAATCCACAGTAATAAATAACATTAGGAGCAATAGATGGCAGGGTACGCAAAGAAAAAAAATTGAAAGTTGTCTCAAAATTGTAGAATGATATGTATTTAGAAACAGAATTTGAAAACTAGAATGACATGTATTCAGGAATGGAGAGAGTACTGATCTCACCTGACAGGAATGGAATGGAGGGTGGTGGGGTGGCAGACTCACCACTGCCACCAAGTGGTTCTTTCAAGTAGTAGAGATTACGGGGAGAATGTGAATATGGTTGGCTAAGGTCTAAATGAATAGGCTTCAGCTTTGTCATTTGTTTTAATTTCTCCATTTTTTACATGATTATTCCAAGGTTCAAATGAATCGGCATCAGCTTCATCAATTTTTTTATTTCTCTATTTTATGAGCATTATGTACACTCTTATAGAAAATGGTTTTTCAAACCTTCTATTTTTCATAAACTTGTTACAAGGACAAGTTAGGAAAAAACTCATCATTGTAGAAGCAAGTACCTCAAATATTCATTAGAGACTTAGAACTTCAACCAAAATTACATTCCACTGAAGGGAAAACTAAGGTGAGAACCAAATTGCAAGTACTTATTCTAAAATTTAAAATAATGGAAATGAGCTGCTCTAGCTAATGGGTCATTCCATTGCTATGTAATTTGTTTTCTGTTTTTTCCTTATCAAGCTAATGGGTTTGGATCATGTACCATGTGTCAAATTATAAATACTATTCAGTAGCAAATCTGACTTCTTTTGTCTTAATCTTGTGGCAAACTATATTAGTATAGTTTCTATTTATGAAATAACTTGTGTAATAGTAATATAATGTTTAGATGACAAGCATAAACACTATTGTAGATTGTGAATAAGTTCTATATTGCTGGACCTAACTCATTGATGGATTAGTTGTACTTGTTTATGACTTTTATTTCATTCTCTCTAATGGTTTGCTCCCAAACAAAATATCCCCGGAGATATCTTTGATCTTTGATTTTTTTATCATTATTTTTGTCTTGCATTAGACCAACATTTCCTGCTAAATATAGTGCATCCGTATATTTTCTATCTGAGATTGAAACAAGTCATTGTGACCTATACTTGCTCTTTGCGCCGCATCAGTAAATGAAACTCGCAATCAAGTAAACTAATAGTGCAGTGCCACTTGTTAATGTTGTAAATGCAAACAGTAGGTACCAAAGGGGACTCAAATGATGATGGCAGTTTATGCTCTAACCTTCCTCTCTTACTCTATATTTGGAGGTCTTTATTTAACAAATAGATCTACACGAAGTTACCTTCTATTTGCCTGTGATGTTTAAAATGTTTTTTGGGTTCAGTTTGAGGCCATTGAAGCGTAAAAGAGTTGAAGTATCCTTACACTAGATGGAGTTTATACGTTCGAGTTTACCAAAAGTTTCATGTTGAGAGAATCGGTGTTGGTAGGAAGATGCTAAATTTTGTTTTGTTGGATTGGCGGGTAATGTTCATGCATTTATTTTCATCTATGGTTATTAGTTGGTATTGAATCCTATGGTACCTAAAGTTATCTATTATGAATAGGGTACAAAGATGGCTATTACCATCTATGATGTCGATGTGGATCATTTAGATCCCCTACTTCGAGAGGGTTACACATATTATGTGACACGGATGCCCATTGAGCCGATTGTGAGATGGTAGCATCAAATGTTTGCTAACAGTATATATGAGATCCGTCTCACACATGTCACTTATGTTCACGAGATATGTCACTTATGTTCACGAGATACCAAACATGAATGAGTGATCAATTCCATCCTTTCCTCCGTTGATGCCACTAATTCAAGTTTTCGAATTAACTTATTATAATGACATTTATATTGGTAAAGTGGCACAATTTAATATCTTTTTAGGGGATTTTTAATAAAACAATGTTTGTATGACATAAGTCAGATGTTATGGGCATGGTCATGTTTGTAAGCTTCGTTCACTTTTTGGACAAGCGTGCTTACAATGGAAGGATTCCATATAGAAATGTTCTTATAATCGATGACAAGTATGTATGTTGTTGTAAAATCTCCAAAATCCTATTGCAAGGATAAAATGTTTATATGATTATATCATTTTCTTAAGAATCAGGATATGTACAATTGTAATTAATAGTAGGAGTAGAAGTTATTCATGTGCCAATAGTATAGTACGTTAATAATACAATGCATTTCCTTTCATGGCTGGTATGATTAGTACAAAGGAGCCTATTTTTAACTATTAACTTATGGAAATAGCATGGAAACATAGAAGAAACAATAATAATATAAATGCAATGTATCTTTTGCAGTACCATGTCTAAATAGAATTAATAGTCTATATTCAATTGGTTACCAAGTTTTATTATCTGAATTTGGAAGTCTTCTATATTTCTTAAGAGAAGTTTATTTTTTTAGCTTTCAACGTGTGTAGTTAGTTGTCAAGGACAAATTACTTAACAACTATTTAACAACATGGGTGAGAAGTGTCGGGAGAGTGTTATCGTGGTAGCTACAATGCTGAGAGCAAAGTGTAATGTTGGTAAATTCATGTGTCACTTTATTCATTTTGTGTTAATGTACCATATCGATAGAATTATCTAATGTGTGATTTTTGTGTCTTTCATTTAGACTACAGTTTGTATACTACAGTCTTTAGAAGGGTGCACTTGATCCAGATATTGCAGTTGCCCATGATTTGAGGCGGAGGTAAATTGAAGTTTGGTGATTTTTATTTTATTGTTTGGAATTTTTTTACTATTGATTAATTACAAATGCTTTTGTAGAATCAATAACAAGCTAACTAATAACCTAGGATCATGACAATAGAAGGGAAGGATTAACATTGGATGTGTAACGTAGTTAAAGAAATCTCTGGCTCTTAGATATCTTTCGTTGCAGTAGTACTATGAACATATGTTCAATTTTGTCGGATTTGAGACATAGGTTTACAGTATGGAATATCTTTTGTTGTGGTAGTACTATGAACATGTGTTCATATTATTTTGTCTAGTTTCAGATGTAAGGTTTCTGGCATAGAATATATTTTGTTGCGGTAATACTATGAACATATGTTCGTTTTATTTTATCTGATTTTAGATGTAAGGTTTGCAGCATGGAACTTTCATGTGCAATGCAATAGATAGCTCCAACTTGTAACCGACTCTTGAATATTGTTTACAAAGTCTAAACACTCTCACTGATAATTTAAACTAAGTAAATTTCACAGAACTACAAGCTTCTTGTACATACTATCAGAAAACTGCAGGTTTTAGCTTCTATTTCATGGAAATACAGATTTTATGAGAACTTAGGGTTTTGATAACTATCAACCGGATGTTTTCTCATAAAGAATCAACCAAATTGTGAGCCGTTCGATTTTTGTTGCGATTCGTGCGTTAAATGGGCATGATTTGAATGTCCGGACGCGAAAATTCCATAGGACGGCACTGTTTCGAATTTTTATCGGTCTCGGGCGCGAGGCTTTAAGTCCGGACGCGAAAACGTTTTAGGGAGGTACTGTTTCAAATTTTATTGCTTCTCGGTCTCGGCGCCAGGATTTACTCTCGAGGAAGAGGGAGGACGAGTGAGACGAGCGGTCGAGCGATCGAAGCGCTAGAAATTGGGGAGTTCCGTCGGCGAGCAATCGGGAGTTCTGTCACCGTTCACTGCCGCCGTTCGCCTGCTCTAGCCCGCCGTGCGTTCACCGTGGTTTGTTTAGCTGTTGTGGTGTGGAGGAGACAAAGGTAAGAGACCACTTGTTCGTCCCAATTGCACGAGCTGAAGTTTTTTTTGGTTTATGGATTTGATTTCGAGGGGGAGAGGGAGGGAGATCGCACAGGGTGGAGAACTTGGGAGCGAGAGAGAGAGAAAGAGCAGGGGGGTTAGAGAACTCGGGATATCCGCGTCATCTCCACTCACTGGTGGTTAGCCGGATGAGCGGTGAAGGTAGAGAAATCGGTAAGTTCGTTAGGTTTTGTTGTGCTGTGTATGTGTGGGAGTGGAGGCAGATGGCAAGAGAAGTGCTAGGCTACATCGGTGATTACCGGTGTCAAACTAGACTCGATATTGGGGGTGTTTTCGTAAGGATTTTGCGCTGCTAGCTCAAGAGCTTCGTGGTCACTTGATAATCCTTTTTTACCTCTTCCCCATCTTTTTTTCGATTTTTATATGGATGAGGTGAGATAGGAGTGGTAGAGAGTTATATTGTTAAGGGGATTTGTGGGTAGATTTTTTAGATCTTTGTTATGTCATTAAGGATTTTTGAGATACGATCTTTGAGGATATGCACGATGAGAATAAGAGAAGGAGAGGAGAATACATCGGGAATATGGTTCAATAAGCTCTTTGTGTTTTCTTTCCGCAGAGTTATGTAATAATTTTGGGACCATTCCTTTTTTCGGTTAAATAATCATTACGGTATTGTTATCTTGATCCATTTTTTTCAAGAACCTTCTTGGTGTTGTTTTTGGTTAGAGAACTATAGGTACACCTTTTTGTTTGGTTAGAGAACTATAGGGTTATTTATTTGCTTAGAGAAACATAGTTTAGAAATGCGATCCGAGATTTTGTCTACTTGTAGTCGTTCACTAATCCAATTCAGTTTTTAGATGTCCCATTATAATTTTCGGAACTAGTGTATTATACCATTATAAATTTCTCTTACTGACTTTCACAACTAGTGTATTATACCATTTTATATTTATCGAGTGACATATATATACTTCAATAGTTTGTTTCAATTAATTTGTTTTAATCTTTAATTGTCACATTCTCTGCAATCTTTTAGCTTCTGCGTAAACTGTTTATCCTTTGTGATTTGGATAGGATTCAGTTTTCTGAGATTTATCTAAGCCTTATAAAACTTGTTGTCCTTATAAAGTCCTTTTTCCTAGTCTTGTACATTTGATCAAGCAGTTTCAAGTTTCATGAGTTGATTTAGAGACTACATTTAATTCCACTCATTCATTACAATTCATAGTTCTTTCTGTTTCAACTTACAGTGCATCTAGTCTACAAGTTAGACGAATATGAAAAGATATTTTTGGATGAGTTACATGAGTTTGGATGTACATCGACATTTGTGTTTTTGTACACGATTTCCAATTCTTGAGAGAAGTATATGATTTGTATAAAAGCAGTAGTGTCTACTTCTTGGTTGTCAAGTGGTATACTTTGTTGTAAGATCGTGACAATTGTTGTAATTGTAATATTTTTTCTCTGTACTTTGTTGCCAATGTTTTTGGTGAGTGCAATTTAGTACTAGTAACCTGCAAGCTCTTTTTATTTTGACACTATAATCTTTTGAAGTCCTGATGATGAATACTTTTTTGTATTCGTTGAAAGATATTTCTTTTTACGATAATTAATGTGTATACTGACTTATGTTAGTTGAATTAGAGTTATAGTTTTTTAAGTATGTATAAAAAAATTTGTATTAGAAATGTTTTGGTTTGTTCAATTAATCTAGTTCTATTAGGTTAGTAACAAGAATAAATTTATATTGAAACAAACTATTTAAAATTTGTAGCGGATTAATTGTGCACCTTAGTTTGAAATCGGTATTATCAATGTGTCCTTTTCGAGTTTTTGTTGATTTTCTTCGCAAATATTCTTTACTTCATTAAATACTATGTTGTTATCAATTGAGTTGTAGAAAATAGTCATGTGTACCGTAATTAATTAGGCAAAAATTGGCTAGTACCTAACATCATTGCAGTATTATTTTTGTTATCTTTCATAAGGGCTAGATTGATTTTTTCTAACACTGATTTATTTATGTTTAGCTATTTTGGTCATGGGTAATATTTAGAATATTTTGACCATTTAAGTAAAATATGTGTTGTAAGTTACGTTATGTTCTGTCTTCTTATAAACATTCAATGGCATGTGTTTTTTTAAGGAAGCACGTACTTTTGAAAGATGCGAAGAGGTAATGTGGTTGATTGTATAACTATCAATATGTAATCTGAAATGTTCTTATCGGAAACTGTAGTTTCTATGTGTTGGTCGGGGACTTTGTTAGCATGGTAATTAATTGTGCCATAATTGTGTTGATGTCTTTATAATTATCCAAAAAAATCGGCTTTCATATTATTGATATGTGATATTAGTTGCTGCTTTTTGTTTTGACAATGCATCGATGATACAATTAATACGTGGACATCAGTTTTGCGGTGTTTTGTGTCATGTGTGTGTTGACAGTTATATTTCGATTTGATAGCCTGATTACCGTTTTTATCTGTTCGTGCTTCATATATCACACTCTATTTCATACTTGAAGACTTAGCAGATTTCAGAATCATACATTTTCCATCAGATGGCTTCTCAGAACAAGTCAAAGTTTAGGTCAATTCTTGATTACCATGTCCAGAACCCTTTGCTTGATGAGGTAAGCTTGGCAGAGTTTTGAGTTTGTCACATCAAACCTGCAATACAAACTTCTTTATAAATCCTACTGGGATCTTGGTCACTCAACAAATGTATATTATTTCCGTTGGATTTTATTTTGTTTTATGACATTTATTAGATTTTATCCAACTAATTATGATGTTAACTGAAAACTTAAATGATTTTGTAGTTTTTTGTAATAGAGACATGAAAAGCTGGCTTTTTTGTTGTTGTTAAGTCTATTTTTTTTGTATAGTTATTGTTGATCTTTTAGATAGATTTTTGTAGAATAACAATGCTAATTATGATCTTTTTTGGTCTAACTTTTCATGTGCCTTTGACTTTTTTTATGTGTGTATTTGTTGGATTAGCATTTAAAGTTTTTTTTTTGTAAGTTAAGAATGCCATATCATCAATGTTTGATCAATTTGAGCAAGAACAAACCTAAAGTCTTACAACAGGGTTAGTGCGTTTGGCTGTGGATATAGCAAAGCTTTTGCCCATTGACATTAAGAACTCGGATGAAGGCACTCATTGCGAAATTAACAAGGGAATCGAGGCAAAACATGAGGAGATAATCCGAATGTAGGGAGTACATGTACAAGGAGTATTTGAAAAGCACATATCTAACCAAAGTCTCAAGCTGAAAGCGTTATGTGACAAACAAGATTTAGAAAAGAAATCTGGTGCTGGCTCTCTAGGATCTTACGCAGCAGGTGTGTGATGAGAAAGCTACTCAGATGTTAAACTTTTTATTTTTTTGTGTATAATACTTTGAAGTGGTCCCTATTTTTTGTATGAAGTGGTGTGATCTGTATTACAACATGTCTTTTTGTTAGTAGAGTTTTGTTTGTGTACGATGCTCATCACAATGGAGAATTTGTGGATATGTGAGCATCACAATGGAGAATTTGTGGATATGTACAGCTCATTATAGGTTTTTTTTTGTTTTCAACTTCTTGCTATTTTTTTCAATTTCATTATAAGTACTAGCTTACCTCTTATGATCAATTACTTCTATGAATTAATTTTTTGCGACACTTTTATGGTAGTATATTTTTTTGTTTATAAATATGACTAAATGTGTTTGAAATATACACTTTTTTATTTTTTATATGCATTTTTTGAACTCTAAAATATGCAACTGAAAATTTTAAAATTATACTTTTTTGTCAACATATAATCCAAGGTATTTATCATGATCGATAGTCTTGTTGTATTATTTTCAAATGTATTATTTTTTTTGCTTTAGTTATAATAGAAGGTAATTATTGCGACTCATAGTCTTGTTGACTTCACTAGAACACTACATCCAGCTGCAGATCATTTCTCCCCAACATGAGGTATGATGCACACGTTTACAATGATGTATATTTTTTTTACATGATAGATCATTCTGTCAAATTAGGTTAGGTTTGTCAGTTAGCTTTGTATTCTGTTTTTTTAAACTCGTTTGATTAGTTTCTTTTGTAATATAAAGTAAGTTGGGCTCATTAGATCATTGTGTCTAAAAATACATGTGTGTACTGGTATCCATGTGTGTTTTGTAAGTTTCTAAATATACATGTGTGTTTTGTTTTTTTTAATCTTTTTTTTAATAATTTTAGCAAACTGTTTTGTTTGCTTTGAATATTTTTGTTTACTAGCTTTTCTCAACTTTTCCCTAGTACCATATTTTTCATATGTCCTTTTTTCCTGAACTACTTTTATCAGTGTGTACTGGTACGCTACATGTGTATTAATGCTCCATGTTATGGCAGGTTTTGGTAGTTATTATTATTTTATACAAGCCTCTTTTTTGGTGGGTTGCCATGATAACAAGTAAGCCCTGTTATATCAGTTTTAGTTTTTTTATTTTGTTTATTTGTATGAGCTTCTAATTACATGTGTGTTTATTCATTTCAATATCTTTTTTTTGGTGGCGGTGGATCACCAACCTGAGTATCCACACCAACCTGAGGATCCAAAGTCAAGAATAACAAATGGAGTCTACAAACAACAACCGGTCACATTTTGTTTTGTTAATTATATTGCAATGCTTTGTTGTTCTAATAGTGTTATACTAAACTTGTTAGGTTAATTCTTTATACTATTTTAACACTCTTACAAGTGTAGTCAGGTTTTGTTTGATAAAATATCCATGCGTGTTTTGTTTGTTTTGCTCTGAATTTTTTCTTAATAGGGTAAGTAGTTTGTTTGGTTTAATTATTCCTACTAGGTTTCTTATCTTAGAAGGATAGTCAGGCTTTTTAAATAAATTTTTGCAAAATGTTTTGTTTGCTTTTTTGAACTTTTCCTTAGTAGCATAGCTTAATACAGAGTGCCTATGCTTCCTCTTATACTGTCCTCTTAAATAACTGTTGTGTTTATTTTTCATATGTACTTTTTTTTCTGAAATACTGTATCAGTGTGTACTGGTATGCTAATTGTGTATTAATGCTCCATGTTATGGCAGGGTTTGGACATTATTATTATTTTATACACTTTTTTTGGCGGGTTGCCATGATAACAAGTAAGCCATGTTCTATTAGTTTTTACTCTTTCTTTATTTTGTTTATTTGTATAGATGCCAGCTTCTAATTACATGTGTGTTTCTTCATTTCATTTTTTTGTTGTTGTCGGGGGCGGCTCACCAACCAGAGGATCCAAAATCAAGAATAGCGAAGCACTTCCAAACTAAAGGTCAGCTACACCTTCAAAGAAATACATGCTTTGTAAGTAAGACATTAATTTATCTCTGAATAATGCCACTACTATTTTGCAGACTCCCTTTAGTTTCTTATTATCCATGTTTGTTTTGTGCCTAGATGCCCACATGTCCTCAAAATATTTCACATGACCTACATCATAGTGTGTTATCATTTGCACCCACAATGTTTCAAATTATTGCATCGTCAAACAATACATAATAATGTCAATGAAATCTTCATGCAAACCAGGTTTTGCCCTAAAGCATGGACCAAGCTTCTCCTCAGCTTTATGTGTAATGTGCCAGAGGCAATTCCTATGTTTTGCATGTGGTAATACTGACGCTATCGCTGATTTTATTGCCCCGTCTTGATCAGTGATTATGTGTGTCAGCGCCTTGCCATTCATTGCTTGCAAAAATGTGTTGAAAGCCCAGCTAAATGTATCAGTAGTTTCATCCTTCAGTAGAGCACAACCCTAATAGGCAGTTTTGTCCATGCCCAGTGATACCGACAAATGGAGCGAAAGGAAGGTTGTACTTGTTGGTCATGTAGGTCGTGTCAAAGCTAATGCAATCTCCATATCTGTCATAATATCTCCTTGCCCTAGCATCGGACCAGAATATATTCTTGACCATGCTGTTATCATCAGTGTCAAAGGAGAAGAAGAAACCTGGATTATCTGACTGCTTTTTTGCAGAAGTGAGCTAGTAGCTGGACCATGTCGTTTGCTGAGTTTTCATGCCTAATAGATGTCCTGAAGTTGCTCACATCATGCTTTGTGTATGGTAGGGACCTCAAACCTCCTCTTAGGAATGAGAGCACAGATATCATTTTCCTAGTAGGGATATTGCACTTGTTCAATGTCCGGATGAGGCTTTTTTCTTCATATGTCATGAATTTGTGAGACCTAAGAAACCTTGTCTCATTTGGAAGACACATTTCATGGTTATGCTCCAGTACAACTCTTTTGACATTCCAAATTTCATTTTTGAGCACCACCACCATTTCTGCTGGGCAATTGGTCTTCACTATGTTGTTCCTTCTCCTCTTGTTTGTGAGAGTTCCTTCAGTTGTATCATCACTTGTTTTTGTAATTGAGTCTTTTGTTGTCCACACTTGTTGCATTTTATTGTGTGCTTTGTGATCTCTCCTACCTTTTTTTTTGTTTTGTGTCCGTAATTTTTGGTCTTTGCTATTGAGAATCCAAAGAAGAAAAGAATAAAAGTTGTAGAATCTATGTGCATCATCTGCTGTCTCAAATGTCATTCCTTCTTCTGGTTTGTATCTATTATCAATCTCAAATCTACCCATTGACTGTTTCATGGCGTCTATCATTTCACTTTCCAAGAAATTCTCTATATCTTCTTCCAATAAATCCTCTCTTTCGTTTTCTACATGATGCTCAGGTTGCGTGACTTCTTCATTGACATCTCTATCGGTTTCCATTGTGTTAGTATAGCCTTTAGTCATGTCAGTTGTTAATAAGGTCTGGCCAATTGAATCTTTTGAAACCTCTTTATGAATCTGTAACAGCAGCAACAAGATGTATGTTTTAGCTTTTTTTAGGTGTGTAGTAAACTAAGCTGATGATTGCAAACTTACCAGATCATGAGGTGTTTGTATCTCCTGCAGTTCTGTTGTTGCTTGGTCTGTATGCAATAATGGGTCTTGGATCATTCTCATGGTGTCCTGTTGCACATACACAGACCTATTGTGAACAGACTCCATTGATTGCAATAGGCTTACTAGGCTGTTGTTCGTCAAGTCTCCAAAGAAAGACTGTATGCAGATTGGGTCTTGCTGAAATGAACAAATATTACAAATTTTTTAGTCATTATTCATCACCATGTTTTTTTTTGTAAATACTTTCATTTTTTTATTTTTTTCTGTGTCCAGAAATTATGATTTCTTACCTTGTAAGGATCTAAAATATATGTCATGCCCATGTTATATTGCATATCATCATCAAAAGACTCCATCAGCATTCTCTGTGCACAGAAGTTAGTATAAAAGGCTATATTACCATTGTTTTTCTTCATACGCATAATATAACCATGAAATGTGTAAATGAGCATGGGAATTTTCCTTTCATATAGCATAATATGAATTGGTATTACCTTACAAGAAGATTGAGTCATCATTGTTACCTCATCATATAACAGGTTAGAAGTTCCCCCAATTGCATTGCTTGACAATCCTGTATAGAAACATGATTAAAATGTAATATTGTTATATATTTGTTTCCTCTTTTTGTGAGACACGAATATTCTCAACAAGAGTTATATGCATTCTGTGTGCATTTTGGAAGACGACAGGGGTGAAGATATTTTTCTGCAGTTAGTTAAGAAATATTTTAATGCACCTATGGCTTACATTAGTGTAATCGAGTTATATATATATATATATATATATATGTATATATATATATATGTATATATATATATATATATATATATAAGTCAGTATAAAAAATGTATGGCCTTTGGCATTTTTTCTGACATTTATTCAAGTCTATCATTTTCAAACATTTTTTGGGTGTTATTGTTTTGTTTGCTTAGGAATCTGTGCTTTGTTTAGATAAGTGTTAACACAGTTTTGTGTAATGAGTTTTATCAATTAAGCTGGTTTTGTTATATTAGAAAATTAACATTGTTCAGTTAAGCTAGTTCTATTAAATTGTTAACACAGTTTTGTGTAATGAGTTTTATCAATTAAGCTGGTTTTGTTATATGAGACGTAAAACTTTCTGTTGTTATTGCCTAGGCCAATTGTGGTATGATACTTTAAATTGAAATTCAGGTTGTTTTGTAGCTTTTTGATTAATCTGTGACTGGTCAAAGGTTTTGGGGCAAGTATATGCAGACATACAGAGTTATTTATTACTGTTTTATACTATGTCCTTACCAATTGAGTTGCAAAAGTAGAAGTTAGGATGTGACTAATTCCTTCACATTTCTATTCTTTAATTCTTTGGTGATGGGGAATGATTAGAGACACTTTTGGCTGATTAACATGCTAATTCATTTTTTAGCTTCTAGTAGGCTATTGGAATGGTTAGACTCCATTATAGAACACAGCACTGCTATATCTGAATATGTAAAGGAAAAGTCATTGAAGATAGGCAAGAATCTAAAGAAAACGAAAAGAGACAGAAGAGAATCGCCAGGCAAGCATCTAAAAATTGATCTAGGTTTTGTTTCACATATTTTGACTTATGCAGCAAGTATTTTTTACAGTATGTGATTAATGATCAGGCATAAACCATACAAATTATTTGATTGTGCTGATGCGCAGGTTTGGAAGAAACAATGTGGATGATAGGAACAACCATGCAAGTAAAGCAAGGATGAACGTGCGGATCATATCGGGGGAGACGGAAGAGAACATGGTGTGTCTTTTTCTTTTCTTTTTTGCGTATTGATGCTCCATGATTTGTAGAGTGAACAATAAAAAAAGGGTATGTACCAGTAAATTCCAAATGATCCTCCATGACTATTGTTCTTCTTCTTCTTCTGTATTGAAAGATCGCTCTCCAGTCCGATCTCTTTTTTTTTCTTCTCTCTTTTCTGTTTAGAAGCCTGATCGCAATTGATACCCCCTCGTGTTTCCTTTTTTGCTTTTCTGACATGTGGGCCCCACAGTTAGAACCAATAGGCTTATCTTGGAGCTCAAGTTGGGCTGTGTTTTTTTTTGGCCCACTTCGAAACAGAACTGACGGCCACAATGGTCCAAAATTAACACACAAAGCTAAGAAACAGAACTAGCAGTATTTTGATCTAACGCTTGGATCATCCAATCAAACGGTCAAAAATTTGGATGTTTTTTTTCACAAAAACATCCGGGAGTTTGCTATACACACCCAAGAACTTATATCACAAAACTATATGTTTTAGAATTGATTATTTCTTATAACAAATTTGATAGTATAGGCCAATATTGTAGCCTCACATGAGTTAAACATAAAATAGGGGGGCGCAAAGCTACTATGTGAGTCCACACTGTTAAACTCGTTACAAGAAATGATCAATTCTAAAACATGTAGTTTTGTAATACAATTTCTCCTAAAATCTATAGTTTTGTGAAATAGGAGTTAAAACATATAGTTTTTTTATTGTTCATAAAAAACCTATAGTTTTGTGAAATTTATCATGTGCTAATGGGTTGTAGGTGATCAGATTTTTTCCGGTGGCAACGCGGCACTCAGCTAGTACAAATGAACTGCAGTTTTAAGGCTAGACCAACAATTTGGCCTGAAAACCTTATCGCCGTTCCACAGGATTGAATCACAAGAAGAAACATAATTATCCGATTATGATTTGTCAAGCACCATTCTGGTCGTGTACATGTTCACATCGCGACACGAGAAGCTGACTTCACCAAAAATTCCAGGAAATGCTGGTTGGTAGATAAGGCGTAATAGCTCAACTCAAATATGCAGATGGCGATGTCTGCAGGAAATCGAAAACAAAGTTTCACCTAGAGCAAATATCAAATGTCCTGTAAGCAAGCTTCCCCTTCATAATTTCACTTGTCTGCTCTGACAACAATCGTGTGAGGTCTTCTCACTAATCTGAAATGAACAAAATATAAGGGCTATATGATGTTTTAGCACTCCAGATACTATTTTAGATCTAGTATCAACGAACTATTCCAGTATATCTCAGAGGTACCCTGCCCAGAAAGCATCGACGTAGCTGGCTCAGATGAAACAACCTCCAGGGCCTCAGCTAAATCTGAATCCCAAAGCCCTAACCTGCAAACCTTCCTGTACACATCAAAACCTGCAGCTTTCAGACCTTCTGAAAAGAAATCATTTAATGAGGGACTTTCTGAGCTTATTTCTCTTAGAAATTCCATTGCAGCATCAGAACTACCAAATATCAAAGCTGAGCATGTCTTATCCAACAATTTAAGCTCAAAATCTTTTGAGAAGACATGATGTAAGCTTGTAAGTCTAGACCTCAGTTCTTTGACAGATGTCTCCCTAAAGCCCCACAAGAAAACAACATTATCAGTGCTCATTGTCCTGGTGGTATCTGACTCGTTAGCAAAGTCAACATCATCAGATTCTTCAGCTATACAGCTTGGAAAAAAGATGTTACAACATTCTTCAACTGTGTAACACTGCTCACCAGATTGAGATTTTATCCTCAGAGCACATTCCAGTTTAGCAAATAATTTTGTTATCCTCAGAACATTTTCCCCACTTTTGGTGACACTGTTGGTAAAATCTGTGCAAAAGAAAGAAACAAAGATTGAGATTTCAATACAAAATGCGAGGGCCGAGCGTTGCTCAGTTGGCTGGAGCGCCTGGAATGCACACAGCCCACACGCGTCGAGCATGCTCGCAGAGCCGAGGGTGTGGGTGTGTGTGTGGTATGCGTTTGTAGCTCGGTTGTTGTCATTCTTTAGTAAAATGCTAGAGCTCCTGGCCATTTTTTTTTAAAAAAAAGAGTTCAATTCAAAATGCTAATCAGGCAGGACTACGAAGATGTAGGCAACAATTATGTTAGCTGGAACTATACCTTGCTGTGGTATTTCCACTTCCATCGGAAGAAAGTACTGTCTTTCTAAATAACTCAGAGAAGCTTGTATATTCTTTGCTTTTCTTGAAGGGTCAATTTCTTTCCACATGTGGCTGATATCAACAACATTAGAGAATACCATCCTCAAGGAACACATAAACTCATGCAACTTTGGCGGAAGAGGCGCAACAAATTTGGAGTGTATCATTGTAAGTTCTGAGAGAAAAGGAAGACATATTATGTAAGTCATGAAAGGTTAATATGTCACAAAATTGTGCAGGTTAGTGATGCATCGACCTACCATTCAAGCAATTGTAAGATATGATTGGTTTATGTGAACATGATAGTAGATCAATAACTTCTCGAAATCCACGAAACTTCAAATTATGTTCATCTTCCAATGTTTTGATATCCATCTGAAAATGAGTTTTTTAAAAAATGGATCCTGAATAAGTTGACAATTTCAATTTGTTTTATAATGTGCATAATGGTGCCAATTTCTAGAGATACAAACCAGGAGAAGATTCTTATCCTCTGTCGAACTAGTAAAGATCACACGTACTGCCCTAGCCACCCCAGCTTTGTCCGGAATAACAAGAGGTACAAGGTCATCAGAGATATGATTTACTGTCTGCAGTATAGCTCAAAACAATCAAAGATTGCACCAGTAACTTTACTATTTGACTTTACATATAAGAGAGAATCGAGGAGCGGCATTTGGAGGTTCCAATTTTTATCAGTTACAATTTTCTATGTTTACATATGGAATATCAGATTGCAATTTTGTCTTCACACTAAGAGAATGGCATCTATTTTGAATTCGTTGACTCTTTTCAGACATTGGCAGTCACAGCTAAAACCAGAGTAGAAAACCCAAAGAGCATGAGTAAGCAAATATATATATCCTGCTTTTCATTAATAGTGCCTACCTATACTTAATAAAATGCCTTTTACTTTTGTGGACCTATACTTAATAAAATGCCTTTTACTTTTGTGGACAAACCATCAAATGTAAGTCGTAAAACCAGACCTCCAAAACCAATTGAACTTGATGATCGCCGCATACATCAATGCTCATACTTGGCCTTGAACCATATGATTCACCGCCCAAAATTAGTTTCCTAAGGGAATTAACTAAATAACCTGCATGATAAGAAGCCATGTTAGGAGCCATCTAAGGCATTGTTTGGATGGACCGGGATGGCCCGGTATCCCGGCCCATTCATGTGGAAGTTGAACTAATTCTATGAGGCCCATCCAAACAATGCCTAAGTGATAGACCAGAGTGGAGCCCTAATATTTATCTAAAGTAACCTACCATCAGCTGTTTTACTTGGTTCTGCATACCCTTTTCGCCAATGTTGAATTCTGGACTTAATTCTACTCATAAAAACTGAATCAGCAACAGTTGTACTTGGTGATGATGACAGTTGGCGAAGATGAGGGATAAAGATCTTTTGCCTTGCCAAGGATTCTTGCACCCTTGATAGATAAGATATACCTGCCAATATAGTCACCAGAAAATTAGAACATCTCTATCAAATAACCCAACTTGCTATTCATCATGGTACATGGTATACCACTCACCATCATAAATGCACATATTGAAATCAAAACCATTATGAGCCATGGATGACAAATAAGATGATTGACAGGAGAAATTGTAAGAAGGCATTCCTAGCAGTAGCTCATCTCTGGGAAACAAATGGAAATTGTACCTGTACATCCAGAACACCCACAGAAGCATCACCAATAATCTGGGAATAAAATAATATGATAGACTGGAGTATAGAAACAGAGGATGAAATGTTTCTCAAGCGGAAGAAACTTGAATTGATTATCTAAATTTTTTCATGAACCCCAAGTATATAATTACATGAACATTGACCAACAATAAACTTGGACGAATCCATAGTCCATGGACAATAGTAAATAAAAATTTAACTGTTACAAAAGAATTAGTAAGTGGCGGAAAGTATGGTAGTCTCAATTCTAATGCATAACAGAATATTAACCAAAAATACTATTTGGTAGTAGCGCAAGCAACAGACTTTAGTGTGGTCAAATTATTGTTCAAACTGAGAGCTGAGAAGGTTTTAGGGTTTTATTGACTTTGGTTGGGTTTCATTTGTAGCCTATCCCAATTAGTCTGGGACAAAAGGCTTAGTTGTTGGTTGAGACTTGAGAGCTGAGATTCAATCGGCAAGCTAGAGATCACTTTTTCGCTAAGATTTAGATTTCTCTATGAATTGCCACCTTCTCCATCCCGGTACCAGGTTCTTTGTTTGAACTTCCGAATACACTGTTCAATGTGCTTGTGATATGCATAGGTAGCCATTTTTTCTTGCAACACATCTTTAATGAATTACATAATTAAAAGTTCTATATCTCATTAACTATCCACAGCCTTCTGCACTAAAATATTTTCTCCCAAAGATTCAACTTTACACATAGAAAGTCAGAAAATGTCATGCTAGCATCAAATTAAACAAAAGAACATGACAGACAACCTAAACATTCATGCTAGTTAGTTGTGCAATGAACTTGCTTTGCTTCCCCCTTGCATTGATACCTAACTATTCTTCTTCCAGACATAACATATAGAAACAAATTATTGAGACATAGTGCCTAGCTAAACTTGAGAAAATGTTAACAAAATGTAAGTTTCCCATTTATATGGGCTGTCCAGTGCACTCTGCAAGCTACAATCAGCTGCATTTCATACTGTTAAAACGAGCGGTAACATTTCGGGTATGCACACGAGGTGTTTGATGAAAAGCAACAATGAGCCCACAAAACAGAGGCTGATGCGCCACCTCCGATTGCCCGGTCGAAATAGCTAAACCATCTTACCATTTGTTCACACGTGCATAAGATGTTCGACAAAATGCTACACCACGATTCCTAATTGTCAATGCTTCTTCTGGAGGATGAGGAATGAGTGAGCTGCTTACGGGTAGGCAACGAGGGTGGAGGATGGGGAGGTGGCGTGTAAGCGGAAGGGGCAGACGGAGATGTGGAGGGGCTGGAAGGACTCCGCGGCGAGCTTGGCCTTTAGGTACGCCGTCTCCGACGTGTCCACCGGCAACGCCCGCCGCCACCCCGTGGGGGCGCCCGTCTTCAGTGCCGCCACGGCCACGTAGTCGCACGACTTGAGGTGAATCTCCAACTCACGCACAGCCTCCGTGAAGTTCTGCTTCGTCACCTGCTTCGCCGACGCCGCGGCGGAGCGTGTGGCGGCCATTGGCGCCGGAACCGATGGCGGAACCAGTAACTGTCAACTGAGAACGACCAGGGATTACGTACGCTACCGACTACTTAACTGGAATTTAACATCCTAAATTTTACTTTTTTATTAATCTGTTTTGTTATTTGTGCATTTTATTATTTTCCTAATTTTATTGGATTTTTCTGAATTTTATTTGAATTTATTTTAAATTAAGTATATTGGTCTTTTGTGAAAACTAATTAATTATAGATAAAATTAAAGTAAAATTTGGCTAAAAATATTTTATTTGAGTTAAAATGTTTCAAAATATTTTCTGAGATTTTTATTAAATTTTTTCTAGTATTTTTATTGCCTTTAACTAATTAGTTTAATTACTAGAATTATTTTAATTAGAAAATCTGAGAAAAATCGTTCAACGGTACTGAGCCAAAAAGCCTGTTACTGTGCACGGGCCGTTTTCTATGAAGCCCGTGGGCCTGGTTCTAGACTCTTGACCGTTAGGCGTCGGATGAGCATCCAACGGTCATTTTCAAGCGTGTAAAGATCTTGTTGTGTTAGCCCTTGATTTAGAATTGGACGGCCATGATGAGCTGTATCGGTTCGGATCGTATTATATCTTGGCCATTGGATTGTTGTAATCGATCTAGTTAGGCCACATCGATGGAGGATCTCGATCGTTCATCGCACACATGTACGGGAGGTAGTCGTCGTCTCCACGTGTTCAAGCAGGACTCTGCTTTGAGATCCTCTCAGCACCGCCATGGATTCTGAGACCAAATCACGAGGAACACGTCACCCAAGGCTATTTAAGTGACGCTTGAGGATCGTTAAGACGGAAGCAACATATTTTCATAGTTTTTAGGTAATAGTATGATTTCTAAAAATACTATGGTATTTTATATCATAAGGTGTTTAGTTATCATGTTAAAAACTCTGTATTAAAAACTATGATTTGGTAGATACTATGGTACTTTTGGAGTATTTGAAACTCCACTTCAACCCAAAGTTTTTATGGTTTTAGCTAGCTTCTTGTCTATTTCCACTCAAATACCATAGTTTGTGATGTTGTATCCAAACAGTTGGTAGTTCCAAAAATACCATGGTTTCGAAGGGATTTAGTAAAACCATGGTATTCATAATAAAATAATTGAAAACCATAGCATATCAAAACCATAGTTTTGAAAAATTATGTTTCCAAACAGCGCCTAAGACTGCATGGGCAAAAGTCCCATAGCTGTCGAACGATCAAGGTCAACATTGCGCCATATTTCGCATCTTCTTCAGTGCGCCGCCGTGAGAGGAAAACCGTTGAATCGCCATTGTCCTTGCGTTCCAAGGTTCATCGCTGGTGCTACCAGCTTCGGCCTTCCGCATCTCGTGCGCACGCTTATACCGTGAAGGGTTCACCGTAGTTGCAGATCACCACGAAGTCATCGTCACCGGAGAAGACGAGCTCGTCGTGTCTATTCCAGAGTGTTTGGGGGTAAGGTTTTGCGTCAATAGATTGGCGAGGTCGTATTCTCGCTGTTGGTGCCGTCATCGGTCACCGACGGCGACCCTACGATCGTGCGCACCACCGGACAACATGGCTTGCTAGTTTGCTGACACGTTGTTCAACGTGGCTGTTGTGTTAGCATTTGGGCTGATGTGTTGTAGAGGTGAAGTCAACGTGTATGTTTGCGTGGCAATGTGATCGGTCAGCCACGTCAATGCGTTGCGGGTCCCTTTATTAGTTAGTTGAATGAGTAGACTCGGTTCATCGAGCACAGTTTGAGGACCATAGACCTGGTTTGTGGGCTGAGTCCATAGGCCAGGGTCACACGTCACGTTTGGTGGTTTGGGTCTGGTGCTGACGTCACATTTGCGCAATAAAAGGCTTTTTCAGTATAAAAATAATTCGATTTATTATTTAATTTTCTAATTTTTAGATTTTTGAATCTTCTAAGAGCCTGTTTTCCGTCATGCGAGCTCCGACTGAGGCGATTCAAATTTTTAAAAATTTATAAAATTTAGATTTATTTAATGGTGAATTTTGTTTGATTAGAATTTAGTTAATCTTCCCAATTGAATTATATTTTACCTTGTCATTTGTACGCTATGATTATTTGTCACCCTAAGAAGGTTCATTACTAGTTGGTTAATATTAGCAATCAACCTGAGTTGGTTAGAATGTGCTTAGTTTGTTTAGCCATACCACATCAACTCATGTCTTTTGGAATATCAAAAGGAGAATATCAAAAGTGAATCTTAACTTATGGAATATGGAACATGTTTACGAAAGGTGTGTCAGGTGTTGTCACATAATGATGTTGAGTTGCAGTGACGTATGTCACAAAACGATGTTGACTTGTTGATGGCACGTGGTGCATGGTAATCAAATAGGGTGGTAAATAATTTATATTGGGGCAAGTGTCAGTGTGCCAAAGTGGGCCAAGAGGCAGAGGTTATGTGCAAGTCTTGCCTTAGTCATCTTAAAGACTCAATCTTGTAAATCTTTGAACTGAGTCAAACATATAACCACATGTCTGGTATGGGATAGACTTAACTAAGTAAGATTACCGATGTCTTGGCATATAATACCTCAAGTGGATAATCACATAGAAGCGTGCTTACATGAACGTGTGGTTTTAGAGGATGATGTGGTATACTATGGTTACATCAATCTAACGGTGTGTCGGTTCTAATCTTCACTTCAGCTGAGGGAAGGGATAGTGTACGGCATACGGGAGGGTCAGTGTTGGGATAAAGATTTCTGAAAGGTTTTGTCATAATCACTCTGCCGACATACCAAAGGAAGAGTGTTAATTGTATGGTAACAAGAGATGATCACATCGTGTTGGTAAAGTCAAGGGTTAGATTTTATAAAATAAAAAATTGGATGGGAAGGTTAGATGCTGTTGGAAAGCTGAAATAAGGCTTAGGGCTGGATGCCATATTGCCATGTTTACTTGGAAAATGATAAAAGTTATTACTTACTACTATTTATTTTATTATCTTTTCAATCTATTTACCGTATTTATTTACAAATACTGCTTTACTACAAAATAGCAATGTTAGCCATTCTATTGAAATAAACCTTGCATATAGCTATGGTAGAATTGCATTATGTGCACAACTTATTGAGTGCTTTAAGTACTCACTCTTGCCAACAACAAATCTCCAGTTGAGGAGTCTACGCTAGTGTTGGAGGAGAGGTACCAGGAGAAGACGAATGTTTAGGGTGCGATCCTTGTCAGTTGTCTTTGATATACTGAGAGGTTTATCTACATTTTCATTCTAGTACAGTTTAATCTGTTATTCTCTGTGTTAACCTTCTGAGGCATATTCATTTAAGTTTGACCATAAGGTCATTCAACAGGTAATATTCAATATATGAAGTATTTTATTATTTTTTTGCTGATTATGATTGTGATATTCATCTATGCTAAGCCTGTGTGCGCTAGCGTGATATGGACTAGTGCGATATACATAGAGGGTCCGGATTTGCATATTCGGGTCCTGACATGGAAGGGGATACGTCGGAGAGCCAATGATGGCAAAAGTAATGAGGCAATTCAGTCTGTTCGGCTTCATAATTGAATCGCAGGAGGGGTGGGTGCGGCCAAGGAGGATGTCAGGATCTAATGGAGTCCGACTTCATAATCGAATCGCGGGAATCAAATCAAAGCAAAAACATTCACAAATTGATAAAATGGAATGCTGGTAGATGCAGAAAGAGAAAGGGAAAAAGTGAGAAACATATTGCATTACATTTCCAATCATAACAGAATACAGATCAACCCAACTTTTATACTCAGATGTTCTGAACTTAACTAAGATAAAAGACAAAAGTTAAACATGAACAGTAACGCAACAATTACTCAATAAGGTATAATTACTGAAGACAACTACAACCCTTGGATCAGATGGAACGCTATAATTCTTTAAGAACTGTTAGATCCTCTTAAGTGTCCTGGTCCTCACGATCTTTATAATGAAACTGTATTTGTAAATTCTGACTATCCGTTAACTGAAATGAGTCCTCTCTGCTAGAATTGGATTACGCTCTCTTTTATCTGACATTGCTTCCCCCTTAGGATCCTTGACCTCAAGGATCAAAGTGTGGAAAGATCTTGAAAATGAAATCTGCGTCCTCCAAGCTGGCAGCCTCTAGGGACAAAATAGCCCACTGAATTTTCCATTGAATTATTGGCGCATTGTTCCTCGGCATCATTCTTCACTCAAGAATAGCAATTGGTACTGTCAGTGCATTCCCTTCTTCATCCACAAGTGGCAAATCCTTGCTTGGAACCACTTTTGGTCCAATGCGCTTTTTCAATTGACTAACATGAAAGACCGAGTGTATTTGATAGCCATTAGGCAACAACAACTTGTAAGCTACCTTCTCGATTCTCTCCAAGACTCCAAACGGCCCATAGAACTTAGAATGTAGTTTTAGTGTTTTGTGTAGTCCAAGAGAATTGTGCCGATAGGGTTGCATTTTCAAATAAGCCATGTCTCCCACTTCAAACTCCCTTTTAGATCTGTTTTTATCAGCAAAATGCTTCATCCTTGAACTTGCCTTCTCTAAGTTAAACTTAATGGTATCAAATATAGTTTGCCAATTCTGAATTTTTCTCCTTGTCTCATCAATGGTAGAGTCAAATAATGAGCTCTCAGTAATCATGGGCGGTTTCATGCCATACAAAGCTTGTTAGGAAGTCATCTTCAAGGATGTATGAAAAGAAGTATTATACCCCCATTCTTGTTGGGACAACCATGAATGCCACCTTCTTGGGCTAGCAAATGCCATACATCTAGAATAATTCTCAAGACATTGGTTTACCTTTTTGTTTGACCATCCATTTGTAGATGGTAGGCACTACTGAATCAATCTTTACCTTCATGGACTCAAAAAGTTCCTTCCATAAAGAGTTTGTAAAAATTCTATTTCGATCTGTTATAATCACCTTGGGAAGACCATGTAGCTTATATATATTGTCCAAAAATAGCTTGGTCACGTCCTGAACTAAATATGGATGGCTCAAGGATATAAAATGTGCGTACTTAGTGAATCTATCAACCACTACCATCGCTACTTCTTTTCCTTCCGACTTAGGTAAACCCTCCACAAAATCCATGGTGATTTGGGTCCAAGACATGTCTGGAATTAGCAAGGGTTGGAGTAATCTCGGGTATGGCATATCCTCTTACTTGTTCTTTTGACAAACTGCACATTTCTTGACGAATTCAGAAATGCGGTTTTTAATCCCATGCCAAAAGAATAGGAGTTTTTCTCTTTGATAAGTAGCTCTTTTGCCTGAATGACCCCTTAATGCTGAGTTGTGAAAAGAGTCTATTAACTATCCTCTCAGATTTGTGTTCACTCCAACATATATTCTCCCTCTATAACGCAATATGCCAGTGTTAAGAGTAAAGAATGGAGCACTATCTACTTTGATTCTCAAGTTAGTCTCCAACTCTTTACAATATTCATCCCCTTGATAGCTTTGTACAACTTTAGTAATCCATTCGGGTATTACCACTGTCATTGCTATATTCTCTTCTGGGTGCTGAATTCTGATAAGTGCATCTGCAACCTTGTTTTCCGCCCTCTTTTGTATTCTATCTTGTAATTATATCCCAAAAGCTTGATTAATAATTTGTGTTGTTGTAACATCCTAGAAAATTTAAAAATAAGAATAATAAAAATTTGAAAGTTAAAATGGAATTGTATAGAAATTTTAAATGGAATTAAGATTTTAATTTAAAATATCATCTTATCTTCTTTTTATTGGATTTTAGTCTTAATAAAAGTATAAGTTGCAATATTAAAACTTTTCTTCTAAAAAATAAACAAACCATAAAAATGAGTTTGAAAATAATATTAATTTAATTTTCTGGCATTATTGGTTTATCTTAAGTTTTTGCTCTTTTTCATATTCAAATACAAGGCCATCATTAGAAGCCATTTGCAAAATCCCAAGGTGGTGTGAAAGCATTTAATGTGGATAAGGTACAAAATAATAATTTTGACTTTGAATAGTAATCTTATCTCAATAGTACAACCTTATATTATCCTTAATTTTTTTATATTATCCTCTAAAGTGTTAGGATAACATCCAATAAAAAATATTGAAAATAATTAATCACATTTAACACTTTTAAAAATAAAAAATAGTAATTTTGACTAGCAATAGTAACATTATCTAAATTAATTAAAATTATACAGACCTTATCTTCATCTAACAAATTTACCACATAAACAACATTGTCTTATAGTAAAATTTCTAAAAATAATAAATATTATTTATTGTCCTTAAAAATTCAAAAATAGAAAACTTGGAAATTTAGTAAATACAATGTCAGAATTTTTATAAAATAAATACACATGGACATCATTTGAAAATTTTACAATAACATTATTGAGCCATTATAAACTTCCAATAAAAGTTACAAAAATTTTTAATAAAATTTATCTCCCCAGAAAATTCAAAAACAGAGAACAGAAAATCTAGAAAGCTGGATTGCCAGAATGTTTGAAAATTATATTAACATAATCTGACTCTGAAATTTCTTATAGCATTTTAAAAATTATCATAGGATCATTCAAAAAAAGTTTCAAAAATTTTGGACCAATCTAACTAGATCGAACCTGCAAAGGAACTCTGCTCTGTTTTGGAAAAGAAATGCTTGTGTCTATGATTGGTGGGGCTCACATGTAAGAGCCTTCTTCTTCTTATGACTAGAACATGCCCAACACAACACAGCCAGCCATTTCTTCATGTTCTCATCCAATTCGAGCTCACGTAAACCATGATGCAACAAATGACGTTGCCTAACCATCAATGCTCGTTGCCACGTTCATCCTTATCTCTTGATTTGTACCAATGAGCTTGCAACACGACGCAAACTGAGCTACCATTAGAACCACTGTAGCACCTCCATTTTGGCTATGTAAGTGAGACCTGAGCTTCATTTTAACACCCAAACCGTCCCTATCACCTCCTCTCCCAAAGACAAGCCTCAATTTCATTCGAATTGCCCCCAAATCCACCATGGACGAATGACCTAACTGCTGCCCTAACTCCCTCTCCAAAGCTCTATTTTCCAATTAAGTATACATGAAGCATCCTCATTCACTACCAAGAAAAACCCCCAAATCAATTTTGCCTTTCCCTTACCCGAGAACTCCATGACCGAGTCCATGGAGCTGCTGCTACAAGCCATCCTACCTTCAACCGAGACCATCTACGGCACCGTCGTGATGTCGGGGTTCCATTTTGTGCCCACTCCCCCCCTTGCTTGCACAATAGCCGACCAAAACCACCAGAGAGTAGCCATGGCGCCACCCCTGCCTTGTTCGATCCTGGCTCTTCTTTGTTCAACTTCTCTGTTGCTTCACTGACTGGTGGCCCCAAGTGAACAGTGCTCTCCTTTACTCTATGACAAGTGGGGCCAATTTAATTAGAAACTCAACTTGTCAAATGGGTTCTAGAGAGAAGGTAAAGTTCATTAAAATTTCTTTCTTGAACAATCAATCTTTTAACAATAAACTTAGTAATACGATCCTAGGAAAAAATTAATGAACCGAAATAAGTTCCTGAATCTTATTGCATGATATACATACAAGAAAAAGGATCCTTATAAAAATAATGATAATAATAATGATGAAGATGATGATAATAATAATAATCAAGTACTCAAACTTGTATATATAAGTTTCAATGGATCCCACTTGGCTCAGTCCTATAAAGTTGTCAATTACCTCCACTCTAGTCTCAGCTATGAACCTCTTGCACACCATGTTATGAAATTGTGACCAGGTTATAGCATTGGTATCAATCTTATTGCTGCTTATCCATTGATCCGCTTGTCCAACCAAATATATTTCTGCTATGGCTACCTTTTGTCCTTCAGGGATCTTGCCCAACTCAAAACACTTCTCAGCCTATCTAATCCATGCTTTTGGGTTATCTCCATCAAATTTAAGAAATTCAACTTTGGGACCTTTACTAAAATTTGTATGATAATGATTTTTGTCTTCATGTTTATGTGACAATCCTTCCAAAGCTCTAGGCATGATGCTCCCTCCTTGGGAATCAGATCTGGTATATACTGTGATCTGTAAGAGGGCACATAGGGGGCACATAGGCTCTGATACCAAAATGTCAGGACCCAATGGAGTCCGACTTCAGAATCGAATCATGGGAATCAAATCAAAACAAAAACATTCACAAATTGATAAAATGGAATGCTAGTAGATGCGAAAAGAGAAAGGGGAAAAGTGAGAAACGTATTGCATTAGATTTCCAATCATAACTGAATACAGATCAACCCCAGCATTTATACTCAGGTGTTTTGAACTTAACCGAGATAAAAGACAAAATTTAAACATCAACAGTATCCCAACAATTACTCAATAAGGTAACTAGTAATTACTAAAGACAAACACAGCCCTTGGATCAGATGAAACACTATAATTCTCTAAGAGCCATTAGATCCTCATAAGTGTTCTCGTCCTCACGATCTTCATAATGAAAGCAGATTCAGAAATCCTAACTGTCCATTAACTAAAATGAGTCCTCTCTGCTAGAATTTAGATTACCCTCTCTATCATCCGACAGAGGAGCGGCTTTGAGTAGGGAGAGACATAGTGGAGGGAGGCGGCGAGTAGGGTGGTGGGTTGTGAGCGACGCGAGCGCAAGTGGAAGGCGGTGGTGAGGCGAGGGAGCAGGCGGCGCCAAGACAATTCAAAAATTCGAATCGCCAAATGCAAGTTTGGGGAATCTACAGGATGGGCCACAGGAGTTGAGTCACTGCACAAGGGATATTAGTTAGGCCACCAAAGAGACGTTAATTGGTCTCAAGTGAGAGAGTTCGGGCCCGGCTTAGATGCCCGATGTGGCTCGCTTTTTGTTCAAGTTTTGGTGTAAGTAGGATGAATTTCATAAGAAATCCCATATCAAGGGGAGTGATAGCTTCTTTTCTATGTAATCACTTCATTTTCAAATACGATCTTCTTTTGACACTAGAAACCTAGCTTTTATTGAAAGCTAGTTATAGGTTTGGTATAGTTGCGCTTTTTCTTAAAAGTAGTTTTCTGTTGGGTTATATAGCTAAAGAATCGCACTACCGAACGACTAGGCTAACGAGGTTTAGTGTTTGGCGCTTTAGCTTTTAGTCTAACTTTTAGGTGTGAGGGTGCGAATCGGGAATAAGGGTGGAGGGGTGAAATTTGAAATTTTATACTTAATATGAGAGGTAATTTTCTTCAACTCTAATAGCAAAGTAAGAACTTTAACCCAGCGAAACCGTGGGAAGATACTCAAATTAACCAGCTTTTGGCTTTCAGCTTCTCCTAATATAAATAGACTGCTAGCTTTTAACTTTCAGCTATAGAGAAGCTAGCCATTTAAAACAGCTTCTAGATGGGAGAAGGCGAAGCTAAAGCCGTCCCAAACGGGGGCCTTATCCCATAACATGTAAAGCAGTGATAAGGTGGGTTATCCTTCACTCTCCCTATAAATTGCTGTTGTTAAGCTATTTTTGCAGTAATACTTAGCACCAAGGTTCAAAATATCGCCGAGATTTTGGCTTTTGATCGGGGCCAAGATTTTAAATCTCAGCAGGATAAAAATTTTTGGAAAAATTCAAATTGCTACAATGATTTCGGTGAATTTTGGCAAGATTTGGGTCACTTTCGCGAGATTTTCGGCTTTTTGGATTGAGGTGATCACAAATTAGATAGGTTTTCATATTTGTAGGACCGGATTTCGCACCAAATATTTTGTAGCTAATTGCAATGCTTTTTATGAGGAATAGATGTGAAAATTTTGCAAAAAAAATAAATTCATATACAAATTACTTAGTTAGAATGTAAACAATTTTGTCTTTTTTTTTTGGTAATTTCGATAGAAATTAGGTAATGTTGTAACTCGGTTTTCTTGGGCAAACTAACTACCAGGATCATGGACCATGTAACAACTTAGAAAAAAAAGAACAAATAATCCAATAATACAGGCAAAGTTTTGTGTCCATCATAAACACCCGAGCACCCAACAAAATCATGCATGTGCTTAACCATAGCACAAATCTACAAGCTTCTACAAAATCCAGCTAATCCTTTGGGAAGGGTGACAGAGACCTGCATTTGATGGCAATGAGATGGACAATGACAGGGCTGACACCATGGTCTGGAACTAATCATGATTTTCATACCCTGAATAATCCTTGGAATGAATACAAATCCCCAATGAGAATGAATAGTTTGCTTCCGGTCAAAAAAAAAAAAATCCTGCCAAAAAAATGAATAGTTTGCTTGCACTGCAGGCCTCACAAATCTGAGGAACAGAGGACGTGTGTACAGGGGGGCCAGCACATGTTATTGTTACCAACTACTGCACATAACTCACTATCACATTGCACAGTCTTGAGCTGCATATGAGCCAACCCAAGATCCAACTTCAATTCTGAATCTGATCAGGATTCACTGCTGGATCTGAATTTTGCTGGATTCAAATCAAATGAAATCTTCACTGCTTACTGTTTCACAGTAAGAAAATGTTAACCTGGTAAAAAATGATTGCTCAAGTCTTTGAGTGACAGTAATGTAAGTACATATATATATTAGTTTGTGACAACTGGTGATGATAATCTAAATCCAATGCACATGTGAATACGTGAGTGTGAGATCTAAACATGGCATACCTAGTTGTCTGGTGATCCTTCTGATGTAGTGATCCACAAAAACATTCAAATTTCAAAACCAACAAAGCTACCCAACCCCATGGAGCACCACAGCTGAATAAACTACAGACAAACAAACCATGCATATCATAACAGGAACTGATCCATGCACACCTGCACTACAAACCTTTGCAAGAGGTTGTTTTGTCACAACACCGAACCATTCGGCAAGCTTGATTAGTATATATAGACCTCCTTTCTAACTGAACAATTCATCTCAAAACACCAAGGAAAGGAAAGGAAAGGAACTCAAATATCCGAGACTCTTAGGGTATTTTGTGTAAATACTTAGTATTTTGCATTTAAACATATAGGAAATATGGAGAAATGCTTCAATGATTTTTTTTTTCATTTTTTCTATTTTTTTTTCTAGCCTCGAGAGACCATCTCACAGGAGGTTGAAAATGATCGAAATTTCGGTCATTTCGGTTTTTCTGCCCTCAAAAATACCGAATTTGAAATTTAATTATTGAATTTTAGCCAAAATTTCATATTTCGGCCACCCTTGAGATATGGTCCGAAAATAAAATTTGAAACCTTACTTAGAACAACCTGCTAACCGCTTGCAATATATTTCATAATTTATTTTTACGTGTGGGCAGTAAATAAGTTAGCACCATCAGCCAAACTTAGCTTTGACATATGACCTTAGCAACTATATGTGAGCAGTAAATAAGTTAGCACCATCAGCCAAACGTAGCAGCCAATCTGAGCTGTTCGTTTTAGATCCAACGATCTAGTTTAATCCTAGGACACCATGCATCTCTTCCTTTCACAATGCTATGGTAGAGGATGCGATTCCGCCCTTGTCTACTACTTGGCTACTGTCGCACATCTGCAGGTGCCAAGCTGCCATGGCTGCGCGTGTCGCGGCCCCTAGGCAGGGCCGGCCCAAAGGGAAGGGCAACCAGTGCGATCGTCAGGGGCTCCCAATTTAGGAGGGCCCCAAAATTACATCTAACATGAATGTAGAAGCATCATTTCTGATAAAACGCCGAGCTACTCGGAAAAAACAGTATGATGAAAGTGATTATAATGAAGAGGTTTTATCAGTTGAGAAGTCTTTTGAGGTAAATTACTTTCTTGTGATGGTGGATGTAGCAATTTCTTTATTGAAGAAAAGGTTCAAGGATTTTACTACATTTAAAAGTATATTTGATTTTTTACTTAGCTCAAAAAATTTAAAGTCATTGGATAATATTGAACTAAGAAATTGTTGCACTAAATTTGCAAAAATATTTTCCCATAATAGCTCATGTGATATTGAGTTAGATGATTTTTTTCTGAACTAAAAGTGCTACAAATGACTTTATCTACTCACTCACAGTCCGCCAAGGAGATTTTTGAGTTCGTTAAGGATTTAGATTGCTATCCAAATATTTCAATTGCTTATCGAATCTTATTCACCATACCTATGACTGTAACTTCCGCTGAAAGAAGTTTTTCAAAGCTAAAATTATTGAAAAATTACTTGAGGTCATCAATGTTATAAGAAAGGTTAAATGGTTTGGCAATTTTATGCATTGAGAAGGATAAATTGGATGAAATTGATATTAATACTATTATTGATGACTTTGCATCTAAAAGTGTTAGAACGAACTTTAACTTGCCCATTTAAATTTGTAGGAGTTGGTGAGATTGGCTTTTGTCGCAACATTATAGTAGTGACGGCAATGTGGCGTGAGTAGGCTTGAAAGTGCATCTTGGAGGCTAGAGCTCAATTTAGTTGAATAGTACATGAGTTTGATTATGTTTAAACTATTTTTTGGTTGTGACTTATTCTCTACCAAGTTTATTACATATGAAAGTATTCGATATTTTATCTGTAATAATTATAGTAGTCAATAAAAAAGCTACTTGATTTAGCTCGTCCTAGGCCCCAAAACCTTTGGAACGGTCCTGCCCCTAGGCGCCGTCAGCCCGTCACCACGGCACGGGCGTGCAGCAGCACTCACCGTCTGCCACCCCTCCACATCCCACACCACGACACACGGTAATAACTACCACCTTATCCACCGCGCGTCGTGCAGTGCATCCACATTGCTGCGTGTCTAGGCCACGGTAGCCTACTGAGACACCCGAACACAACAGTGCGCCCCGTGCATCAGCGCATAACCAACAAGTTGCTCGTCGGAGTGCACGCCCACCGCGCTGGTCGTCTGGAGCGAGATCATCGCGCTTTCACAGAATAAAAATGAGTACTGCAAATTTGCAGCTGACTAGTAGAATACACGTACGTTGCAACTAAATTGAAATACTGAACGAAGCAATAGAAATGTTGTGATTTTTTATGCTAATATGAAATTTGGGGTTGGCTTTTTGGGCTGACCTTTCTCCTATCTTGGGCTACATGTTGACCGGCCCATTAGGGTTAATGAAAAGGGAGGCAGAGTGTTGCTTTTCGGTTGGCTCTCTCCCATGTTGCTGCGATGGCGCCGAACTACTTGGCATTGGACAAGGCAGCAAGTACGGGGAATGGCTACCGCACCCAGCTGCTTGGCTCTCCTCTCTCCCGATTTGGGCAGTGCAACACTGCAGGAATCGGTGGCCGGTGAGGCTACAGTTGAGTCATGAGGGGCGCAGGTAGCCCATGCAGCCAGTGCTCATCTTCTCCTATTTTTATGTGCCGTGCCAACTCTACAGAGGTCAAATCATCATAGTTCACTTGCCCTTCATCTTTTGTTTTCCTTCTAGTTCTTGATTGTGTTGGCAAGATTGTGCATAAGTCTTTGATTTGACGCTCGGTTGGTGCGACTGTGTTCTTGCATCATAATCTGGTGTTCTACCTATGTGGTTTTGCATCGGGCTATTGAGTCTGGAACATTATTGCGCTGGGAGGCTTATCGGTTGGTGAGCTTTTGAAGTTCCAGACTAGTGCTTTAGGAGCTAAAACATGGTTCTGTGAGCTGAGTTTTTAGGAGTCTAGATTGGAGACTTGCTTGAGCGGCTGATTATTGAGGCTTGTCTCCACACCGGGTGTGTCACTGATGTGGAGAGGGCGTCGTATCTCTATCTTTCAGGACGTACAATGGCTATTGGATTTCTGGGACAGCAGCGGCCAGTGGCGGAACTAGAATTTTTTTGTTGGGGGTGCACACTTCACGCGTATAACTCTTAGGTTTTTACAATTATTTTGTAACAACATCGTAAATCCAACACATATATTTGAAATTTGCTAAAAGCACAATATAAATAGTTCTAAGTTATTAAAAATCCCAAACTACTAAAATCGAAACCAATTTGATCAACAAATTTGACCCATCGGAGAAGTGATATTGTACCGCCCCTAGTATCGCCCCCAAGGGAGATCATAATTGAAATGGTAATGCTCAGAAAAACCATCTTGTCCGTTACTAAAACCGCTAGTAATCATTGGGTAATAATGTTCTTGTGGAAATGTAACACCCTCAAAATTCACATATTTTTTGGTTTAATTAATATTTAGAATTTTCTTTTAATTTCACTTATTTTTATGGATTTTATAAAACCTTTTTGCCATTTTTAGTTTTACAAAAAGATTTTTTGTAGAAAATTTAAAAGCTAAAAAATTCTGAAAATAATTTTATTGGGTTCCAAATATTCTAAAGCATTTTTAAATTTTTTACAATTTTTGGACCCATTTTGCTATTTTATACGAACCCATTTCTTTCTTAGCATTAAAGAACTCGAAAAACACCCTCCCTTGACAGTGAGACTGGAGTCCACTATCAGGCCTTTTTTCTAGCTGTAGCCAAAGTCCCGTCGAGAGAGAGCTCGTTCTCTCTTGCCTCCATTAAAGCCAACTTTTGAGCTTTCAAATCCCCATGATTTTCGCACCGAAACACTCCAAATAATTATGCAATCAAATCCTCCGCCGAGGAGGCCCACATCCCCATTGGTTTCTCAAATTTTTGGGGGTGCCAAGGCATACCCAGCACCCCCTAGTTCCACCCCTCGCAGCTACCGTGTTGTGCTCTGCCCTATCTTCTGAACAGCTTTGAGTGCTATTCCTTCGAGAGTAATATTTTTAGATTGCTCTTTCTATCTATTGTTGCCTGTGGGATTGCTCTGTGATGATATTGGGTATACTAAAGATATTGATAGTCAACTTTGTGAATAAGGCCTTTAATCAGTAGACTTGCATGCTAAAAAGTCTTGATTCATTCACTATCTTGATCAGTAGTTAATTCTTATATGCTACTGTTTTACTTTTCTCAGTTAGTATTACTTCATGTATATGCTGAGTAAACTGATATTTATCTGATCTGGTCATTGCTTGTTGGTCCGATTAAGTAAAACTGCTAGCTTCTGATCTGAATATACTATTGCCTGGTTTGGTTGGAAATTTGGTAGCTTCTAATTTGTGCTTCACTAGTTGATATTCTTACTGTTTCGACTAGTTGTTTATTAGAACTTAATCTGATTGTTTGGATAACAAAAGAATCTTGTGATTGATTAGGTTATAATCTATTATTCAACAGTGAACTTTATAATCAATTTTTATTATGCATGTTAAGGTGGTAAGGATTAGAGGCCTTATTCCCTTAATTGATTGTTTAGCCCATTTGTGATTGAAACTAAAGATCTAGAATCTTTAGATTCAACCCTAATCTGAGAGCAATAGAAATTAATTTCTCATTAAATTGGATACATGATTCATTGCATGAATGCCATAATAAGTTTTATCTTAGTGATTATGATTTTATGTCTATCTTTGGATTATGTAATTATGTTGTTATTTACAATTAGCATATTTTCTTGCTCTTATTATCATATTTTCTAAAACAATCCAGAAATCCAATATTAGTATCAAAGGCTTTAGTGTCGTCAGACGTAATTAAGCCTGAAATATTTGATGGAGCTGGCTTTAAACGCTGGTAAGCTAGGGCGAAGCTCTGGCTGATTGAGCTCGGATTATTCTAGGCCATCAGCGAAGAGATGCCCCCTTCCAGGGAAAGATGTGACTGATGAGGCTGAGATAGATCGCTTAATGGTGAAGAGGGCCAGTTGGGAGAAGGCCAACACTTCTGTGTTGGCCCGCATCTTAGCCATCCTATTAAATAGGCTTTTTGACGTATATGTGAATTTCACAGAGGCACGCAAGATTTGGATAGAATTCAATGAGAAATATGCCGAAAACGATAATGGGAATGAGTATTTTATCACAACTAAATACCTGAATTACCAGATGGCTAAAGGCAGATCCATCATGGAACAAATTCATGAACTGTTGTTCCTCATACGAGACTTAGATCAGTACGAGTATGTTCTTCCAGAGGGTTTTCAAGTAAATGTCATCTGAGCTAAATTGCCTTCTTTCTGGCGTGACTTGACACCACTATTAATGTCGAGGAGAAGTCCAAAAATAACTATGGAGTTATGAAGGCTCCCGCTCAGGCTAATCTTGTTGAACATAAGAACCAAGGAAAGAATATGAAAAAAATTTCAAGAAGCCACCTCCTGTAAACAATGTCAAGACTAAAATCATGAAGAAAAAGAAGACGGAGGTTGTCTGTTTTGTTTACGGTGAGCCTAATCATAAAGCTAATCAGTGCTGCAACCGAAAAGGAAAGGGGCCGACGCCTAAACAACAAAAGGCGCCTAAGACCCAGGTGCATGTAGCTGTTGTAGAGACCAGAGATCTCGGTGCAGGCATTCAACTAGTGGGTACGTACCTTTGGCCTTTATGACAGATTCATCTTCTGATTGGTGGATCGATACAGGTGCTACTAGACACATATGCGCTAATCAGACATGCTTCTCCTCTTTTAGTGGTGTGCGACAAGTGGAACTGCTTACGATGGGGAATGGTGCGGCGAATAAAGACGTGGGATAGGACAAGTATATATGAGGTTGACTGCAGGCAAGAAGCTCGTTCTTAAGGATGTGCTATATATACCTGCCATGGCCCACAATCTGTTGAGCGGGTCAATGCTGTGCCGGCAAAGAATAAAATTAGTCTTTGAATCCAATAAGGCCATGTTGACCAAATTTGGTTTGTTCTTAGAAAAAGGCTATGATCGCGGAGGCATGTTCCGTATTTCTATTTTTGATAGTGATGTGAAAATTTTTTAGTCTTCATATTATGATAATAACATTGATTTATGATATTCTTGTCTTTATCATGTTAATCATGAAATCATTGAGCGGTTGAGCAAGATGGAGCTTATTCCTAAATGCAAATATAAGAAAATTCACAAGTGCGAGGTGTGTGTTCAAGCTAAACAACCTCAAAAACCGTTTCATACATTGAGGGCAGGACCACCTTATCTCTTGAACTAATCCATTCTGATATTTGTGAATTGAATGGTATAAAAACTAAAGGTGGCAAAAGATACTTCTTTACTCTCATAGATGATACAACTAGATTTTGTTACATCTATTTACTTAAAATCAAAGATGAAGCACTAAAATATTTTAAAATCTATAAGACTGGAGTTGGAAATCAACTAGAAAAGACAATAAAAAAGTTAAGGTCAGATCGGGGAGGGGAATACATTCCTAAGGAATTCTCTCAATACTGTGAAGAAAGTGGTATAATTCGTGAGTTTACACTACCATACTTACCTCAATCCAATGGAGTGGTTGAATGAAAAAAACCGAACTATTTGTGACTTCGTGAATGCTTTGTTACAAAGTTCATATATGGCCAACTTATGGTGGGGTGAGGCTGTTCTCATAGTTAATTATGTTCTAAATAGGGTTGCGCCTTATAATCGTAAGGTCACTCCTTATGAGGGATGGAAAAGAAGAAAACCTAACTTGTCATTTTTTCGGACTTAGGGCTGTTTGGCCAAGGTACATGTACCTCTACCGAAGAAAAGGAAGCTCAGTCCAAAGACTGTGGACTGTGTCTTTATTGGCTATGCTCAATAGAGCACATCTTATAGATTTCTAGTGGTCAAGTCTGAGGTTTTAGACATTGTAGTAAATACTGTGATGGAGCCCTGTGACGCGACATTCCTTAAAAATATTTTTTCTATGAGAACAAAAGAAGATAGTATGCCAAATGGTTCTTATGAACACTCTACTCCTTACAGTATGGATGACATAACTCCAGAATTGGAGTTGAGGAGTACGAGACAAAGGACAGAAAAATCCTTAGGTGATGACTGTGCCACCTATATCGCGGATGATGAACCATGAAGTCTTCCAAAGGCATCTCCAGATGTAGAGTACTAGAAGGAGGCGATCCATAATGAGATGGATTCTATCATCTCCAATAGAACTTGAGAGATAGCAGATCTTCCAGCTGGATGCAAGCTAGTAGACTGCAAATGGATCTTTAAAAGAAAGCACAGGCCCGATGGTACTATTGAAAAATACAAGACCCGTTTGGTGGCTAAGGGCGTCATGCAAAAAGAGGGCGAAGATTAGTTTGCCACTTACTCTCCTGTGGCTAGATTATCCACAATTCGAGTACTCTTGGCACTGACAGCTTGTTATAATCTCCTAGTACATTGATGGATGTAAAGACCGCATTCTTAAATAGAGAGCTAGATGAGGAGACCTATATGCAATAGCCAGATGGATTTGTAGTAAAAGGATAGGAAAACAGAGTGTGTAGATTGATTAAATCATTATATGGTCTAAAACAAGCTCCCAAACAATGGTATGAGAAGTTTGATAGTACAATGACTTATGTTGGCTTTTATGTAAACGAAGTTGATAAGTGTGTGTACTATCAATTCAAAAGGAGTGAAGGTGTCATTCTTTGTTTATACGTGGATGACATATTATTTTTTGGGTCCAATTTAGATGTAATAAATCAAACCAAGTCATTCCTCTCCCAAAATTTTGATATGAAAGATCTGGGTGAAGTTGATGTGATCTTAAACATCAAGCTTATAAAGGGAGAGAATGGGATTACATTGTCTCAATCCCATTATATGGACAAAGTCTTGAGTCATTTTGGTTTTGTAGACTGCAAACCTGTTGCTACACCTTATAATCCAAACACTAAACTTAAAAAGAACTTGGGTCAAGGTAAAGACCAACTCAAGTATTCACAAATTGTAGGTTACTTGATAACTTAGCTAGTGCAACTAGGTTAGACATCTCATATGCTATATGCAGGTTGAGTTGTTATACATCTAACCCAAGAGATGATCATTGGATAGTACTAGAGAGAGTTATCAAATATTTAAAGGGAATAATGAATTTGGGAATACACTATTCTCGTCATCCTATAGTCCTAAAAGGATTCAGTGATTCCAACTAGATCAGTGACTCGGATGACGTGAAGGCTACGAGTGGCTATGTTTTCACTCTAGCAGGTGGGGTTGTATCATAGAGATCTTCCAAACAAACTATTCTTACATGATCCACCATGGAAGCTTAGTTAGTAGCACTTGACTCAGCAGTTGTAGAGGTAGAATGGATTAGAGTAGGGGTGGGCATTCGCTTTATTCGGTTCGGTTTTTTTGGTTTTTAAAAATTTTGGTTTTTGGAATCTAGAAACCGAACTGAATTCAAAATCGAACCGAATTAACTGAACCAAATCGGTTCGGTTAATTCGGTTTTTTGGTTAACCGAAATTTTTTTGAAGCTAGCTAATGCAGTAATGCCAATGAAACCACGCTAGCAGTAGCAAGCGTCCAAATGGATGCTAGGTTTTCTTCCACTGACCAGTAGCTATCAAGCACATAAATGAACAATCAATCTCACACACAAATGAACTGGAATTCAAAAGCTACACCAGTATAAAATTCGCTAAGCAACAACAAGCACACATCACAATTCACAAATCACAACAAGTAATGAAGTGAAAAGGCATAATGAGATTTGGTCATCAGGGATAACCTACTTACAGGTCAGGCACCTCTGGGAAGACCGGAAGCGGACAGCGACGGCTCGACCGGCGACCTCTCAGGGGTTTGTAGCCGCTGACTTCTAGCGATGATGGCTCAGGATCGCGCAGAGCCTCCATGCCGGATTTGCCGCCTCCACGTATCTACCCCATCTCGGCCGGATTTGGTAGTCGAGCTCCTCCACACCGCCTCTATGTATCAGATCCAGTCGGATATGAACCTCAAGAGGATGGGGACGAAGACCTCCGCGCCGCCTTCACTACTAGATCTGGTCACCGTTGAGTGACTTCGCTCGAAGACAGTTGGATCTGGTCGCCATTCACCAAGCCCAAGCATCTCCATATACACTGGCGCCCCACGCGCCACCACTGTGGGCCAAGGCCATCACCCACCAGATCCAGAGTGTGCGAAGTTCGCGAGGGCGGCTACGCGGAGCTGCAGGTAGAGGTTGGCCCAGGATGTGCTTTGCTGTGCAGGTGGGCCACGCGGGAATAGCGCAGGCCGTAGGAGGCTGTGGTGGAGAGAGAAGTGGTCGGCTTGCCGTCGTGGAGGAGGAGCGCGTAAGCCGTAGGAGGCGGCATGGAGACTGGAGAGATCAGATTTGTGATTCAATAAATGGGGAATGGGGGGAATGGCCGAATGGAAGAAGAATGGCGAATGCCGAACGGTTCGAAGCTTTTGGGCATTAGCTGGTTGTTCGGTTGAATCGGTTCTTTGGTTTTTGAGAATTAGAAACCGAACCGTAGCCCAAAAACTGAATAGATCTAAAATAAAAACCAAACCAAAAACTAAAAACCGAAAAAACTTAAATAATCGGTTAATTTGGTTCGGTTTTTCGGTTTAAAAATGCTCACCCCTAGATTAGAGAGCTCCTTTCTGACCTACCAATGTTGGAAAAACCTATTCCAGCCATTCTTACCTACTGCGATAATCAAACTGTTCTAGTGAAGGTGAAGAGTAGGAAAGATAATATAAAGTCATCAAGACATATAAAGAGGCAATTAAAATCATTGAGGCATACTAGAGCGACGGGTGTTATTGTTGTAGAATACATCCAATCTAAATGGAATTTGACCGATCCTTTCACTAAAGGAATGGCACGAAAGGCCATTCTTGCAGCATCAAAGGGAATGGGGCTCATACCCATTTGAGTGGATCACATCGGTAATAATCTATTCTAGAAGAGCGGAGATCCTGTGAACTAAGCTCTAGAAAAATAAATTGTATGATCTAAAGAGCACATCAAAAGGTCCCATTAGCTGTAGTGCTCTTCTATATGACAGGTTGAGCTACAAGTTCTTAATGAGTTCAATACCGTATGGCAATAGGAATTGTCCTACAAGATTCCTTGAAGAACTCACCTATATGAGTATAATCGTGAGGTCGCGATTAATGGAAGTATTGTGTATACTTCTAGAAGATATCTTATGAACTAAGATACTAGGACATGATTGGAAAGTCCTAACTCGAAAGCTAAAGTAATAGCTGCCTCGTACAAGGTGTTATTCGTGTGAAGTCTCTCACACCAAGGCAAAGGATCAAGGCTTTAGTCCTCCTTCGTCTTTGCAGATTCGGAATGCATGTGACTAGACAATGGGTTCAAACCTGAAAGGTACTCATTGCCAAATATCTGTATATCAAACAAGGTTTATTTTCCAACTTTAAATTTGGTGGGGTTTGTTGTGATTATTGACGCTAATATGAAATTTGGAGTTGGCATTTTGGGCCGGCCTTTCTCCTGTCTTGGGCTGCGTGTTGACCAACCCATTGGGGTTAATGAGCATTGCTTTTGGGTTGGCTCTCTCCCATCTTGTTGTGACGGCGCCAAACTGCTTGGCGTTGGACAAGGCAACAAGTGCGGGGAATGGCTAGGGCACCCAGTGGCTTGGCTCATCTCTCTCCCGGTTTGGGTGGCGCAGCACCGTAGGAATCAACGGCCGATGAGCTTACTATTGAGTCATGAGGGGCGTAGGTAGCTCATGCGACCAGTGCTCGTCTTCTCCTATTTCTATGTGCTATGCCTCCTCTCCAAAGGTCAGATCATCACAGTTCACTTGCCCTTCATCTTTTGTTTTCCTTCTAGTTCTTGATTGTGTCGGCAAGATTGTGCACAAGTCTTTGATCTGACGCTCGGTTGGTGCGACTTTGTTCTTGCATCATAATCTGGTGCTCTACCTATGTGGTTTTGCATCGGGTTATTGATGTTGGAACATTGTTGCACTGGGAGGCTTATCGGTTGGTGAGCTTTTGAAGGTCCAGACTTGTGCTTTATGCACTAAAACTTGGTTCTGTGAGCCGAGTTTGTGGGAGGAGTCTGGATTGGAGACTTGCTTGACTGGCTGATTATTGAGGCTTGCCTCTACACCGGGTGTGTCACTGGTGTGGAGAGGGCATCGTATCTCCGTCTTCCAGGCCGATCATACTGTGGCATGTACGGTGGCTATTGAATTTCTGGGACAGCAGCAACCGTACTGTGCTTTGCCCTGTCTTCTGAATAGCTCTGAGTGTTGTTCCTTCGTGAGTAATATTTCCATATTGCTCTTTCTGTCTACTGTTGCTTGTGGGGTTGCTCTGTGATGATATTGGGTATACTAATGATATTGATAGTCAACTTTGTGAATAAAGCCTTTAAATAGCAGTGTTCAAAAATTCGGTACTTGGCAGCGATATTGCGGTTGGTGCTATAAACGTAATGAATTCAGCCATTGGCTGCTTTGTTTGGCATTGGGCGAATTGCGGTTCTTAGCGGTATTGGCGGGCCTTGGCGGTGTGGCGATCGCACAAAATTATGAGAGAGACCATTTTGATCTCATCGTTTATATGACCTGATGACCATGATTGAAAGATTCACGTCGTCGCCCACAAAATAAGGTACACTAAATCACTAACATAGTACTTACTAATTAGTTTATTACTTAATTAATTGAGTAGCATGCGTTCAAGTATTTTAGTTTAATATTCTACTTTAATATTTGATGTCTTGCAATTTGCAAATAACTAGAAAAGAAAACTAAAAATTTTATTCATAATAAAATCAATAATATATATGAATTATATTAATTCTCGGCCGCCGAGGGTCAAAATGCCGAGACCCGCAATTGCACCGCAAATATGGCCTTAGCGCTTGGCGGTACCTAACCGCCACAAATCCGCCAAACGAACTCTTGAACATTGTTAAATAGTAAACTTGCATGCTAGAAAGTTTTGATTCATTCACTGCCTTGATCAGTAGCTAATTTTTATATGCTACTGTCTTACTTTTCTTAGGTAGTATTACTTCACATATATGCTGAGCAAACTGATCTTTATCGATTTGGTCATTACTTATTGATCTGATTAAGTAAAACTGCTAGCTTCTGATCTGAATATACTGTTGCCTAGTTCCGTTGGAAATCTGGTAGCTTCTAATGTGTGCTTCACTAGTTGATACTCTTACTGTTTCGACTAATTGTTGATTAGAACTTAATTTGATTGTTTGGTTAACAAAAGAATCTTGTTATTGATCAGGTTATAATTTGTTATTCAATAGTGAACTTTATAATCAATTCTTATCGTGCATATTAAGGTGGTAATGATTAGAGGTCTTATTCATTTAATTGATTGTCTGATCTATTTGTGATTGAAATTGAAGATATAGAATCTTCGATTAAACTCTAATATAAGAGTAATAGAAATTAAATTCTCATTAAATTGAAGACATGATTCATTGCATGAATATCATAATAAGCTTTATCTTGGTGATTATGACTTTATGGCTATCTTTGAATTATGTAATTATGTTGTTATTTGAAATTAGCATTATTTTCTTACTCTTATTATCGTATTTTCTAAAACAATTCAGAAATCCAACCAAAACATTCGTGTCATATTCAACAAATCCGATGCTCTAGAGGAGAATGGACATACCATCACAAACTTTTAATTAGAAATTGTAGAGATAAAAAGTCTTTCTAGGTAACAGCACAACCAAAACATCACCCCAAATTCTCCTGCAGATCACCATATCCACGGTTCAACTCAAATCGAACTAAACACCAAGCAAAACAGATACTAACAAAATCAGGTTCACAACTTCACATTAACCGCAGCAACGAACAAACGATCTTGAACTGAAGCAGTACTGTACACGGTAAACGGTAACACCAACATGTTTCCCTTCTCGGCCGGTCGCCTCATGTCACCGTGCGATGTTTGTGCTTGGGATGACGCCTACTTGCCAAAGATGGACTTGATCCACCACATCCCGCCGTCCCTGGGGCTCTCCTCGCTCTCGGGCGGCGGGTCCGGGTGCGCCGTCTTGCGGAGATTGGTCACGTCGTACCCTTCCTCTTTCGCCCTCTCCACCAGCTGGTTGTACACGTCCTCGTCCATGTGCGGCTGCCTGCACAAGATCTAAACACAGAGCATGCATAGATTGCAAAGCACAGAGATTAATTGGTTGTCGATGGGCAACGATTCAAGGAGAGATCAGAATTTGGATAAGCTAGCGTACCCAGAGGTAGTTCCTGGAGGGCTGGCCGATGAGCGCGTACTGGTAGCCGTCGTCGATGTGGAGCACCCAGTAGTCGCCGGTGACGGGGATGATGGGGAGGAAAGGGGGCACGTAGAACCTGACCTTGAGCTTGGCCTCGTCGCTGGCGGGGTCGGCACGCCAGGCGGTGCCCTCGATGTGGCCTCGGCGGCCGTCCGTCCACGTCTCGTTCAGCACCTTCGCGGTGCCGTCCGGGTTGAGCGTGTAGGTCGCGCGCGTGTTGGTGCCGGTCTTGGGCTGGAACCTGGACGGGAAGCACGCGATCTCGTACCACCGCCCCATGTACCGCTCCAGGTCGAGGTTCCGCACCACCCTCATCGTCGAGCCGTCGTCGAACGCTTCTTAACTTCTTCTTCGGCGGCGGAGGCGAATTGGGTTTCTTGGGGAGGGGAGGAAGCAAGGACCAAGGTGGCGTGGGCTTAGGGGAGGAGCTAATAGAGATCGGTCGATGCAAGGTGATAGAGATGGAGCCAATAAAAGGTTGGTGCAGTAGACAGGAGACGTGGAGGATTGTGGGCGATACGTCAGGAACCTGTCGTTCTGTAGGGTGGGGTGGGCGCTGCGGCCGGGCTCTGAGCTTTTGGCCCGGATTGTTGACAACGCAAAGTAGCGGGGCTGAAAGGGGCCACTAATGGATTGAAACTTACAAATCTATTTTCTCTTTTGAGAAGAGGCAAAGGTTAATATTAAATGGAATTGATGGTATGTTCTATTTTAGTTAGTGTAATTAATAAAAGAGAAATATTCTGTATAATCACTTATATGTGTCTGCGCTCAATCAGCGATCCTGGAAGACCTAATCTATATCCAACGCCTACATTTGCTTTTACGCTTAAACCCTCCCACCTCACCCTTCATGTCTTCTCTCACTGCCTCAAATTTCTTTGAACACCTCTCGCCAGCCACCAGCGTTGGATATAAAATGGGTGCTCCAGATCGCTTGATTGCACGCTTGCATATATATGGATGATCGCACAGGATAAGTCCCTATTGATAAAATGTTCTATTTATCTTATTGACATGTGAGCCCTCTATTTTACTTAGTGCAATTGATAAAATACCTCGTTTTTCTCACTGATATGTGGCCTTAGGATCCACATATCAGTGAGACATCACGGAGCATTTTATCAATGGCACATGTAAGTGAGAGTATTTTATCAATCGATCCTAATACTCACTCCAGTCTTATCATTTTGAACATAAGTATAGTTAATTTTTTAAAATTTTGACTATCAATATATTTTTAAAATATTTAAATTAGATTTATGAAATCACATGTATAGATTTGTCTCAAAAAGTTTTCTATTATAACTTTTTTAAAATTTGTAAATATATTATAATATAAATTAGTGGTTAAAATTGTGTTTTAGAGAGCTTATCAGTATTCAAAACGATTACTACATGAAAAACAGAAAGACTATAAAACGGTATATCGTTTTCTATCTTTCCAATGGGATAGAGCGCAGTACGCATCAGGCTCGTGGTGTCCACTCTTGATTGAATCCGTTTCAAAGTTGCCGTGGCGACCATATGCACACATGGTTCCGAATTTCGCCGAAATTTCACCAAATTTTGGCGAAATTTGGTTCATTTGAATTTTGTCTAAAAATTCAATTTTGGTTAAAATTTGTCTAAACATTTGAATTCAGTCAAATTTTCGGTGATTTCGCTGGGTGCCAAAAAAAAAATTTGCCACCGAAATTCTTAACCCTGCGTGCGCTAAACATGCGCGCTAGCTCCTAGCGTGCACTCGTCTCCCGCGCGAGCATGCGCTCCGAAGTTGCCGTGGTAACCACCTGCACATCGCGCTAGCTCCCCGCGTGCACTCGTCTCCCTCGCGAGCGTCCGTTTCGGAGTAGCCGTGTCACCGCATTAGTTGTTTTTTTTCGGAAATCATACGTTCGCAAAACATGAATGAGTTTTTTTCCCCATATAGTACTTTTCCCCGCAAAGCAATGCGTCAACAGCGCCGAACTAGAAGTTGTTGTTGTGCCCGGGTGTATCTAGAAGTTGTGTGATTTTTAACAGGTTTTTAGTTGAAGTCAACTGTACTTTTGTTTGAAATTGTGTTGAAACGTACTTGAAACATAAAGTCGTGATTGAAATTTGTTTGATTTTTTTAACTTTTTGTGAAGGCCTATGAAATTTTTCTAAAACTTGGTGAATTTTTTTTAAATGTGTTGAAATCTACTTGAAACTATTTTGAAACTTCTTGAAACGTATTGAAACTCATATAAAACTTTCACAAAATGTGCTGGAACCTACTTGAAACATTATTATGCCTAAAACCTAAAACCTTTGTAGTTTGTTTTTCAATCACAACTAAAACTTTTCTAAAACTAGTTGAAACTTTGATGAAATTAACTTTCAAGTTGCAGATTTGAAAATTATCGAAACATACTAAAACCCTATGAAACCTACTCGAATTTTTACCGAAAACATGGATGACACTAGCTTAAATTTGCATAAAACTTGTGTACGAAACTTTAAGTTCTAGTTTTTTGAAAACTGAAATTCAAGGTTTGAGTTTTGGAAGTCATAGTTTTATCTTTTGAAACTCAAAATTTTGTAATTTTCAATTATGAGAATTTAAAATGGCCTAAAACTTCAAGTTTCTTATTTTGAAACTTCATGAAACTTGAAGATTTAGATTTTCAAAAGTAGTTTGAAAATTCTCATACTTGAAAACTTCAAAATTTTAGGGTTTCATACGAAACTTTCATGGAACTCTTTCAAAAAATTTTGTGAAATCTTTTTAAACTTCGATGAAACATCAACACAAAATATTTGATGAAACATAAGATTCACTGAAACATAATAAAACATGAAATTTGATAAAAACTTTTGCTCTATCATTGAGTATTTTTTACCTTTGGCTGTCATTTTTTCTAAAAATAGCCACTAGTGTGACAAAATTATGAAAATAGCCCTCTCGAGACAAATCCCGCTGCCGGCTGAATTGTTTTAATATTTTTTCATTACTTTCCAATGGAACCAAACCGCTGGACATTTTTTTAAAAAATTTCGATCCACGGGAGAGTATTTTTTATTCCAACGGAAGGCGTCCGCTGGATTCAAATATTTCCAGTGGACCCAAAGCGCTGTATTTTTTTCCTTCAATTTTTCATGCATAATATGGGTAGGCTTGACCTAGTACATACTACATACTGCTGCATAGGTCTCTAACATGCAGACGAACATTCCAACTGAAAAACAGAAGAAAACAATGACAAACTGTAAGCATTCCTTTTTCCTACAGCGCATCCATCTTCGTAGTTCGAAACTCGAATCTTTGAATCCAGCGGACGCCCTCCACTGGAATTAAAAAAAAAATACTCTCCCATGCACCAAAATTTTTTTAAAAAATATCTAGCGGTTTGGTTCCGCTGAAAAACAATGAAAAAATATTAAAACAATTAGCAGACTAGTTCCACTGGAAAGCAATGAAAAAATATTAAAAAAATTCAGCGCAAGCCGGCCGTTGGATTTGCCCCAAGGAGCTATTTTCACAATTTCATCACACCGGTAGCTATTTTTTAGAGAAAAAAAAGACAGTCAAAGAGCAACAACAGTAAAAATTTCTACTGTCGAAACGGTGGGCGGTGGCTCTCTACATGAAGAGGGGAGCCATGAGACAGAAATCCACCGCAATCCACGTGAGCAGCGACCGTATCGGTGGCCGCCCAGTGGCACTTGATTACTTACGATTACTTACTCCATCCATTGAGGAGGCACAGTGGCATAGCTGTATTCATTCCCCGCATCGGCTCGTGCTCCAACGACCCTCGTCCCGTCCTCCCCGATTCGCTACGCGCAGGCACGCCCCGAGATGCGAGACGCGGGAGAGATCCAAGTGCAGACCCCCACCGAAATCTCTCATCTCACGCACCACTCCACGAGCCAGAGCCAGACGGCGGCCACGAGGAGGAGGCCGCCATGGAGGCGTCTCCGCAAGCAGGTGACCCGCCAACTTATGATATCCCTTGGCCACCGATTGCCCGGGACGTGAGATAAGAACGCAACACGAACAAGAACAAGCAGGGAAAGAAGGCGAAAACGACAAGAAAGACGATATTCAGCATATCTCTACTATTATAAAGTAGCAGTTGGTGACGGTTCGTTCTTCCGTAGGCCCCACTCTCCAGTCCCAAATCTCCTCGCGTACACAGCTCTCTCCGCCCCCCAGCCTCCCCCAAACTCCTTGCGTCTCCTCGGCTCCTCGCGCTCGCGCCGCCAGCCCCAAATCCAGCCTCCTCGGCTCCTCGCGACGCCCCAGCCTCCTCGTCTCCCTCACTACACAGCGCCGCCCCCAGCCTCATCGTCTCCCTCCTCGCGCCGCCTGCCCCCAAATCTCCTCGCGCCGCCCGCCCCCAAATCCAGCCTCCTCGGCTCCTCGCGCATCCCCTCCACGCCCGCGCCACCGATCCCTCGCGATACCCCCACCGCCCCGCGCAATCCCCGCCGAGATCCCCGGCGAGATCTTCCCCGCAACCCTCCCCGAGTCTCCCCTAATCAGGAGATCTTCTCCCCCCGTCCGGTCTCCTCCCCAGCGACAAGCCGGCGTCGCCCTCCTCCGCCCGACTCCCTCATCCTCCGCGAGACTCAGCGGCACCCTTCCCCGCGACAAGCCGGCGGCGCTCTCCTCGCTCCGGCTCCCTCATCTCACACGACACCCGGCGGCGGCCTCCCCCGCGACAAGCCGACGGCGCCCTCCTCCCCCCGACTCCCTCATCCCCCATGAGGCCCGGCGGTGCAAGCCTCTGTCCTCCCACCTCCGCCGCCATCCTCCTCCCCTCGTCGATTCAATCGAAGCTCCCAACTCGAAGGTATACTGATTGCTGTGAACAACATGGATTGCTTTCATGAAATTCACCACTGTCTAGAATATCCAACAATTTCTTTACCAGAGTGCAATTTCATGCCGATCTGAATGGCGCCTTTGATTTGTTCGTTGGTTGCCGAAGTGAATACAAGTCAGTTATGTTTGATCCATGCCAAACAGATCTTGTCGTTTCTCATAGGGTGTATATTGGACACGGATTTGATGACCTTAAGATCATGTTTACCCATTTTTTTTGTATATATGCGCACTTGGAAAAAATTGAGTTGAAATGCCCAAAGTAGTATTTGAGACAATTTGCATTTGGAATGCAATTGATAACTTACTATTTAACTGATATCTCAGATGGTTTCCAGAAACAGAAAGTTAGTGTGCTGCATTGATTGGATTACGGGATATGTGGTGGTGTGGGAGGCTGGGAGTTGAGTGTTATATTAGGTTATGTGATTTCGGTTCAGGTATCATCATCTGAGGATTAGTTTGGATGTAAAGTTGTGATGTGCTGCTAAAAATTTGATTATGCTGTTAAGGAACCTTGTGTATCTCTTGGAATCATGTATAAGGTTATGGCGATCAAATGGAGATAATGATTAAAATCGATCGGCGGAATTAATAAGCCTTGTGCCATTTTGCAATGTCTAAAGTCTATTCATTTGTTCTAACTTTGTTGCAACTGGTAAATTAGGTACTTGAAAAAGAAGCATTTCAGAAGCAAATGCTAGAGAAATTGATCTGGATATCAGCATTCATGCTTGTCGGTGCTCGTCATCCAGGGGCTACTGTTGGTGTGGTCGAAAAAGAATACCGATCTGAGGTAACCTTCTCTTCATGAATGTCTAACACTTATCCAAGCTATTCATATTCTGTGTTACTTCCTTTCCATTAGTTCAAAGTTTGAAAAGCAATAAAGGACACCTTGCCTTTCCCAAAATGAAAACTGAGAATACTCAGATTTTTAGAAGCATTGCATTCCTGTGCAATATAGCTGTTTCTTGATCGCTCGTTAGGCATATATTATTACCAAAAAAATTCTTGCTTCCTGCTTATAGCTGCCTGTGTATATTGTGCATTATCTTCCTATAATGTTCATATGCCTGACAGTAGACATGTCTATAGTTGGCTTCAGCAAATTTTCAGCAATTTTAGAGATAATGCTCGAAGTTAGAGCTAAAAAATATATCTGTTCGGGACCGAGAGTCATTCTTGCAAGACAAGATTCACTCATGTTTTTGTTCTGGCAGGTGTCCAGCCTGATAGCGGAATTTTAGCATCTGCTGCGGCTGCAGAGAGCGAGCTTTCATTTGACGAAGGCGTAGAAGAGAGGCTTTGTGCATACTCCAGAGCTGTGGCACACTTCCCAACTGCTGTAAAAGAGGCAAGTCCTACCCATCACTATATAACGCTTAAACCTGAACCTGTTATATTGCCTGCTAAATTAACATATATGCATTTCTCGGTCTGCCACAATCCCCGCCGAGATCCCCGGCGAGATAAGCACCAAGCACATGCAGTCAGAAATCATGGAGATAAATAAATGTTATGTGATTTGAGCTGAATCATAAATGTAAAATTTCCATTATCGAGTTAGATTTTGGAAACTTATATCTTGGGCTTTTTACTATGAAATTAGTTGAGGGATGAAATGTGCTAGGTGGTAAGACTGGTTGGATCATATAGGCGTATACTCTGTTAATTGGTTCATGTACCGTTAGTGCGGTGATATTAAAATTATTCTTGTTCTTTTATACGGTAGTATATTTATGATTGTACTTTTTTCATGTCATTCTAAGTTTCTTGTTTACTTTGACTTACCAGTAAGCATTAATTGCATTTGAGTTTTTTTTATTGAATGGAAGTTAAGCTTTTGTTGGAAACATGTTTTGCAGGATAAGAGAAAAGATGCTGTCAAGAAAGTGATTGCTGCTATGACTGTTGGAAAAGATGTCTCATCATTGTTTACGGATGTGGTGAACTGCATTTGTTAAGGTAAGAAATTGTAACCCTACTTGCAATAAACATTTGTGCAGAACAAATTAAGGTAGGAAAGGCTTGTTTCCAGGTACAAAACAAATTAATACATACTCCTGTTAATTATGTCTGGGGATCTTATAATTAGGTTACGAACTTCTTCTGTCATCTTGAGTTTGTATCATGATAAATTGTAGGAACCAATGAATTCTAACATTGGATTGACATTGTTCACAGTAGAAGATCAGCCAGGCAAATAATTACACCACATGATAGTAGAAGAGAGGATGACAGTTATGTTTTGTTACCAATTTTATTTTTCGAAGAGCGTGTAGAAGAGAGGAGAAGGATGACATTAATGCCCGTAGAAGATCAGCCAGGCAAATAATTACACCACATGATAGTACGTAAGGCTCGTACGTAACATGAGGACCCAGAGTGATCCTGAGTACGCAGAGTACCTATTGCGGATTGGGAATGGTATCGAGGAGACTAATGAGGATCTTGAGCACAATTTTTTTTATTGCTTGACCTTTATGTTTCGTTAGCAATTTTGTTTTTCATAGCAACGCACGGGCATTGAACTAGTTTCCTTCATTTTTCAGTTCACCTTTTCCAAACAGCCAACCATTCTATTTATACCCTGTCCGCCAGGTTTCCCCTTCTCCAAGACAAGTGAAACTACTCAGTAATTACCTCTCTTAACCCCTTACACAGACGCTACGACAAACATTGACGACTACAGTAATTACCGCTCCCCTGCTCTCTGCCTATTACCTTCCCGCCAACACAAGCTACTGCGGCCCAGCTGTTACATCTTCCCCCCTGAACTTGTTGCTTGCCCCCAAGCAACTGTTGACGGAAATTGCGTGCGCAACACACTGAGATCCTCCCAAGTTGCCGACTCTGCTGGAATCCCAGTCCATTTAATCAAACCTTGCACAACTGCAGTATTGCCCTTTTTAACCATGCGCCGCTGTAGGATTGCTTCAGGTTTAGTATTTGCACTGTCCAAGTATACCAATTTGGGAAGGTCGACAAACACTGGAGAATAATCTGGATGAAAAGGCTTCAATTGAGACACATGAAAGACCGGATGGATCTTACTTTCTTCTGGCAAATCAAGACGATAGGCCACCTGTCCCACCCGGGCGATAACAGAATTTGGGCCATAGAATTTTTGTGCCAACTTTGGAAATGGCCGGTTCACCACAGATGATTGTGCATAGGGTTGGAGCTTGAGCAAAACCTTTTCACCGACTTGAAATTGTCGTTCCTGGCGTCCTTTATCCGCCTACAGCTTCATCCGATTTTGCGCCTGTGCCAGTTGTTGCTTCAACAATTCATGGTATAACTCTCGTTCTTTCATAAACTCCGTAACATCTCTGGACTCAGACTGTGCTATTCCCACATAAGTTCCCAAATTAGGTTCCATCCCATAGATGGCGTGATATGGCGAACACCCCAACGCCGAGTGGTAGCGGTGTTATACCACAACTCGGCAAGTGAAAGCCATCGTTTCCATTTCCACAGAGTTGAATGCACCACATCTCGGTACATTTCCAAGCACCGGTTTACCCGCTCACTCGACCATCGGTTTGGGGATGATAGGGCGTCTTGTATTGCAATTTGGTATTCATGGCTCGAACAGCTCCTTCCGAATGTGCTAACAAAGACCCGATCCGATGCAAGTAATGGTTCTTAGTAGCCCATGTAATTTGACAATATGATCCAAAACACAGTGGCAACCGATTGTGCAGTAAATGGATGGCGTAAAGCCAGGAAATGGGCATACTTTGAAAATCGGTCCACCACCACCATAATGGTATCATATCCGTCAGACTTTGGAAGTCCTTCGATAAAGTCCATCGTCAGATCTTGCCATGCGTCGGCAGGAATGGGCAGCGGCTGTAAAAGTCCTGCGGGCTTGGCTCTCTCCCCTTTTGCTAATTGACAAATTTCACACTGCTTGACAAACTCTTCAACAGCTTGTTTCAGTCCCCTCCATCGAAACATCTTGCTCACTCTGTGATAAGTGGCTTGCATCCCGGAATGCCCTCCAATGGCACTAGCATGGAATGCTGCGATGAGTTTGGTGCGCAGAGCGAGTTGTCACCTATCCAAATCTTGCCTGAATCCGAATAAGGCCATTTTGCGCTTCAAAACCCCGTTCGCCGGGACTATGCACGACCAGCCGTGCGAGAGCTGTTGAGCTTCTTTGTCGGTCGGCGTAAGAATTGACGACTTCCTGAATCTAGACCGGCTGAACCTCGGAGAGTGCGGTCATCTCCAGCAGTGGTCCTACCCGCGATAGAGCATCGGCCACCACATTTTCTTTACCTTTTTTATACACAATTTTGAACTGCAATCCCATGAGACGGGTCATCACTTTCCTTTGCATTTCCGACTGAAGATGTTGTGCATTCAAAAAACTGAGGCTTTGATGGTCCGTCCTAATAATGAATTCTCGGCGTTGTAGATATTGTCGCCACCTTTCCACAGCCAACAACAATGCTAGAAACTCCTTCTCATATATTGACAACCCTTGGTGCTTAACTCCCAACGCCTTGCTAAAAAAGCCACCGGGTGCCCTTGTTGAAGTAATCTGCTCCAACACCCTTATCATAAGCATCAGTTTCAACTTCAAAACAACTGCTGAAATCCGCAACGCAAAACCGGAGTAGTAGTCATGGTTGCCTTCAATGTTTGAAACGCCTGTTCTACCACCTCATCCCAGTTGAACGCTTTTTCTTCAACAACCGTGTTAATGGTTGAGCAAGTATACCATAATTACGGACAAACTTACGATAGTATCGGTCAAACCGAAACCTCGTAGCTCGTAATATTGGTCGGAGATGGCCATTGTTGCATGACAGCAATCTTGCGGGGTCAAGAGCCACTCCTCTGTCTGAAATAATATGCCCAAGATATTCTAGTTGCCGTTGAGCGAAAGAGCATTTGGACCTTTTGGCAAACAACTGGTGGTTCTCCAATCTTTACAAGATCAAACTCAGATGTTCCGCATGAGAGGGCAGATCAACACTGTACACCAAAATATCATCAATAAAGACAAGTGCAAACTTTCGCAAATATGGAGCTAGCACTGAATTCATGACGCATTGGAACGTCGACGGCGCATTCGTTAATCCAAATGGCATGACCCTGAACTGGTAATGACCTTGGTGGGTTTTAAATGCAGTTTTGTACTCATCATCCTCCTTAACCCATATCTGATGATACCCAGCCCTCAAATCCAACTTGGAAAAATACTTGGCACCTGCCAATTCATCCAACAGCTCATCTATAGCGGGCATGGGAAAACGATTCTTTACCGTCACATCGTTGAGGTGATGATAGTCGACGCAAAAGCGCCATGTGCTATCCTTCTTTTGAACCAGTAGCACCGGGGACGCAAACGGACTCACACTGGTTGTAATAATGCCCTTGTGAAGCATCTCAGCTACTTGCCTTTCGATCTCATCCTTTTGCAAAGGTGAGTATCGATAGGGTCTAGAATTAACTGGCATGGACCCAGGGAACAGAGTAATCGCATGGTCATAGTCTCTTCTTGGAGGTAGCCCTACTGGTTCCTGAAATACCTTAGAATGGTGTTCCAATACTGATGCAATTTCTTCTGGAAGTGGCTCTTCTAGCACTTCCTGCTGAACTTCCAATAAGACCATGGCCTAGACATCATTTCCCTTCTGCAGTTTTTCAGCTTGAAGCCAAGTGAGACTCTCCAGGACAACATCTTCCCTTCTCTTGACGCCTTGCAATTTAACCCTCTTTCCTCCGTATTCAAATTCAACTATTTTCTCTTGCCAATTACACCTCATCGGACTGTGAGTTTTCAGCCAGTCCATGCCCAGAATTCCATCATACACGCCTAACTCCAGAACACGTAGATCAGTTTTAAATGTATGCCCATGTGTCCACCACTCCATTTGAGGTATCCAACTGTCACAGTCTAAAACCTCTCCATTCGCCACCTTCACTTGTACTGGTTGTGTTTGAAGTGGTTGGCAGCCAATCCGATGCAAATAGGCTGCATTGACAAAACTGTGTGAACTTCCAGAGTCCAATAGAAAAGACATTACCTGGTTTTTTACTAATGCCAAAATATGCATAGTATCCGGTCCAGCTGCTCCTGATAAGGCATTCAAGGATAAACTGCCAAGATCATCTTTGCTCATTTCAGTCATTTCCAACATATCCAATACTGAGTCGGACAAGTGTTCTCCCGGTTCTTCGACTTCCATATTTTGGAGTTGTGGCTGTCCTTTCCGTTTGCACTGAAGATGGTGATTCGGCTCATATTTCTCGCCACACTGGTAACACAGGCCATTAGTGCGCCGGAACTCTCGCAATTGCCTTGCCCTCCAGAGCTCCCCTGGACCGAACTTAGAAGTAAATTGCGACGCTTCTGGTTTGGCAACTCCACCACCTTCCCGGTTACCGCCAAACTTGGACTTCCATTTCTTTCCTCTATCGATAACATCTTGCTGCACTCGGCGAGCAAGGCTGCTCGATCTACTGTCTCCGGCATCTGTCCTGGGCGACTCCACGTAGCTCTGGTTTCAACCCTCTCACAAAGAGTGATACGAATAACTCTTCACCATAGTAGGGATTGTGCATGGTGATATTAAACATGAATTCATCAAACTTGTCTTTGTATTCGCTCACCGTGCCAACCTGTTTGAGTTCCACCAATTCCCTGAGCAACCTCCTATGATCAAAGGCCCCAAACTTGGTCTCCACAGCCTGAATGAATTGTTGCCAGTCTCCCATCTCGTTGTGAACTTTATAAGCTTGCAACCAGCGAGCCGCATTTCCGTCCATATGGATCGTCGCTGCGTTCACCCACAAGGCTTCCGGTATGTTATACAATCGGAAATAATCCACACATTTATCGCGCCAGACCCTTGGTCCCTCGCCATCAAACCTTGGAAAAGAGAGTTTGGGAAAAGGTGCCCTGTTCTGTCCTCCCCCTTCTCTTCCTTGTCGTGAAATCGCCCCATTACCTCCGGTTGGACTTTCCTCCACATACCGCCTCGCATGCCTCCAGAAGGCGATGTGGGTTCGTCTCGATTCCCTTCCATTGATTAGGGTGCGGTGTATAGATTGCCTTTCGAATCCTCCATCTCCTGGTCTCTTCCAGAACCCGACCGACCATGAGTTTCGCCACCGCTTGGCGATCACCTCCAGCTTGCTTGGCCATCACCGTTGATCCTGGTTACTGCTCCACCGTCTTCGCCAGCAGATCTGTCAAGAGAGCTGCTGGCGATTGGTGTCGATCATCTCCACTCGCGCATACAAAGAGTCCAAATTTCTTCTTTAATCATCGCCAACGCTCACGCCACAGCGTCCTTCCGATTCGCCCATTGCGGCCAGAATGACGGGTTTGGGGTGAAAGGTTTTGGTGGCGCCGTTGTGTTCGCTGAAATCTTCCCACCCGATTTCCTCTTCCGAGAACGATCGCCTCTCGAATCAACTAGTCGAGTCAACGGGCTTGGTAACAAAGTTTTTGGGATTTCTCGAATCGATCGATCGATTCCCAAAAATCCCCAACCCTTGCCTAAAATTTTGTGACCCAACCAGGTGATCGAACTCAGCTCGATACCAATTGTGATATCCTTGGCCACCGATTGCTCGGGGCGTGAGATAAGAACGCATAACATGAACAAGAACAAGCAGGAAAGAAGGTGAAAACGACAAGAAAGACGATATTCAGATATATTTCCTTCATTTTAAGTTCACCTTTTCCAAACAGCCAACCATTCTATTTATACCTGTCCGCCAGTTTCCCTTCTCAAGACAAGTGAAACTACTCGGAATTACCTCTCTTAACCCCTTACACAGACGCTTCGATAAACATTGGCGACTACAGTAATTACCGCTCTCGCTCTCTGCTTATTACCTTCCCGCCAACACAAGCTATGCGGCCCACTGCTACACAACTCCCCAACACCCGCTCTCTCCGCCTAAATCCGTCAGTAGCTTCTCTGCAGCGATTCCATCGCGCTCCGTGGAGATCTGGATGGTCTCCGGGTTGCGTGATTCGCTTTGGCCTCTAGGGTTTGGCCTCGGAGTTCTACTCTCTGCAGGGTCGGTATTACAGATTTAACTAGTTTATTGGGCCGCGAATTGCCCGCTATATAGGTCATACTACGGAAATTGGCGCCTTTCTAGAGAGGTTAGAGGCTTAGAGCTAGCGTGATCTAGATGATCGGAGTGAAACACTGCTGTAACGTTGACCCAGTTTCTTAAGAGTGTCTATTTTGTGCAGTGTGTTTGTGGTATGTGTTAGAATCTGTTACTCTCTTTCCATGTAAAACAATGGACTCTCCGTTACTAACTCGGCTAAGAATAAGAGGTTGTATTGAGTCCGTTTGCTATTGTAATAGATAGAGGATAATCAGCCGTATTAATCACGGAGAGTAAGTTGTCATTGTAAGCCATGCAGGGGGCTGTTCCCTGCCTATATAAACAGAGGTGCGGCCCTGAGAAGGGTTCAACGCTTCCTAGAGATTGCTTTTCATGGTATCAGAGCAAAACCTCCACAAGCATATCCTTTCCACCCTGGCTATGGCAAATCCTTCGTCATCCATCCCGGCACCGCCGGCATCCTTTGCCCAGCCAATCGCCAAGAAGCTCTCAAAATCCAACTACGCCCTTTGGCAACTTCAAGTGCTCCCTGCTGTCCGAGGAGCACAGCTAGAAGGGTTCCTAGATGGAACTGAAGTTGCGCCACCGAAGCTTGTCCAGGAGAAGGACGCTGAAGGCAAAGTGGCTCAGAGGATCAATCCGGAGTACACACGGTGGCTGGCGCTCGATCAACAAGTGCTCAGCTACTTACTAGCGTCACTTTCTCGTGATGTCCTGGTGCAAGTGGCGACGTGCAAGACGGCGTCGCAAGTTTGGCAAGCTCTGGAGAAGATGCATTCCTCTCAGTCTCGTGCACGCGCAGTAAATACGCGCATAGCGCTAGCGACAACACAAAAAGGTAATCAATCTATTACTGAATATGTTGGCAAGATGAAAGCTTTGGCAGATGAGATGGCTTGCGCGGGGAAACCCATTGAAGAAGAAGAATTAGTTCAGTACATCTTGGTTGGATTGGACATGGAATACAATCCCATTGTGTCTGCCGTCCTTGCGCGTACAGAAGGAACGTCTTTTGCCGAGCTTCTCTCCCAGCTTCTTAGCTTTGAACAGCGGCTGGGCCTCTACAACGGAAGCTCACAGTCCTCTGTGAATGTCGCCAGCCGCGGTGGCCGCGGCGGCCGTGGATACATTCGCGGACGTGCATCTGGACGCAGCCGCGGTGGCGGAAGAAACCGAGGGAGCTACACCAACAACATCTCGCGGTTCAACAACGGCAACAACTCATCTCACCAGCGACCTCGGTGCCAACTGTGCTACAAGGAGGGGCACACGGCTGAAAACTGCTGGCATCGCTTCGATGAAAACTACGTGCCAGAAGAAAAACACGCTGCTGCTGCATATACTATGGATACAACATGGTACACAGACACTGGTGCCACCGACCATATCACAAGCGAACTGAATAAGCTTGCTGTGAGGGAGAAGTATAATGGCAATGAACAAATCCACACTGCTAGTGGATCAGGTATGGATATTAGTCATATTGGTCATAGTGTTTTGCACACCCCCAATCGTGATCTCGTTCTGAAAAATGTTCTTCATGTTCCTAGAGCCAAGAAAAATCTTGTTTCTGTTCATCGTTTTACTACTGACAACAATGCTTATCTTGAGTTTCACCCAAACTTCTTTCTTGTCAAGGATCAGGAAACGAAGAGAACAATCCTTAGAGGTGCAAGTAGAGGTGGCCTGTATCCCTTCCCATCGTCCTTGCGTAGCTCTGGGAAGCATGCATACAACACCACAAAACCTTCATTCAAGACATGGCATAGTCGCCTTGGTCATCCCTCAACTTCTATAGTTCGTCAAGTTGTCAGTAGAAATAAATTACCCTTTTCTTTTGATGAGTCCAGTCATGAGTTGGTCTGTGACGCCTGTCAACAGGCCAAGAGTCACCAGCTTCCGTACTCCAGGTCACATAGTAGTTCTTCTGCTCCTCTTGAATTAGTATTCTCTGATGTATGGGGATCTGCACCGGACTCGGTTGGCAGAAAGAAATATTATGTTAGCTTTATTGATGATTTCAGTAAATTTACTTGGCTCTATTTGATCAAACACAAGTCCGAAGTGTTTCAAATTTTTCAAGATTTTCAAAATCTTGTTGAAAGATCTTTTAGCCGTAAAATCATTGCCATGCAAACGGACTGGGGAGGTGAATATGAGAAGCTGAATCAAATCTTCACAAAAATTGGAATTTCTCATCGTGTTTCATGTCCCCATACGCATCAACAAAATGGCTCGGCCGAGCGTAAACATCGACACATTGTTGAAGTTGGCCTCTCAATTCTAGCACATGCCTCCATGCCACTCAAATTTTGGGATGAAGCTTTCCTTGCAGCCGTCTACCTTATAAATCGTACACCCAGTCGAATACTTAATATTTCTACTCCTCTTGAACGCCTGTATGGCCAAACTCCAGATTATTCATCTCTCCATGTGTTTGGGTGTGCATGTTGGCCTAACTTGCGCCCCTATAATGAAAGGAAGCTGCAATTCCGCTCCAAACAGTGCGCATTTCTTGGGTACAGTAATTTGCACAATGGGTTTAAGTGTCTTGATATTAGCACTGGACGTGTCTACATATCTAGAGACATCGTTTTTGATGAATACGTTTTTCCCTTTGCTAAACTTCATTCTAATGCTGGAGCTCTTCTTAAGTCTCAAATTCTCTTACTTCCCAGTCATCTCTTAAACCCATCGAGTATCAACCAAGGGGGGCATGCACTTGATCATTTGACTGATACTCCATGTGATTTAACAGCTAATAATGAAAGTTCTGTACAAAATAGACCATACCTCATGCAGGAAGTACTCTCTGGAGAACAAGACGCAAGCACAAGACACGAGGCTGCTTCATCTGGAGGGCTTCCTCGGATCTGGTCTTTGCGGCGCAGGACTCTATGTCGATCAGGTTAGGCGAGGAGCGGAGTTGCTTATTTGAGTAGTGGTGAACCACGGGGAGGACATGCGGACAACCGGTGCGCACTCTTCTGCCGTCTTTGCAAGACACCAATTCGATGGCGCTGTGTTGTCCCATAAGTCGCCAGCAGAGATTACTCTCGTGATCTTCTCGATCGTCGATCATGAGCTCACACCGATACCTGTTACAGGACTTCAGCGTGGAATCAGAAAACCCAAAGTCTGCACGGATGGGAGAATCAGGTATGGATGCTTAGCTCAAAGTGGTGAGCCTAATAATCTTGATGAAGCATTGAATGATACGAACTGGAGACGTGCCATGGATGAAGAATATAATGCTCTCATGAGGAACAAAACATGGCATTTGGTTCCAATGGAGAAAGGTAAAAATATTATTGATTGCAAATGGGTTTACAAGATCAAAAGGAAAGCAAATGGAGAAATAGACAGGTATAAAGCTCGACTAGTTGCAAAAGGATTTAAGCAAAGGTACGGTATTGATTATGAGGATACTTTCAGTCCTGTAGTAAAAGCTGCTACCATTAGAACTATTCTATCAGTTGCTGTATCAAAGGGGTGGTATCTTCGACAATTGGATGTGCAGAACGCGTTTCTTCATGGTGTTCTGGAGGAAGATGTATATATGAAGCAACCTCCTGGGTATGAAAAATCATCCTCCTCTCAATATGTTTGCAAATTAGATAAAGCATTGTATGGATTAAAACAAGCCCCCAAAGCGTGATACTCTAGACTGAGCTCAAAATTACAACAACTTGGCTTTTCTCCTTCCAAAGCTGACACGTCGCTTTTCTATTATAACAAGAATGGCATTAATATATTTATGCTAGTATATGTGGATGATATCATAGTTGCTAGCTCTTCATCAAAAGCTGTTGAGGTATTACTTCAAGATTTAAGAGCCGAGTTTGCCTTGAAAGATCTTGGAGAGCTGAACTATTTCCTTGGCATTGAGGTGAAAAGATTGAAAGATGGTATTCTTATGACCCAACAGAAGTATGCTTCAGATATTATTGCAAGAGTGGGTATGCAACACTGTAAGCCGCTAAACACACCATTATCTGTGTCAGAAAAATTATCAATTGAAACAGGAACTAAGCTAGGAGCACAAGATTCAACCATGTTTCGGAGTATTGTGGGCGCACTCCATTTGACACTAACAAGACCTGATTTATCTTTCCCGGTCAATAAAGTGTGTCAGTTTCTACATGCACCAACAACCGAGCACTGGACAACGGTAAAAAGAATACTAAGGTATGTAAAGGAGACAATAGATTATGGTCTAAAAATACAAAAGTCAGCATCGATGACAGTCAGTGCTTTTTCGGATGCTGATTGGGCTGGATCAGTTGATGATCGCCGATCCACCAGTGGTTTCTGTGTTTTCCTTGGATCCAATCTAATATCATGGAGTGCAAGAAAACAAGCCACAGTATCCAGGTCTAGTACAGAAGCAGAATACAAGGCAATGGCTAATGCTACGGCGGAGATCATCTAGATACAGACCTTACTCAAGGAATTGAATTTAATTAGTCCACCTGCAGCAAAACTTTGGTGTGACAATCTAGGGGCAACCTACTTATCGGCTAATCCGGTGTTTCATGCAAGAACAAAACATATCGAGGTAGACTATCATTTTGTTCGTGAGAGAGTTTTGCGCAGAAGCTGCTAGACATCCAAATTATATCTACTCATGATCAGTTGGCAGATGGTTTCACCAAAGCTCTGGCGGCATCGAAACTTTCAGATTTTCGGTACAATCTAAACTTAAGAAAGTTTTGATTGAGGGGAGGTGTTAGAATCTGTTACTCTCTTTCCATGTAAAACAATGGACTCTCCGTTACTAACTCGGCTAAGAATAAGAGGTTGTATTGAGTCCGTTTGCTATTGTAATAGATAGAGGATAATCAGCCGTATTAGTCACGGAGAGTAAGTTGTCATTGTAAGCCATGCAGGGGGCTGTTCCCTGCCTATATAAACAGAGGTGCGGCCCTGAGAAGGGTTCAACGCTTCCTAGAGATTGCTTTTCAGTATGCACCTCAGTATTTGTTTGGCCTTGTCAAGTGCATTCAGCAACTAGTTAATGTGGCCTATGAAGGCATGGCATCTTTGTATGGATTTTGTGTTTATCGTGGTGTGTGTCATTTCTGTAGGAAAACCTGGGAACAGCTGATCTTTTAGACTGGACATACAGCCAATGAAGTTTCTGAATGACATGGTTCTTGTTGGCATGGTTGATCAAAGGCAAGATGAGCACCATTTTGGCTGAAATTTCAGAAAATGACACTCAATTCGTGTGCCTCTTCGGCTGTGTGTATGACATGTGGGTTCATCTGAGTCACTGACTGTAGGCCAGGGTGTCAAATACCGAAACACGAATTTTAAAGGATGTCAAAAACTAAAATCTCTCCCATTTTGGTGTTCAGACCCTAGACTGGATGTTTATACTCAAATTAATGACCCATGTCCTTCTTTTTTTCCCCGGAGATAGTAGTGCTTACTGAGGGTCTTATCTGGTACGAGTCACTCTTAAAATAAGAGAATGCAAACTTGCAATCCTGGCCATCTGATTGGAAATGGAATGAAGCACATTGGTCTGATCTGCACCTTGTAGCTTCCAGCCTTCCCTTAGGATGCTGGCAACACAAGTTTTCCCAAGATTGAATGTAACCAATCCCCTCATGCTATCCGATGGCTCATATCAGGAGTATTCATCCACTCAGTTTAAGGGTGTTTCTGTTTGATACATCCTCGTGCTTAGTTATTATTATTATTTCATTTGCAAAAACTAGCAGATTTTGATTTCACTTATGCTTTCTTGCTGTACTTGTCTACTTTAACTATCCACAGTGTTTGAATTACCTTTTGTTTCCTTAAAGGCAAGGAGGCTGGAAGCTCAGTTCGATGACCAAATGAATGTATACCGTAAATTTGTTTCCATGAAATACGATGGTTCATATAATGACATCGAGTCTGATATAGAAAGATTGTTGAAGCAACTTCAGTAAGTAAATTCTCAAATGCAGACTTGGGTGTCGTCAGGAGGCTCAGAAGTCCTTTCTCATACCTTGACTCGTCATATGGAGATTTTGCAAGATCTTACACAGGTTATAATTGCCTCTTGCAACCTCGAAAATATTACAGGACTCTGGTGGTGGAGCAATAATCTATGAACGATCAAATATGGACGACAATGCTTTGTCCCAATGTCCAAATTTTGCTTTAATCTCATGCAGGAATTCTATCGCCTCCGATCAAGCCTAAGAGCGAAGCAATAACATGCTTCTCTCCGTGACTTGAGAGATTTTGACAGAGCAAAGTTTGATGTTGAAGAGGCTGCAGACTTTTCTGATCAAGCTCTACTCAAAGAACAAGCAGCAATTAGCAGGAGTACTGGACAGGTACGACTGCTTTCCTACCGCCCCACCCCCCGCATACCATACTATTGTTTCAGCGTCTGTTTGTTACAGTATTTCTGGTAAATCAGTAAGTTTTTTTCAACTGAACAGCAGGCAACTGATTGACTGACATATAAGAGGGAATGCTGCCCTTCAGATTACATATAAGGGCCAGAATGAGGGGGGATTAAATGATTTTTTTTTTTGACAATGGAATTAACTCCGGCCTCTGCAGAAGCACACAGCCCGGTCTTATTACAAATTGTTCAGCTATCGAGCTGAAATTTAAGGGATGCAAAATTACATGAATGATGAAACAACAGAAAATTAAGGATAGCAAAGCCTATTGTAAATAGTCCATCCGTTCTTGGCAAAAAACTCCATTGCAACAATCTCCATTGGGTGCATCTGAGCGGATGTTCTCCTTGCTTCCTCGCGTTGCAACAACGCCCGAATCACATCCAATAGGTTCCCGAAGACAACTTGCATAAAAAAGTATATCGTTTGTTTTGAAACACGGTATCATTACGACAACACCAAATAGCCCAACAAATAGCAGCCACACCCATCAATATCTGATGTTTCATTTTTTTGTCGATACCACTGAGCCAGTTCCCTAGCATATGAGTTATAGAAACAGGTGGATTCAACCCAATAGCTATATGAATTATTCTCCAAATAGGTCGACATCTTGACAATCAAAGAAAAGGTGTTGAATCGTTTCATTGTAATCACAAAACAACACTTTTGATTTCCCACCCGATTCACGCTTAATCAAATTATCTTTCGTCAAAATAACTCCGCTACCAAGGTACCAAAGGAAAATTTTAATTTTGAGAGGAATCTTCAAATTCCAAATGAATTTATGGGAAAGCGGAGTTCCTGGTTCATCGATATTGATACATAGAGTGTCTGAGAATTGTCCTGGTATGAAAATTCCAAATAAAAATATCCTTCTCTCTTGACAACTGAACATGAGCTATTTTAGCTACCATGTTATGCCAATGTTGTAATTTGTCACCCTCTAATGCTCTACGAAAACGAATATTTAATGGCACCTGACTCAGAACCTTTGCCACAGTTATGTGCTTCGTAAAAACAATATTATAGAGATCAGGGAATTGCTCCTTAAGAGGTCTCCTATCCACCCAAACATCTTCCCAAAATATAGTTTGTGAACCATTCTTAATGTTGAAAGTCCCACAACTGAGAAACTAGTCCTTGACTTTTAAAAGACCTTTCCAAAAATGTGAGTCCTTTGGGTTTAATTTGAACTGTGACAAGGTCTTTGATTTGAGATACTTATTAAATAGCAATGATCGCCAAGTCCCATCTTCATTAGCGGTTTAAATAACCACTTACTCGTAAGACATCTATTCTTGATAAGGAGATTTGTAATACCAAGACCACCTTGATCTTTAGGCGGCAAAGGATGTCCCATTTAGCAAGGTGATATTTTTTCGTAGTACCATTTCCTTGCCAAAAAACCTTGATCGATAATAGTCTAGTTTTTGAAACTTCCTTTGGAATCGAGAAAAAGGACATCATGAACATCGGTAAACTACTAAATCTTGAATTTAATAAAACCAATCGTCCCCGTGAGGACAAAAGCTTAACCTTCAAGTACTTAATTTCCGCTTAAAGCGATCTTCAAGCTGCACTCCAATCTATATTACAGACTTACGGTGATGCATTGGTATCCTAAATATCTAAAAGGAAATGCACCAACTTCACAACCAAATAACTCAGTATAATCACCTTCAAATCGTTTGGCATCCCCAAAACAAAAAATTTCACTTTTATGAAAGTTTATCTTTAGACCAGATAATTGTTCAAAAACACAAAGCAATAACTTCATATTTTTTGCTTGTTCCAAATCATGATCCATAAACAAAATGGTATCATCAGCATATTGCAAAATGGACAAACCATCATCCACAAGGTGGGGGATGACCCCTTTTATCTGGCCATCGTCTTTTGCTCTCTTTATCAAAATAGCAAGCATGTCAGCGACTATGTTAAAAAGAATAGGAGACATAGGATCACCTTGCCGAAGCCCTTTTTTCGTCTGAAAGTAGTGTCCAATATCATCATTAACTCTGATACCCACACTACCACCAGAAACAAAATTTTCAATTCATTTGCACCACTTCGGACAGAAACCTTTCATACGTAATGTTTGTTGAAGAAAAGACCAGTTAACTTTATCATAGGCCTTTTCAAAATCAATTTTGAAAATTACACCATTAAGTTTCTTAACGTGTAATTCATGAATAGTCTCATGTAAAATGACTACTCCCTCCATTATATTCCGACCCGGCATAAAAACTATTTGGGACGGTCTTACCACATTCCCAACAACTCCACAGAGTCTATTAGTTCCAACCTTGGTAAAAATTTTAAAACTAACATTAAGTAGACAAATAGGTCTATATTGCTGGATTCTGGTAGCCTCCTTAACTTTTGGAAGGAGAGTAATAATACCAAAATTGAGACTGAATAATGGTAAACGATCTTCATAAAATTCTTTAAAAAGATCCATCATATCCCCTTTTATTATTTCCCAAAAAACTTGATAAAATTCAGCAGGAAATCCATCGGGGCCGGGGGACTTATTATGCTCTATTTGGAAAACAGCTTCCCGAACTTCCTCTACCGTGAAAGGAGAGGTAAGAATTGTATTCTCCTCCGCAGTCACTTGAGGGATGTCAACTATCTGGTCCTCCACCATACTAAAATGATTATCTTCTGGAGGACCAAAAAGCCCTTTGTAATAGTTTGTGATATAATTTTTCAATTGGGCATCACCCACTATTACTCCATCATCCCGTTCTAATTTGAAAATTCGTTGTTTCCTATGTTTACCATTAGCGACCAAGTGGAAAAATTGGGTATTATTATCCCCTTCCATTAGGTTCTTAACTTTAGCCCTTTCATACCACTTTAATTCCTCTTCCCTCAACAAATGACGTAAACGTTCTTTAAGATAACGTTTCATATTAATTTCTTGATTTGACAGCACATTTATTTCAGCCTTTTTGTCAAAATAATCAATCATATGGATAAGTTTCTTTTTCTCTTTTTTAATATGACCAGCAGCATGTTTCGCCCATCCTCTTAGATATTGCCTAAGGGTTCGAATTTTATTCTGCCATCTTTCCATGGCGATCGACCCGACCTTCCGATTGCCAGACATTAGCAACCAAATCATAAAAACCATCTCTCAATAACCAACCCCGTTCAAATTTGAAAAGGGACTGGTAGGTCCTATGAGAAGACGCACCGGTATTCAAAATCAACGGTGTATGATCCGATTGACTCCTATCTCTAGCCTCCACTGTTGTAAAAGGAAATTTTTGTTCCCACTCAGTACTAACTAAAACCCTATCCAGCTTCTCTAAAGTGGGATCATCACCACTACTAGCCCAAGTATAATGATAACCAGATAATTCGATCTCTTTGAGGTCCAGAGATTGGATAACCATGTTAAATAATTCTGGCCACTTGATCGCAAAGTTACCTTTATTTTTATCCTCAGGCCTACGCATAATGTTAAAATCACCACCAACAATATATGGTAATGATTCTTTACTGCATGTGTGAGCCATCTCTGTTAGAAAAGCTTCTTTGTGGTGTTGTTGTGCCGGGCCACAAACTACATACAAGACCCACTTGAAATCATCATTTTTATTACGAAGAGTGAACTTCACACAAAAGTCTCCCTCCACAATGGCTCCAATATCATAGACAGCCAAATCAATACCTATAAGCATACCACCTGACCTACCATGAGGCGCCATACAATGCCAAATATAATCTCGACCAGCGCATAATTTCCTCAAGGTCGCATCAGGGAACTGATCCCGACCCGTTTCCATGAGAGCTATAAAATCGATTTGCTCTTCTTTTACCAAATCAGCCAAATAACCATGTTTAGCCAAGTCTCCAAGACCTCTGCTATTCCGGAAGACCCCTTTCATTTGAGACTTACTTTAGAAGGTGTGATGGGTTTTTTAAGCATAATACCCACCTTATTCTTTTTTATAGAATTATACTTCTTTCTACGAGGGACCGCGCTAAGCTCACAACAAATGTGATCATATCCCTCTTCATACACCTGCTCTTCAAAATCACCAGAAATGTGGGTGAGCCGTGTATCTTCTTCATTTTCCTCTTCCTCAACCAGGTTAATCTTTGGTGAGGGAGATTTAACCTTATTGTTGTTTTCCTTAGCTTTGACCCTATGTCTATCAAGCTCTACGTTTTTAAGAAGTGCAATAGAAGAAGCAATGACACAGTCATCTCTACCCATAGAAACCCCTAATTTGGTAATTCTAGATAAAATGGTAGAATCTGAAATGGATGTAAAAGATAAATTACCTTGGTTAGTAGATGTATCCAGGTTCTTCTTAGCAGCTAAATACTTCGCCTTTTCCATCAACTCAATATCTCCAAAAGCAGCAATCCTTGTGCTGGTTCTTCTCTTCCCCGGCAAAGGAGTTAGAACCCTTTCATTACCCATACTTATATCATGAGTATCAGTGATGGCCATATTATCTCCCAAAGCTACAGTCTTCATTTGAGAATTACCCTTCAGGAAACGTGACCCAACTGAAGAAACCAGCTCCAATTCATCACAACCAGCAATAGGATCCACCAATTGAAGAGCATGGACCATAGCCTTGTTGGAAGTATTGGCAGGAATGTTGTTCAACTTACAGAGCTTCTGCAACAATCTCCGAGGTAAAGCAGCCAAATTGTCCCGAAGCTTATCCCCTCGATTATCCGTAGGAGCCAGAACAACCTTCTCGAGATTATCATCAGTCCCATCTAATGCCAGCAAACTATTGTCCTGATATTCAACCTCACCCAAGACATCCTTCTCCTGAATCACAATCACCGAAGAAAGGCTTAGACCATTAGGACCAGTCTCAGGCAGCACATGCGAAGAATAATCCCCCTCCTTAGTCTCATCCACCACAGTCCCCCTGTTCGGCGCAAGAACTGACCGAACAAATCCAAGATCACTAGCAGAAGACCATCTGAATTGACAGCATTCATATCCCTAGAACCTTCACTGACATCCCCACCAAGTATAACATTCGTGGGACTAGCAACAAAAGAAACAGAATTGATGGGAACCAATGACAACTCAGAATTGTTGGAACCAGCTGAAATTCCAAGAGCCGGCACAGAGAGTGCCAAATCGGCATCCTCCATAAAGCCCTGCACAGGCGCCAACTTGAGATTCTCACTCGGGCCATCACCTACCCCCAGATTAATTTCATCAACTCCAGCAATTGGAGAAACCTGACACTGAAAAGGAACATGACAATTATCAACAGTAAAATCTGCCGAAACTTCATCCGTTTCAGCAACAACCTTAGCACTTATTTCCTCCAGCAGCCCATCAACCGCATCATCAATAACCTTCTCAATGATCTGCATCTCAGATTCAGATGGACCAGATTTAAGTGCACCATTTCCAAGCTGGAAGTTCACTGAAACCGAATTATCCCCTCCAACCGACAAAGCAGTATTAGTCAAATCATTTGGCTGAACAAGCTGCCCCAAATTGTCAGCATGATCCAGCACCACCGCCTCCGGCATCACAATCACAGGACCTGCACATTGCACATCCAGAGTCGACACCGGCAAAGGAAATTCAGAGGCAACCTCCCCAGTAACCATCAAACAATCCTTCCTAACCACTGACACACTTGGACTCATAGCACACTCCCTGGATAGACCAACAGACCCATGACAAACTGCCCCCTTGAGCTCAGATTCACCAGGAAGGGCAAAAACACAAACCCCTTCCTTATCCATAACAATGTCCATCAAAGCCCCTTGGAATCTATCACCCATAAGATCATCAACCGATGCATCAATAGAATTTTGAGCCAACTGCATCTCAGGACCTCTAGAAGCCCCTGAAGATGATCCTTTCTCCAATAGCCAGCTGCCACTCTGCACATTAGCACTGTCATGCATAATATCTTTGTGGCCCGACTCAGCATCCTCCATGACATGATCTTTCTCATTATGGTTATTGTCAGGGTCATCATCAAGGTCATCAACCTCCGCAAACTCATCATTGTCCCCATCATTATCGTTGATCACCTGATCAACTTTGAAGAATAGCTCATAAAGACTATCATCCACCACAATGTCCACCTCATCAGGAATGCGCCGCACATCCAGAACAGCAACCAGCAAGCGAACCACCCCTGTCCTCCTCATAGATCTCATGTCCACCCTCTGAGTATTACCGAGAATGGAACCAACTGCCCAAAGCGGCAAAAATGATCTTATCTTGAAAGGAACACCATAAACATGCACCCAGACCTTTTGAAGCTTCTGTTTCGGTTTAATTTCCATATTCCATTCCTCAAACGCCATCACTCCTTCATTATTATCAGTTCGGAGACGCTTCATACTGATCATTCTCTGCAATTCAATCTGACATGGGAACGGCACGATAAAAGAATTGTTATCGTGTTTACGAACCACCCAATCCCATTTGACCGGGATCGCCCGAGCCAATTCCCTTTTGACCAAGTCAGCCGGAACCGAACCTTCCACAATTTTATAAGAGCTGTCGCAGAAACTTTGCACGGACTCGTCGCAGAAACACCCATCCCCTGCCAACCCACAGAAAATCGCTGTCGGCTTAGGTCCATGCAACAGGGGACAGTGCGGAGTAAAATGTTCTTCTTCGCAAATCTCACAACAAAGAACAAATTGCTTCTGCTTTTTAGATGCAAATTCATACACAGACAACGGGCCTTTGTGTTTACCTTCCAGAAGTCCAGAATTCTTCCCTTTCTCCTTGGACTGCTTAGACGAATCATCATCAGGTATCTTCGCAGAACCAGAACCACTATCCCCTGAGTTCACCACACCTTCTGGGCAGCAGCACCGACGTTTCCACGGCCACCAAATTCGCCCGCGGCCCCCATTGTCTGGAACATGAATTCTACCCCTCGGGATTAAATGATAGGTGAAGTTGCTGTTATGGTTTGAAAATTAGTTCCCAAGCCTTTGAACTTGAAGCTGGCTAGATGATTGGAGTTACTTAGGAAGAAATTGAAGAAATCTGCAACAATCTAAAGGTCTTTTTTGAGCCCATCTATTTCTTGTGTCCACCATTTTTTTCTGATTCACACTTTTGGGTGAACTTATTTTTCCATCGGATGAGAGAAATCTTGACCCCAAGTCTAGATGATATCTCTGTTGTCTATATCCTAGACTCCTAGTAGTTGAACCATTGCTTGCATTTGACTTCATTTTATTGTACTTAAACCAGCTGCAGTTTTATTTGCACCTTGTATAAAAACATCTTGAATTTTTATCTATGTTAAACAGAACTTGCTCTCAATTTATTAGCATTCAGTGCATAAACATCTGAAATATTCCAAACTTTCTTATGACAGTGCTGACTGCTAGATATTGTTGAGGGGGTTTTTGACAAGCAAAAAGAGCATAATGGAGGATAGAAAGTATGAAATTGTGTCACATCATTTCCACTGCATAGTGGAAACTATGTCAAGCATTGAAGAAACTTTATAGATGTCAGTTTTACGAGATCATTAAATGTGGGTGTGAGACCACCTAGAGACCACCGTATCCTGCAAAATGGGAGCCAATCTGCTTATTAGGGATTGCTCGCATCAATTATGACAAAATAGGTTAACTGGTGTTCCTTGGAACTACGAACACACATAACTCACACATGTATCGTGCTTCTCTTTGGTGTATTTTGACTAACAGCCTAGAGTTCCAATTCTATTCTTGCTCAAGTTATTCCATACCTTAATAACCTCAGATCTGCCATGTGTACCCTTCTATAAAAGTTCCTTCTCTCTCAGGTGTATGCATGAGAAGTTCAATTAACAATCTAAACTCTGAAGTCCATGATTTAGTTGCTTTCACTGCAATTTTAACAGTTTAGGTCATTATCACTTGGAGATGATAATTACATTGGTGTTATGTAACATTCCCATTTTTAATTTCCTGAGTTTGAATTTCAAAAAAAAAATCCGAATCGTGGTAATTTATTTGAATTTAATTTAGCCTAATTTGAATTTTTAGACTTTAAAAAGGATTTAATATGATTAAACTATAACTCAAATTAATTAATTCTTATTTTATTTGGATTCCTTGTGCTTCATTCGATTTTCTGTATTTTTGGAGATTTTTAGGATTTATTCGCTATTTATTTGGATTTATTGAAGTCTATTCGATTTTACGGTTTTAATTAATTCGGAAATGTAATTAAAATCCTTAATCTGTTTCGGGCAATTCATTTGTTCCTTCCGTCGGCCCATCAACGTATTCCGGTCCACGACCACACCGCTTACCAACTAGAAAACCCTAGCCCCACTAATCCTTGATCGTTGATCTCGATCCAGCGTGCGTCATTCGTCGAATCATTTCAACACGACCATGAAACCCTAGATCTTGCCCGTCCGATCCACGATCCCACGGTCATCAATACGCCACGTCGCCAAGAGTTCTTGCGCCATGCCTCTGACCTAATCGCCCGAACCATCTTCGGTTTCGCACCTTTTCACGCAACCCTAGACTATAAAAAACGTACTCGACTTGCGTGCGCGACTTTTTTCCTCTCTCTCACCGTGAGAGCGCCGTCTGGGCGCCTAGGTCTCGCCGAAGTTGGTTGCCGCATCCGCGTCGTTCCGCAGTGTTTTCCTCCCGCCGGTAGAAGCCTCCGGTGACACTTGGTAGTACCAACGAGTTCCCGTTCCATTCTCTACTGTTCGCTTTGTCTCTTGGCTAAAACGTCGATTCTCGCCGTTTAGCATCTTTCATCTTCCCTCAGGTGTCTTCGCCGCCACCTCGCCGTCGCATCTTCTCCTTGGTAGTAGCCGTCGGATCTTCCATCTACGGCGGATCCGCGCCACGTTCCTTGGTAGCTCGAGCCCAAACCTGAAGTCATTTCTCGTGAGAGCACGGTATTCGCCGTGTAGACGCCACCTCCGTACCACATCATTCTTTGTGTCACCACCACGCACGCATGTGAACCACTGCGCCGCGTCGGCACCACATGTCGCCACCTCCGCCATCGTAGATCTAGTGCCGCGTGGCGGTGCGTGTCGCCACGTGTCGCCCACATCACCACCACGTGTTCCACGGTACTTATGTGTTTGCCACGTATGAACCGCGTGCTAGCCATGTCACCGCTTCGTCGGCCCTACCTCGCCCGGAGTTACGCCACGCGCACCACATCATCGCCATCGCCGTCGCCACGCGTGTGCCCTAGTGCCGGTGTCCGCCACGTGTTCGTGTTGAGTGTGCACCACCTCCACCGGGCGCCATGGGTGTGCCATCGGTCGGTGGTTCCCACTGTCGACCTCTAGAGTTTTTCTATTTTCTTGGTCATCCGAAAATCCGAAAATCAACCAATCCGAGGCGACACGTGTCACTTCCTTTATTTTCTAATTTTCTTCTCCATTTAAACTTGAAGCCCGTTCTCCTCCGTTTGAACTCCGATTCGAGCGATTCAAATTTCTAAATTCATCTAAAATCAAGATCTATCTGTTGGTGTCATTTTTATGAATTTTTGGATTTTATTTATTTCTGTTTTATTTATTTCTTGCCTCGATTTGCGTGTTTCACGTGTAGACGACTTGTCGGTTGAGCGAAGGAGCATCCAAATGGAGGTTGCGGCGGCGATGCGTGGGTGAAGGCAAGTCTCCTTGACCATATTGAACCCAAATTTATGAAATGCTATTTTGTTTTAAATTATTGCATGCTATTTGAATTATGAATTGTATTTTAATGTCATTTTTAAATGCTTAGATAAATGCCAAATTGTTATAACCACATTGATATTCATGTTGACAACCATTGACACCTAGGAAAACTAATTCACGTAGTTAATGGTAATTAATCTTGCTATAGGAGCGGAGAAAATGCTTAGCCATGCTTAATCACGTCGGTACCTTACCATTACGAAGATGATTTCATTCTTGATTCAAAAATGAATTGTGAAATGTATGGCAATTGGTGTTGCTTCAGATTAATTTGAAATTAAAAGTGAAAAATGATTTAGGCAAGGCGGATTGGTTGAATGGCGGGTGCGGGATGCACAAAATTTTGGAATGTGATTGTCGCCCTAGTCAATTAAGGACCGATCGTGTGGACATCATGGGCCATGCTATACTGAGACAACCACATGTCTATATGGAGTGCGACTGGCTAAGTAATTTGCATGTATCGTTATTTGACTTCGCCATTATGGGTCATGCGAGTTTGTCGAGATGACACTTGCAAGGCGCAAGGGGGTGAGAGCGAAACCTTAGCGGGTGAAGTCGGTAGCGGTATATGCATTGTAAAGGCCTTGTCATGATCTCCTGCAGGCACACCAAAGGAAGTGTGTCAATAGCTTGGCGCAAAGGGTTGATCATGTCGTGTGGTAAAGTGTACCACTCTGCGAGTCTTAAAAACTACTTGAGTAGCGGTGCTTACGGATAAGGGCAAGCGTGGAACAGCTTTCACATAATAGATTTTACGGTTTTGGTTTTAAATGGAAAAATGATGATTTGGTTTAAAATGAAAAATGTGGTTGGAAATCATGAGCTAGAGCTCCGGGTTTTAGTTTGGCGGCTAGAGCCAACCGGTAGTTGGAACACGGAAAATTGTTATACTTCAAGTTTAATTATTTATGCTATTTACATTTGGTTAAATCTTTGCTTTATGAAATTATTACTTGTTTTAAATTTCAATTTAAGCTTTATGCAAATGAACCCTATATGCTTCCTTTGTTCAAGCCATGCATTTAGTTACTTGCATTAAGTTTAGAGACTTGCGAGTATGTTGCATACTCACCCCGCTTTTCATTGCGGGCCGCTTATTCCATAAAGCGATGAAGAGATCGAGAGCGGGCATTGCACGTTCGACATTTGTGGTGAAGACTTTGATGAGGAGGATCAGTGGGACTACTAGGGGCGTGCCCATTCGGTTGCTGTGGGCATCTTGATTGGCTCTTTTTTCTACATTTTATTTGCTACATTTTCACTTAAGCCGTAAGGCTCCATACTTGTAATAATGTGATGATGTTGTTACACTCTTTTGCTTATTACTTGTTGTTTACTTTATGATATGTACGTGTTATCATCATCATACTGTTGTGTGTCTTCATTGTTCTGGACTAGCGAGGTTGAAACACAGAGGGTTCGGATTTGTTAATCCGGGTCCCCCACATGTTAGTATGTTACAGATGGATAATGTGATATCACAAGCTCAAGCTACCCTAGGCGCACTTATGTCGCAAGGATCAACATTTGGTGGCATTACTACAAAAATAAGTAACATTAGCAGTCGGCTCCCTACGGTATATGCAATATCTCCTTTTTAGCTGTTACCAATAAATTCATTTCAGCATCTTATGTACATCTGACGAAATTGTCCTCCCATACTCTGACAGATTAATCACATTCTTTCATCAATCAGAAGAAAGAAATCGATGGACACCATTATTCTTTCACTGGTTGCCTCTGTTTGTGCATTTCTTATTTTCATCTACTGGTTGTCAAAGTAGTCTTGTCAAATGAAGGCGCTCTAGTGTCGTAAGTTTGGATAAGTAGTGACATACATGCCATTGTTGTTTGTACAATAGCGCTTCAATGTTATTATAATTTAAAATGTGTTCAGCTACCTTGACTATCATTCTGATACATTTGTTATTTGTACACCTGACTCAGTAAAGAATTTCTGTCTTTGATCTAAATATTTCCATTCTGCTAACATCAAGGTTTCTGGAGCGCCAGAGCTAAATGTCTGGCAGTTGTTCCTCTCTTGCTTTGGGATGGTTTTCCAGATCCAATCCTAATCAATTACATTCTGGGGATAATATGTCTGTTACCAAGAGAAGCCATGCTGGTTTCAGTTTCAAATATCGCTCTGGGCAACGTGGAACGCTTCTGAAAGCTCTCAAAAAATAATCTCGAGAGAAAATGAAAGGAGAAAGATCTAAAAAATACTAGCACTCATTACATGGAATTTCAAAGTTCTTCTTCAGCCTTTGCAACCATCGTTGCATGTTTGTAAATACAACTATTCAAGTGACATCGGTTAGTAAGCGTTAGCTCACAATAGTTTCTATTTTTTTACTAACTTGAAGAACCCTAAAGTGAGTACACAATATTTCTTATTTTTAATCAGCAATATTTTGAAGTCATTGGCAGGAAAAAAACACAGTGATTTGAGTCAGCATCCATGAGAGCCAATGTTTCTTTCTTTTCAAAATCCCTAGTTCGGAATGAGTCCGTAATATTATCAATTCATGCTGGAGCGTTACTAGTAGTGAATACGGAAAATACAAGGGAGAAGTAGACATAATCCTTTGCTTTCCCTAATTGTAACCTTCAACCTTTTTCAGCTAAGGGTTTGGTTGCAATGTCGTATTTGAAGGGTTAGTATAATAAAAGCAAAGGGGATTAACACTGTTATGAGCTAGTGAAACACTTGGTCCTCAACTGTGTTGTATTGACGGCATCATGCTTTGCAGCTCGCACATCTAGCACAACAAAAATTGCACTTATGACATTGGCAAAATTAAATGCCAAGATGGTGATCATTGGGCACTAATTGTTGTAAAAACAAACCAACTAATCTAACTGTCTAGCAGATGTCGTCTATTTTTTGAGATAGCCCAAAACATTCGTCAGCCACCGGACAAGTTCTGTCTGCTCCTTGTTGCAAGCTCATCATTCACTCCTCTCAGCTCCAAGTAATCTCGCGTTGCACTTTGCATCTCCTCGTCTAACTCCCTGCTCATTGGTAAAACCAGGTTAGTTTTCAATATATGCACCAGCAAGCGAAAAACAGATATTAGCATCTCATATTGCTAAGGAGGTAGCGACTGATCGGATGAAGAATTATCGCAACTAGGATCATAACGTTGACTGCTACACTACAGTCGCGTGAAAGAACTAAGTCTGTATTTCGACAAACCAAAACAGCACCAGGTAGCGGACAAGAACTGTATGATCCTTTTAATCATAGTTTGTAAGAAAAAGACAGCATTCGATACAATTTATTAGCGCTAAGGGAACGTCACTGCCTCTCTCTCGACACTGCGATGCATACTTCAGTCCCTTTTGTTGAATCTAACGAACCAGTACTGTCATTCGGATCAAAAGAAGGTTTTGGAGCAATTCAGCTACCGCACAGAACTTGCATCCCTTCATTCACAAACAAAATTTGGCCGAATTTCCCTTAATAACACGAAATTGGAATGGAAAGAAAGTTCCTTAACCATCCCCAAGCATTCATATATTCCTTGATTACCTCACCGGTCAGTCAGTCACCACTAGCACAGTCATGATAAGCAAGTAGCACAATGTTATGATCCTGCTACCACTGAGTACAAATTACAAAGTATTTGGGAGGATTGGGGAAGAACAGAGAATGTTTTAGAGGAGGAAGAAGCCAGGAGAGCAGAGAATGAGAGGAAGAGTAATACGTTTTTGCTTCTGTTCGCCCCTCTCTCTGCATTCTGTTATTCCTTTTATAGCCCAAGCCATTTTGCAGCCAAGCCCTTGCAGTCCATGACATTTCTCTCTCGTTGAAATATGGCTTGCCCCCAAGCCGATGACACTACCAAAGTTAGTTTTAGAAAGTCGTACCTTGTAAAGCAAATAGTTTTCGTCACCAGGATCCCATGGAAATTCTTGCTCAATGACAAGCAACAACATATACTGTCTCCCATGGTTTTCCATGCATGTGCAATATCCAGCCATATGTATCCTTCCATAGGGCTGCTTGCAATAGCTGCAAAACAAATAACTTGCCCCCAATGTGATGCCCAATGAACAATACGACATACCAGCAGGTAGCCACCCAAGCAATCTTGTCTTCAGGACATTGAGGGTTGTTGTTATAGCCCCAGTAATAGCACCTGCAAAAGCACCAATAAGTGCATTCTCTGGATCATTCAGCTCCCTCTTTGCCACAAGTTTGTAACCAATTCGAAGTTGCTCATATATGCAGAATTGAATGGCATCAAATGGCTGATCTCGAACCAAAAATGAACCATAACCAGCATAAAGACCTTTAAATCCTTCTCTAGCAATTATTAGGCGGACCGCATCAGGTGCAGACTTGAATTGACCAGCTTGCATTCTTTGTTTCACCACCTCTGTGGGGACACGAATGAGAGAAGCAACAATCCCTCCAACAGCTCCAGCAAGATTTCCAGCTAATCCAGAATACAAGCCTTTCCATGCAATTCGACTTCCACCTTGAGCAGCCTGAAGTCTGGTTTTAATTGTATCGATTGGAGTGCAGTCTTTGTTTCCACCACCACACCAAAGCTTCCTCCAGCTATGACGCCCTCCAAATAGTCATCAATAACTCCAACCATTTGTCCAAAACGCATTCTCCTCTCGCATCAATAGAAGTAAGAGACCAAAAAGAAGTTCTTGTGTGGCCCTTACGCGATCTTCTCATGCGACAATTGAGAATCGCCAAACTCAGCATTCTCCTCAACATCCCCTGCAGCTTCACCTTCCTCCATGGTGGGTACAACCTTAGGACCCAGTCCAGACGATAAAAATGCAACATCAGATGTCATCAGGGGTAAAAATGCCGTAACACCAAAGACAAATCTTTCGCCATAAGTATCCACCAGAGAACCACTGAAGTATGCACTCACAACTCCTCCAAAGGCTGAGGATTCCCAACATAGCGACTGGAGAGATCCAGATGTACTCTGTGATTCACCTCGAGCTCTCTCAACCACCATAGAATCAACCACAAACTCAGAGAATGCAACTGCAAGAGATCCAAGAATAATAGAGAGCGCTGCACTGTATTTATCATCCGCAATTGTCGCCATCAAACTCCATGAAATTGCTCCAAGTAGTCCAGATAAAATAAGGTTTGACCTTCTTCGATATCCAACGAGAGGAATGGAATCACTAATGAAACCGTAAAGGGGCTTGACCAACCCTGGCAAGGCTGAGAAACCGGATATAACTGCAGTCTCTGCTGGATCAAGCTGAAGATCATCTTTTAAGTAAAAGCTGACAGCAAGTCTGGAAAGACCTAAAACTCCTTGTGCAAAATAAACAATGGCAACAGCCACGTTATCAGAGGACAAATCCACCTCCAATGCTTTAAAGTAACTTGGCTTGGAACTGCTCTTGGAAAAACCGAACCAATCCAGGGAAGAAAGCAGTGGCAATAGCGACCGTGTAGATGGTGAGTGGTGGTGTTTGTCATCCCATTCCCCTTGCATTGGGCATTGTTGTATGCGCATGCTAAGCACCCGCTTTATGACACCATGGCATGTGTCCTTGCTTGTAGGTAGTACAGTTTTCTCAGGTATTTTGTCAAACACTTGGTGCGCACAAAACTTTTGTACCTTCGTAGCGCTCGGAGTTGTATCCGGAGGATGTGGCGGCACGGGCGATGAACAAGAGGTCGTGGTCGTCGCCCATGGTAGCCCTGGCAGCAAAGATCTCATCAGAACAGAAGACCAAAACATCCCGTCCTTGAACGCCACCTTCTCCAGGAACGCCTCATCCATGTCTGCGCCACCGAACGTGGCCGGGTGCGCGCCGCCGCGGGACCAGTCCACCCACGTCACGCTCCGGTTCGCGATCGCCATTGCGCCTCGATGGGCGGACCGTCGGCGGTAGTGCTCGTCCCACGTAGCACGGCGGCACGCTGACTTCCGGAACTTGGGTAGTATCTGCGCGTCAAGAACCACCTCCACCGCCAGCGCGCGCTCCAACTCGAACCACTGCGCGCTCTTGCGCCCCTGCTCGGGGGACACCTCGGGGGCCAGCATAGCTTCGTCGGCTCCTTCAACGACCTGAGCCCGCATGGGCGCGGCCGCTACCGGCCGGGGCTGGCCGTGGTTTGTTGCGGTGTTGTGGCTAGCTCGGAGCTTCTCGATAGTTGCAGCCCCCATGGATCGCCCTCGGCTCAACTCCTCGAGCAACTTCTGGCACGACTCAATGATTCGGTCACTTGTTGCAATTGCTCTCTCAAAAGCATTAGCCATAACTTGGATCGAAGGCTCTGATACCAATTGTTATGATCCTGCTACCACTGAGTACAAATTACAAAGTATTTGGGAGGATTGGGGAAGAACAGAGAATGTTTTAGAGGAGGAAGAAGCCAGGAGAGCAGAGAATGAGAGGAAGAGTAATACGTTTTTGCTTCTGTTCGCCCTCTCTATGCATTCTGTTATTCCTTTTATAGCCCAAGCTATTTTGTAGCCAAGTCCTTGCAGTCCATGACATACAATTTAATAATTCATTGTAGGGTAGTGCTTTTATATATCACTATTTAAAAATTGTATAAATATTAAAGTGTGAATGAAGGATATAGATAACAATATCAATATGACTGCAGTATGTAATATCTTCTCATTGAAATTTAGAATGTTAGACCACGACTGGCGGCCCATGTCTTCTTCATACGGCCGTGAGCACTGCCTCGATGGACGAGGAAGGCCTCTCCACCTCCATCTCCTCAGGCAACGTTGAGTGCTCGAAGTTGAGCACCCGTGTCGTGCTTGCCGCCTTGGAGACCTCGGCGTGGGCCGATGTGCGGCTGGCGGGCCACCGGCGTCATGCGATCGACCATGGTGGCGTCCACCTTACCTCCTCCCCACCGCTGCCCTCGGCGGCAAGAACGCTTGGCAAGCAGAGGACCTTGCTTTCGCGGGCGTCGTCGGCGAAGAAGGGCGCGGCGGAGGGCCAGGGCGTTGTCGACAGAGAAGGGCGCCGCGCACCTAGTACCCATCATAGAGTCTGGACCTCCGGGAATTTTTTTAATAATACATTTTTATTCGAATTTCAAAATATTCCACGAATTTTTTTTTTTCAATATACCTCTGCACGTTGGACGTGCGATAGAACCTAAATAGAAAAATACACGGCGACAGTGCCGGGCCGACGTGGCCTCCTATCGCCTACGGTGAGCGTCGCGAGAACCGAACGGCGCTGTCGCCTGTGACGTCTGACGAGAGCGAAAAAGGCACTGTCGCACGCGAAAGTGCTCTGAGAGAGGTCGTCGCCTACTAACGTCTGGCAACCAACAGAATCTTGAATTTTTGTATTTAATATTTTTGTTGACAATTTTGTTATAAATTGGTTGTACATAATTGTCTGTAATGAATCGGAAAAATTATTTTATTTCGTTAGTGATCGCATTTCACTTAGGGGTTTTCGTAGCCTCGTAAGGTCCGCCAATATGGCGAAAAATGACGGGGAAAAAGCACAGGCGGCCTCATAGCGTGGCATACCACTTCGAGTGCGGCGAGATGGTCGGACGTTGGCCCACATTTTGTTACCAAAATCGGAAAAGGCACTTTCGCGCACGCAAGCAGCGTGTCGTGGCCACTTAGGGTTTTCGTAGCCCAGCGGACGGGCCGGACATGGTCCAAAAATACAGAAAAAATCAAGGCGGGACTCATAATGCGGGCTACCACTTACGTATGGGTGAGATAGCCGACGTTGCCTCGGCATTTTGTTGCGAAAATCGGAAAAAGCATTTGCGCCACGAAACCATGGAAACTTTTACGACGTCGAAAATTTTTGGAACTTTTTATGGAGGTTCCTGATATATCAGTGATATTACCATAAAAATTTCAAATGATTTGAAGATATGAGGAATTTTTTAAAATTCAAACAATACATATATAAGGGCACATACAATCAAAGTTCAGAGGATAAAATAAGCAAAAGATTAGATGATATTACAAGGGCATTACAACGGATTTAACTAACTAACGAAAGCATTGTTTCGTCATGGTGGAACAAATGATCGTTAAAATCTATCTCGGATGCGGCCGAATGATGTAAGACATTTTCTGCATATTACCTGACCCGTTCTAATTTTGCGACGTGTCATCGGACACCGCTCAATCCCTACTATGAAAGAACTTCATGGGGTTCCGCAGTGCTCCCAGCTGTCGCCCATTGGGTGGCCTATGCCGTACGTCTCGGGTGTATAAGACTTAAATTTTGGTTGTTGTTTATGTGGATTTCGCCCTCCCATATGGGCATGTCATCCCGATTCGGCATCCCTATGTTAATACCACGGGTTTCCTGGATGGTCCTGCGAATCGAGTCAAGGATTTGTTGCGTGTTGCGGACCTCGGCCGCCGCTTCCCTTGTCCCTTCTTCTTGAAGAGGAACCTCCTCGCCTTCGCTGTGTTGGCGTTAGGCGGAGACATGCGGAGACGCCTTTGCTTCGCTTGGCGTGACTCCACTATATGGTGCGAGAGCTTTGTGTTGGGCTTATCCTTGAACAACCTAGCGTGCCTGCAATCAATACAAGATGCCCGCCTTGGTCGTTGAATAACACCGTAGGCGTACTCGGATTTGGCTTTTACGGCGGTAGTGGCACCACCGAGAGGGTTGCTCCCCGCTTATCCCATCTGAGAAGCATGAGATGTGGGTGGTACGTCTCGGGTCCACCGGTTGAAGTACCAAAGACCGTTCATCCTCGGCCAAGAACGCCGGTAGAATCTCCGTCCGCTAGATCACCGTGGCGGTATCAACCATCGCCTCCGTGCCATGTACATAAACGTCGGGGCTTTGGTGGCCACGAGGAGGTTCCTCCTTTACTTGTTGATGTTCGCAAGTGTCCTTTTGAACTCTGTATGCGATGAACTTGTTTAGAACTACTACTTTGTGAGTTCAACATGAGTATGTCGCATGAAACTCACCGACGGTTGGCTCCTTGCACACCGCCCTAAGCTCGGGTCGATCTAGAAAAGGACATATCTGGCGGCCTCTCCCACCGGTGAAGTTCTCGGCGACGGGGTAGTTAATCGTGGCGATTGTTGAGAAATTAAGTAGTCACGTCGTTCCAAATCGTCGATCCATTGGAAGAAGCAACACCGACCTCGTCTTTGAGAAAAGAAAGAACGATGCATGAGATGGTAGTGTTACCTCTGTATTGTGTGGGCCTTGATGGGTTTACCTTGTAGGTGCGCACTGCTTGATGAAGTGGGTGGTGGGCCGTGTCTCCATGGGTAGATTGCATCATCTTGGCGATGAGGTTGCGGTCACATTTCTTCCGGGCAACTCCGGAGAATCTGGGCGTCGATTTAACTCTCATCCGGATATTCGAGGCTGGATGACTTCGCTTCTCAAGAGGCGACGGAGAAACGACATTGTGGTTTGGATGTGTTGGATGTCTACCCTCGGACTGTTTTATAGTGGTAGTGAGGGTTACTCCACACAATTACAGCTCTTCTTTCGCGGCGTGTTGCGCTGCAGTGCGGCGTGTTGTCATTTCATGGCGTGTTGCGGCGTGTTGTCATTTAATGGCGTGTTGTCGTCTCGGCTGGTAAAGTCGCTAGCAATGAGTAGTCTGTCATCGCTACCGAAAAGTCATTGCGTGTGTTGTCGTGTCGACTGGTAAAGTCGCTAGCGGAGTAGTCACATCGCTACCGAAAAGTTATATGCTCGCTCGTGTCTTCGTGGTAAAGGTGCTACCAAAGAGTAAAGGTGCTAGGTGTGTGACAAAGCGTCTAGGCGATGAAAGGAACAACTAAGTCACGTAAGATTAAGTTTACAAAAATACAAATGCAAGTGCAACATATTTCAAATGAAACACTTAGTACATAACATACTAGCAATAATAAAAATCAAAAGAAACTCTTTATCGGCCTCGCTTCGGGAGGCCTCCTCCTCCGAACACAGTCCCGAGTCGTCAATCTGCGTGGGGCCTCTACGACCTAGCCGAGGCGTCGCGTGCCAGGCCGAGTAACTGCGTTAGTCTTTGGCGCCCGTCTTCTTGACTAGGCTACATCGGTGGTGGCGCTCCGTCGGTTTGTGATGATGATGCCCCACCCCAAAGACGTCCGTGGAGAGGTAATCACGGTAGTCCTCCGGTTCAGGGCATCGCCTCGCCGTCGTAGTCGTCGGAGCGTGTCGGATCGTCTTGTGAAGAAGTGTGCTGCGGGCTGTACCAAATAAAGAATTGTTTTGAGTATTGTAATACGCGATTGTAACACTTGAATAGTGCATTTCAAGACTCACCGAAAGCCCGACTCTGAGCGTGCCCTCTCGCAGCTGCGGGCGGGACCGTGTGAAGGCGCACTGGCGCACTCGCCCCCCGCTAAGCGCACGCATACTGCGGAGACGGTAGGGAGGCCGGACCCGACAGCTTCGAGGCGCTTGTCGAGTGTCCGACACCTCCCGACGTAAAGGGTGGCGCCCTCTCGTCACGTCCTCTCCGGTGGTCGTGTGCACCGCCATAAGCTCTGAAGCTCCTCTGTCCGATGAGTGCGACGTCGGTCTGAAATATAAATTACGGATTAGTTAGCAAAATAAATTACGAATTAGTTAGCACAAAAATTATATCGAAGGTATGGCGCAAGCGTACCAAAGCGTGCGAGCCGAGTCCATATGGAGAATGCGTGTGCGCCACCACGGAACGTGTCTAGGAGGATCGGGTCGACACCGCACCAAACGCACACGAAGTCCGGGAGTACCACTCGCGTGATACGCCGATGCGTCGCTCGCGTCGTGAAGTAGCGACCTCGGCGAGAAGCGTCCTCGAGGGCTCTCCCCTCTCGGCCAAAGGCGAAGATACGTGCGTGCGGGGGTGGTCGCTGTGGGTGAAAAATAAGTATAGCATTATTAGATAGCATTACGCGGTAACAATTATAAAAACATCAATACTGAGGAACTTATGAGTGGGCGGCGGGTGGGACGCACGGACGTCGTGCCTTTGGAACACTGTCAGAGACCAAACCGCCTCATCACACGATGGAGCGGTAGTAGCCCTCGACGTGGACGTCGAACACGAGGAACCGACGGTGAACCAAGATCTTGGCGTCTCGTGTGCAAAGGGTGGATAAAGCCACCCGTCACACGGCCGCAGCTCAAGCGTCACAGACGGGCGTCCAATGAACGCGTCGTCGGTGAGGTGGTCGAACGCAGCGACGAATCTGCGGTAGGCTACCCGCAATCGAAAGCGCCAATTAGGTCAGAGTCACGATAGAACGTAATTAGTACTCGAAAAAGTTAAACAAAAATATCAAACACGTGATTGCAATATCGTTTCCGTCGCAGGCACCGGATGGTGCCTATGGTCGGACCGCCGATGTCACCGCCGCTGCGTGCCCACCACAGCCGCAGTCGATCTGGGCCGCCGATTGGAACCTCTCGACGCCCACAATCAGAGCATTGGACATCCTCCGAAGATCGAGCCCTCGTGAACTGTACACCCGCGCAGTGCCGGGTAGGTGGCGCCAAAGACGCCGGAGCCCCACGAGTACTTGTGGCACGGCGTCAGGGGTGCGTCCGCGATCTCTCGCGAATCGCACCGGTCGTGGACACGCTATCCCCATGGGACGTCGTGAACATGGTCGGTAGAAGAGCCACAGGAGGTACGCCCAGTGGCGAGGCGAGCCTCGTCGTCCGCTGGCTCGACGATCTGCTCACGCTGTAACATAAAGCTCACTTGTTATTTCAAGCAGTACGTACACAATTTAGTTCGAAATGCTACTTACGCATTGGCCTGCATAAGCCACCTCAAGGTCGGTCCGCGCGTGTGGTCGAAGGTCCCAGACACGGCGGTGGTAGTACACCCGTGAACTGCGGCAAAGAACTCACGCCGCCATCGGGGAGACGTCTGGGCACCACAACCCTGCCGTGATCGAGGCCGAGGAGGTAGGAGGCGTCCCGTAGTGATCGCCATCTCCCGGCAGGAGATGGAAGGTGTCGTCTCGGCCTCCACCGATCCACCAGAGCGGTGATCGTGACCGGTCGTAGAGGGAACCGTGTCCCAGAGGTCCACCATCCCGGGCGAGGGCGCAGACCCGATGCTCGAAGCCTAAGAAACATAAACATGTAATTGATATCGGTCTTTGCGGTAGTCATGGTGCTAGAACAAACATGTTTACAAATTTAAATCTTGTATGTTACAGGGATCCAGCGCGATCGGCGTCCCAAGTGTCTTGCAATGGTCTAGGTCGAAGGACGCCAACCGCACAGGTCCCTCTCATCATCCGGGGAGCGGTGGCTATCTGGCACGGTGACCACGGTCGACGTCTTGGGTCCAAAACTCGCGTCTGACCACTCGTCATCTCCTGCCGTGAGTCATACACGCAATATATACATTCGTGTCGATGTACTTATATATTAAAAAATACTTATTCGTAACTATATTTCCTTCAATATATACCGATATACTCCTATCATAAAAAATATCTAAATTTTCTAAACTAGAACTAGGCTGTGACCTATCAATTTACCTACATTTATCCGTAACATACATCTAAAACTATTTCTAATCTACCACTATTTATCGCTACAATGCTCTAGATCTAACTATTTCTAACATATCATAATTTCTCGCTAAGAAAAGTAAACAACAAAAATTTACCTCAAAAGCAGTGGTGCGAGAATCCGCCTTCTTCCTTCTCTCTTCCTCTCTCCCCTCTTCCTCTTCCCTTCCTCTCTCTCTGTTCTCTTCCCAAGCACAAATGAGAACGATGACGGGCGAGCGGCTCATATAAGCGCTCTGTCAAGACGACCATCGTGCGGCAGAACTCGCGCTTCCACTGCCGCACGACCATCGGTCGATTGCTCACCGTCGCCGTTAAATGCGTGTGACAGTGCCTTCGGCTCTGTCAGACGTTCCCGTCGACAGCGCCGCTTCGGTTCTGTCGCCACGTTCACCGCGGCGTAAACACGTCGGCCCGGCACTGTCGCCGTATATTTTTCTATTTAGGCCCCTTACGCCGCACGTCCAACGTATGGCAGAGGTATATTTCTGAAATTTTTTTTTTTCGGTGGAATATTTTTGAAATTCCGAATAAAAAAATGTATTATTAAAAAAAAATTCGACCTCCTGGTACAATGCAATATAAAATTTTGCCCTTTTTTCTTTTGAAAGTACTGTTTTTTATTTAGAAAAAGGTAATGCGTTTACTTTTCTGTTATTTGGCACGTTGTTTCTAGTACTAGAAATTTTTTCACGGTGTAACACGTCGCACGCGTTGTTTTTTCGTAGAAAAAATTTACTTTTCTTCGGCGGCGTTTAATTTTTAAAATCTGCGAAATAATGAGCGAAACGGCTGAAAGAACACAAAAATTTTCGCGGCGTAACACGCCGCACGTGTCGTTTTTTCGTAAGGAATTTTTTTCAGCGGTGTTTTATTTTTTAAATCGTCGAAATAATGAGCGAAATGGGGGAAAAAAATAGAGAGATAGAGTTGTAGAAATATCTCTTTCGAAGAATTATTTAGAAAATATTGGAGACCGAGCTGGAAAACCACGGTGGGGAAAAAGTCTAGAGGAAAAAGGGTGAAAAATTATTAGAGATGATAACCTTCTTTTGTCGAGTTTAACACTCTCTGCGTTCACTTAGAGTAATATCTTGCGAACAACACGCCGTGTCGATTTTTAAGAGAAAAATTTTTTTTTTCAATGGCGTTTTATTTTTAAATCGTCGAAATAATGAGCTAAACGAGGAAAAAATAGAGATAGAGTTGTAGAAATATCTCTTTCGATGAATTATTTATAAAATATTGGAGACCGAGCTGGAAAACCGCGGTGGGGAAAAAGTTTAGAGGGAAAAGGGTGAAAAATTATTAGAAATGACAACCTTCTTTTGCCGAGTCTAACACTCTACGCGTTCACCGAGTAATAACACATGTTTTAAAAAATATCAGAGATCGAGATGGGAAATCGAGGTGGGAAAAAAGTCTAGAGATAGAGCTGCACAAATATTTCTGGCGACGAAAACATTTTTTCCCGAGAAAAACGGAGAAAGGACCTAGACGTAAGGGCTTGTTCGCGATTTGAATTTAACGGGAGGTTTGAATGTTTGCTACGTTTTTGGACCTGTCCGCTATCCTTAAAAATTAGAAAAGGGCTTGTTCGCGATTTGAATTTAACGGGAGGTTTTTTTCCGTAAAATGGCACACGAGGGACCCAAACGCGATTTTAGGAAAAAATATCTTCCCCTCGTAAAAAATCACGAAAGACCTATTCGTAATTTATAAAAGGACTAAAACGCGAATTTATTTTTTGAGCCGAGCCGGCAAACGCTCAGGAGCGCAGCGTTTCTCTAAGATTTAGTATAGGTATGATTTGTGCCACAGGCACGAAGTGAATGCCAAAAAAACTGATGGAATCTGATAGAACTCCTGGTCAACAAACGCTAGTGAGTGATTTTCTGTTGTGACTTGTGGGAACATGCTTGCCACTTTAAAAATTGAAGCGGGTGTTAACTGGAGTGAATGGAAAGGAATGACGGATATTACGGATGCTTGCCAATTTAAAAAATGAAGCGGGTGTTAACTGGAGTGAATGGAAAGGAATGATGGATATTACGGGTGGTTTGCATTTTTTTTTCCTTTGGGTCGTTGTTTGGAAGATCTTTGTCGTAGGTAGGCGGCAACAACTACAAGACACGACCAGTGAGTGAGAGGCGGCTGACGGCATGCCGCCGAAGGCCTGGAGGTGGGGCTACGGCCGAGGTGGCGAAAGGTGCGTCGGTCGCTTCGAAAAGAGCCGAGCTCAATCAGGCCAAACAACCTATAGCATCTTCTGCTATTGCGGCGGCGAGGATGGAGCTGATAAGCATGAGTTGCAGGGGTATTTAAGTGAGCTCGTGCAGCTCAGGATGCAAAACTCGCACTAGCTCGTCCTGTTCCTTGAGATCTAGGTGTATGATCGTGACTGGGCCACCGACCTTAGCTCGTTCCCGGCGCCGTGGCTCCTCGTGAAGCACATCTCATCTCCTGTCTCTGTAGTTGCCAGAGTCAGTCCGAACTATAGTTACAAGGTCGTGTACATGTGCTGCAACCCCAAGGACTGCCTCGTGTCATTGTGGTACTTCAGTAATACGAGTTACACAACCCGGTCGGAGCCGTGGGTCATTGGCAAGCCCTTCCGGCTCTTCTGTGACGGCGTGTCATTGGTCGGGCCAACGTAATTATCAAAACTTTAGAGGTTAACTAGGTCAATACCCGTGCGTTGCTACGAAAAATAAAATTAGTAATGAAACATAAAAGCCAAGCAATAAAAGAAAATTATACTACAAGATTAAACATCTATTTCTCCCGATTACAAAAGTTTTTATGATTTCTTCTCCAGTATGAATTAAAGCCAAATATATTGTACGTAGCAATATATATTACCAATCTTAAAAATCGATCAATCATTTTTATCCTTTTTTGCAATTTATATTACTAGCTCGCGTTCCTCTTCTTCTCGTCATGCCCATCGACGACGTCTCACCTGTGTCGCCAAGCAATCGCGTCGAAGCGTCGTACGCTTTGTTCAAGTCCAACTGGCCGGCGCTGGGGTTACGACATCCGGTGGGCGCGCTCTGGCTATTAGTTCCCGGCCGTTACAGATTTTTAAAATGACACATACAGATCGGGACAAACGAAATCTGTAGCTATCCGGAGAGGAAGGGGCCAGTTCGGTTTTGTTCGGGAGGAACGAGATCGAGAACTATCGCGGGGAACGAAAGCAAAAAAAGAATAGATCGCTTTTCCGCTCGGTTTAAGTCTGTTCGATTTTATGGGTTAGTGGTGGAGAACGGACGTGACACCACCAACTCCTAATTAGAAGTAGTAGAGATACACATAGCTCTAGCTCTACGGATTTGGTGAAACTGGAGCTATGCCAAACACAGTCTTCCTCAGTTTCAAAATATCTATCAAATTTATCAGGATTCTTTATTTCGAAATGTTTGTAATCAAAAGTTTATTTATTGTAGTTTTATTTCATTCTCTACCATGCTATTAACGATGTCAAATATGTTTGACTGGTTGAAATACCTCACGTAACAGTGGTAAGGATATTAGCATAATCTAACTCAATTAACTATTACTTGAATATCATGCCTTCTTATACACGCAATGACAAGTATTTTGAAACAGGATTAACAAAGACATCCGGAAAAAAGATTTGAAAAATAAAATTATCTGTCGGTGTGAAACGGTTTCTGCATCTATCTACCAACACTTCACTTCGCTGCACTGCAAATTAGCACTCCATAATTCGTTGCAGCGGTGGATTAATGACAAGGAAAGAAAAGCGTGTGCGGAGCCAAAAGGCCCACAGATATTGGGCCGGCTCAGCATAGGCCTACCCGTATTAGGCCGGATCAGTTTAGGCTCACAGATTTTATGGGTTGATGGTGAAGAACGGATCACTACTAACTCAAAATTAGAAGTAGTAGAGAAACACAAGTGTCGTGGCTCATTTAAAACGTTCTTCAGCCAAAATTGAATGGGCCATATGACCCAAAATAATTTGGTCTTCGGAAAGAATTTCCGATGAGCCAGCGGTCCATTTAATTTCATGGCCCTTTCGGTTTTATTCCATTTTTTCTCGACCAAAGGCTAACGTGCTCGCTGTCCACGGGGCTGGCTCGGCCTATGCGTTGTGCGACGGCGAAATTTTTTTTTAAATAATATTATTTTAATTTGAAATTGCGACATTAATACACGTATTTTAAAAATTGCAGAAATAATATCCGGTCGCCAAACCGTTTGACGATAATAGGATCGTCGCCAAACGGTTTGGCGATAATAGGGTAGTCGCCAAACGGTTTGGCGACTATACCGTAATCCCGCGTGTCAGCCCGGTGACAGCCAGTTGTCGCCAGTGTCAGGAGTAGTCGCCATATTGGCTCGGCGACTACTTAGTAGTAGTAAACCGTTTAGCGACTACTAGTAGTCGCCGAAATGTGGTGGCGACTACTAGTAGTCGTTCAACTGTTTGGCGATAATCTTTGTACATTTTTAATTTTGGGTAAATTTTGTTGTGAACTGCTTATGCAATAATTGTTATATTAAACGGAAAAACTAAAAAACTCTTGTCATGTAATAAGCGGGAAGAATTATTTTAGTTCGTTAGTGATACGCATCTCACTTGCGTATTTTCATAGCCAGCGATAGGCGGAACACGGTCTAAAAAGATGGAATAAATGAAGGTCGGCCTACGCAAAGGCGGGCTACCACTTACGTATGGGCGAGATAGCGAGACGTTCCTCCGCATTTTGTTGCGAAGTCGGAAAAGGCACTTACGACTCGAAAACCACGGAAATCGTGGGCACTAAGGGTTTCGTTGCCCACGCCGGACAAAGCGGAACGGTCCAAAAATTACGGAAAAATTCAAGGGCGGCCTACGCAATGCGGGCTACCACTTACGTATGGGCGAGATAGCCAGACGTTGGCCCGGCCATTTGTTGCGAAAATCGGAAAAGGCACTCGCGGGTAGAATCACCGAGCACGTATAAAAATTAAATTGGACAACCACGACGTTGAAAATTTTTGAAATTTTTTATGGAGGTTCCTGATAAATCAGTGATATTACCATAAAAATTTCAAATAATTTGAAGATCTGAACAATGTTTTGAAATTCAAACAATAAAATTTGATTATTACTTAACATTTGAAAATTTCATTTTATTGTTATGAACATCATAGACAGGAATTTTCAAAATTTTATGATCGACAACAACTCATGTTATGAACACTTAAATTATTTGTTGAACATATATAAGGGCACATACAATCAAAGTTCGATGAGAAAATAAGCAATAAATTAGATTATATTAGAAGGACATTACAACAAAGGATTTAAATTGCTTGATTTAACTAACTAACGTGAAAGCATTGCGTCATGGTGGAACAAATGATCGTTCCGCCTATCAGGGTACAGCCAGAATGATGTAAGACATTTTCTGCATATTACCTGACCCGTGTTAATTTTGCGATTTGTTATCGGACACCGCTCGATCCCTACTATGAAAGAACTCCATGGGGATCCGCAGTCCTCCCAACTGTCGCCGATTGGGTGGCCTATGCCGTACGTCTCGGGTGTGTAACATTTAAATTTTTTTTCTTTTTTATGTGGATTTCTGCCCTCCCATATGGGCATGTCATCCCTATTCCCGGCGTCCCCTATGTTAATACCACCCGGGTTCCCGGTTGGTCTGCGCAACGCGTCAAGGATGTGTTATCGTCTGCGGACCTCGGCCGCTTCCCTTGTCCCTTCTTCTTGAGAGGAGGAACCCTCTTGCACCTCGGTGTGTTGTCCGTTAGCGGAGACATGCGAGACGCCGCTCTGTTTCGCTCGCACTCCACTATATGGTGCAGAGGAGGTGTGTGTGGGCTTATGCTTGGACAACCGAGGCGTGCCTGCGATCAATGCAGTATGCCCGCTTTGGTGGTTGCATAACACCGTAGGCGTACTCGGGTCAGCTTTTACGGGCGGTAGTGGCACCACGGAGATGGTTGCTCCCCGCTTATCCCATGCGAGTTGCCCGAGATGTGGGTGAATGCGTCTCGGGTCCACCCAGTTGAAGTACCAAAGACCGCTTCATCCTCGGCCAAGGGCACCCAGTAGAATCTCCGTCCGCTAGATCACCGTGGGTGGTATCAACCATCGCCTCCAGACCATGTACGCAAAGCGTCGGGGCTATCGGGTGGCCCCGAGGAGGTTCCTCCTTTGACTTGGGCACATTCGCAAGTGTCCTTGAACTCCTGTGCGATGAACTGTTTAGAACTACTAATTTGTGAGACTAACATGAGTATAACGCATGAAACTCACCGATTGGTTGGCCCTCGCACACCGCCCACGAGCTCTGATGCGTTCTAGAAAAGGGACATATCTGGCGGCCTCTCCCACCGGGTGAACTTCTCGAGGCGAAGCGGGGTAGGCGTCGTGGCGCTTGTAGAAAAATTCGTAATCACGTCGTTCTCCGCCCGTCGATCCATTGGAAGAAGCAACACCGGTCCTTGTCTTTGAAAAGAAAGAACAATGCATGAGATGGTAGTGTTACCTCAGTTGTGTGGACACCGATGGGTTTACCTCGTGGGTGCGGCTATGATGGAGTGAGCGCGGCGGCCGTCTCTCCATGGGTAGATTGCATCATCTTCGCGGTAGGTTGCAATCGCATTTTGGTCGGGCAACTCGGCAGAATCAAGCGTCGACGCCATCGGCATCCGGATATTCGGCGGGATGACTTCGCTTCTCAAGAGGCGACAGTAGAACGACATTGTGTCTGATTTGTGTAGATTCACCGGCGTTGATTCTTTGGTTTAGCTATGTTGGATGTCTACCCTTCGCCATGTTTTATAGTGGTGGTGAGGATTACTCGCACGACGTGTCACCCATCATCAAAGCTGCGTGTTGTCGTTTCATCTGGCGCAGGTGCGCGTGTTGTCGTCTCGGTCTGGCGAGTGCGGCGTGTTGTCGCCTCGGCCCGACCGGCAGTGGAAAGTGTCGTCTCCGGCGCCAGCGGTCCACCAGACAAGACAAGAGGCTCGATCGAGCGGAAACGCCGTGACCGCTCGGACCGTCGCCGCCCTCGCGAGATCCTCGGCCTGACCACGTCCTCGGCCACGTCCTCAGGTGAGGCCTCGATCATGCGAGCGAGGGGAAGCAACCCAGCACGTGCCAACCTATCGACATGTAAATTCAATTGTTAAAAGAAATGCAATTGTGCGAGCAATAAAACATGTAAATGTAGTGCAACTCACCGGGCGTAGAAGGCTGGGTGGAGCCGCCAAGGTCTCGCTGGCACACGGACCCGCAGCAGAGGCACGTGCTCAAGGCCCCATGTGGTGTGGACGAACGCACGGTGCCGTCGGTCCAACGAAGAGTCAAGGAGTGACTCGGGCTCGGGGTGCTCCATCCCTGCAAGTAAACAGGAAAACAGTACGATTAGTTATGTAAATCAAAAGACTGAAGAGTTGGGCGTAAATAAACAAGCGACAAACATATTACGCAATTCAATAGAAAAACATGACGAAAGGTACAATCGTAGATAAAAGCGATACCGTTCATGAAATTCAATACAAATTACATAATTCACTACATAAACATGATGGAAGGTCCAACATACTGCAAATACCTAACATAGGATAAAATGGTACATATTACACAATTGAATACACATTACATAATTCAATACATAACACTAATGGCATTGCGTTGCCTTGTGCCCGTACTCACCGTGACTTGAGAACACCTCCTAACAGGCCACCCACTTCAGATTCATCCATGTCATTGCGAATGCGCCTAGATTGTGGGCGGCCACTTACTTCGGTGCACACCTCCGCAAATTTGCATCCGGTGAACATATCGCACATCTGTGTTAATGGCGGTGAAATCACCTTGTGCTCGAAAACCACGGAACTCACCGGACCGTATTGACAAAGATGACCCTTCAAGTAGAAAGTGGACACGTGTTATGCGCGTGTTTCATCCCAATTTGCCCACAAGCTGCGATCACATGCGGCGGGGAATATGAAGAAGTCTTGGCTTGTTGCGGTGCATTCACACCATCCGGTGGCCCCTTGGCCTAAGTTAACCTCGTGTGTAATAACCGGTGTCGGTTCCCAATCCCCTTTACACCGGAGAGTCACTTGAAGCGGTACTCGGTGACTCGGCTACGCACCATATGCAATCGAGCTTTCTTGGTGCGTTCCTCCATGTAGGCCATCATCCGCACACACGACGGCGTTTGCAATGTCGTGGCATGCAATCTGACCTCCGCATGCCTTTTCGGAAGTACCGCGATGCCGTGCGGCATGCCTTCGGGATGGCCACAAGTGGTAGCGACGCCTTGAGCCTCGATGACCCAATTGTAAACCTCGGCTATATTCGTTGTCATGACACGAACTGTTTAAACATATCGCTTACCACGATAACTCTAATTGTTCAATCGTCACAATTATGTTAATTTAGTATACTAACTTTGGCGCCTCGGTGTCATGGAGCAATGCCCACTTCTCCAACGGCTCCGCCTCTATCCAAAGTCGAGAAACACTTAATGTTTCTTGACGATCGTCTCCTCAAATTTGGAGGATCGGCGCTCAGGGGTGATAGCCTTTTGGGTGGGCAATCGTTCGGCGTTCTTGGTTGCTTCTTCACTCTTCAATCATGCGGTAGTGTGCTTGTCCAACTCGCCAATATCGCGTTGAACTTACGTGCTCGGTTACGCTTGCATAACCTCTTAAATAGGTTCATCGACTTCTTACTCTTGAACTGCTGAAAAATTTGCTCCCAAATGTCTCATGCACCACATTACGCATGTCACGCCATGGAAAAAGGCTCATCAAGGTCCTCTGTAGAGTCTTAATTGCGAAATGATACCTTTATGGCGGTCATGGATGATGCACACGTTGGGCGATCACGAACTACCCGAACTTCAAATGTCCGAAAAACCACGACCAACTATCCGGTTCTCACCTCAACAAATGCAAAGGCCAATGGAAGTATGTGGTTGTTCCCATCAATTGCAATTGCCGTTAGAATCGCCCTTGTATTTCCTAGTCAAGAATGTACCATCGACGACAAAGAATGGACGGCGATGCACGAATACGCAATGCAAGGACCAGTGAAAAGAAAGCTCGACGAAATATCGAGACCCGTTACCATCCGCTTCACTTTCTTCAAAAGCGGTATGCGTGCGGGTTGGTTTCCTTCAAGACATCAAGCACACGAGGTAGGTTACAATCTGAAGCCTCATATGTGCCAAACCTCTTCTCTAATGCCTTTTGCTTCAATGCGCCAAGCCATCGAGTAACTTATCCGGTACTTAAATGTTCTCAAGATTGCTTTACGAATATAAGAACACTCAATGTCCCGCTTCTCGATGATCTCATTGAACATCACGCTAGCGATTACACCGCATTCAAGTTGCGGTGTTTCACCGAATATTTTCTAGTGCGCATGTGTGCCCATCTACTCGTGATGCAATCCAAAATGTCTCGTGACTTGACATAAGCATGTACTCGAATTCACATCCTTCGTTACGCACTTCACTGTGTATCTATCTCGATGGACAAAACAACTCGAAACTCTCTCTGCTGCGATAGTGCCCACACCCACCGCCAACTTCAACTCGTAATTGTTTGCGAAAACTTGATTCAGTAGAACGGCATTGCTACCATACTCCCAACGCGACTCATGCCCCCACAAAACTTCCATACTAGCTTTGTTTTTCTGTTCCACTCGTCGGGGATGGGTACATCCGTTGCCCAAAGACTACTATGCATTTCATCATCTCCTCCTCTTCCTCATCTTCGTCGATGTCATCATCACACTCCAACATTTCAGCTTCATCTTGCCTCGCCATATGGTCCACCAACTCCAATTGATCAACAATTTGCTCGATTTCCTCCTTCATCTGCCCGACCTTCGCGTGTCTTGCATCCACATTATCATCCTCATTGCTACCTCGGTAAGCACCACTACTGAACTTGTTCATTTTGTAGCCGACGTCTTTGCTTTAGCATACGTCGCTAATATTCACCTCTTCTCTAGAGACACATTGCTGACATTACACATTCAAGGCTAGATCCCTTGCACCACCTTAACCATTTACGCCACAAGCACGTCCGATCTATTTTCTTCAACTCCCACATAGCGGGTCACCCTTACTACGGCGTGAATCGACTTGAATAGTAACAGAGTAAACACTTGCATCCAGGGGAAAAATATTTGGTCAACCAAAGCTTTATATCACGGATGCTAACTCTATCGAGACATAAGTGTTCGCCATTGTGACCGCAAAAGCGCTCAAATCAACACCATTCTCGCCCAATTTTTATTTCACCATCGCCAGTAATATACCTAAATTTCACTTGCATCCGACATTCTTTATGACGACATAAACCAAATTAATTTCTAGATCACCACTAACGTTTTATATCACTAACTAAACAAAATTAATTTTTATATTGCATCAACATCTAAATTAACAATTCCTCCTAAATAAGAAAATTATCATGCCTAAGCATTTTGTACGAACAATCTAAAATCGCTATATTGCATCAAAATCTAAAATCTCTAATATTGCATCAATATCTAAACTCTCTAATATTGCATCAATATCTAAAATCTCTAGTATCGACATTGCATTTATATCTAAAATTTTAATATTGCATAAACATCGATATTGTATCATTTCTAAAATTTCTAATATCTCAAATTTCTAATATCTAAAATCTCTAATATCTAACATTTCTAAATTCTTAATTTTCTAATATCTCAAATTTCTAAAATTTCTAATATCTACAATTTCTAAAATTCCTAAAATTTCTAAAATTTTCTAATATCTAAAATTCCTAAAAATTTTAATATCTAAAATTTCTACATTTTCTATCGACAAAATATCTAAATTATTTTACACTACACAAAATTTAATTACAAAATTACAAAAAATACCTTTTTTTTTCTTCCTCCTTCCTTCTTAGTCCTCCTTCTTCCTCCTCCTCTCCTCCCTCTCTCTCTCTCTGGCGATCTCTCTCTCTCCTCCTCTCCTCTCTCTCCCTTGCCTGCCATTGCTCCCTCTCCTTGCCGCCTCTCTCTCCTCCCGCGCTCTCTCTCCTCCCCTTCCTCTCCCTCTCTTCCTCTCCTTGGCGATCTCCCGAAGCGGTGGTTTTCCGTCGTTTTCTGAAGCGGCAGCAATGACCCTTGCCGTTCGCCGAAACAGTGTTCGGCGATGAGTCGCCACACCGCTCGCGACTACTTAGTAATCGCCGTCTGCCGGCCGGTGTGGCGACCACTACTGACTGGCGACAACCGGTCACACCGGCCGACCGCGGGATACGGTATAATCGCCAAACCGTTTAGCGACTACCCTATTATCGCCAAACCGTTTGGCGACGACTTATTATCGCCAAACGGTTTGGCGACCGGATATTATTTCTGCAATTTTTTAAATACGTGTATTAATGTCGTAATTTTGAATTAAAATAATATTATTTAAAAAAAAATTCTGCGACGGCCGCACGGCTAGTGCTTACAAACCCTAGCCACATGGTTTGGGTGGCATGTTGCGGGTGGGGCGGCGCTCGGCGGCAATGTGGCGGTATCTGATGACTTCGGACGTCTCCTTTTCCCAATCGGTTTGATGAACAATAAATAAGAACCCTATAGCTGCGCTTATTAGATTAATATATGTAATTAGGGTAATTAATCTATAAGATTAAAAACTGTTTAGATGAGATTACAATTTACAGTAGATGAAACGTTTGATGCTGGTTGAAGCCTGCCTCAGTATAGATTGATGCCTCGGAAAGATTCTTGCTCGGTCTGGCGACAAGGTATTATCACTGTGCGGAACGTCGAATCACGCCCATCCTAATCTGCGCATAGAATTAATTGTGTGTACTCTAGGATGAGGTGCTTCTTAGGGCACTCCCAATGATACACCTTAGCGGTGTCTATAGATAATAAATAACATGCCATGTCAAATTTTGGATGAGTTGGAGGGGTATAAGTAAAGGAAGTGAGAGAAGAAAACAGTGTCTTGTATGTGACACCACTTAAACTCGTAGATCAATACATTAGAAACAACTAGAAACAGGTAGAAATACCACTAGGATAAAAAGCAGTGTCTAACAACTACCTTGTGTTTCGTGCTGAGAGAGAGTGTATGCATTGAGAGAGGATATTCGCAATACACATTTGATAGAAATTTGCTATTGGAAAACCACTATTTCTATATGATAATGTCTATCTGAGGTGACGGGTCATAAACACTGTTATAGACATCATCCATTGGGAGTGCCCTTTTTAGGCTATTCCCAGTGCATGGTAACATACCCATTTAATGCATGGTATATAAGTATTTTTGATGATGTAGCAAGAGAGTTAAGAGGAGAGAGAAGAAAGCTGTATCTTGAGGAAGATACCACTTGAGCACGAAATCATAGACATTGAAATTTGAATCATCTAAGTGGCCCACAATTTATACTCTCATACACATCTAGCATTTAATTATCTTGTGGGGACTAAGAAACAATCTATGATACCATACATTGGGGTAGTTGTATCTTCTATAATATTATATGATATGGCAGTTTTAGATATTGTGACAAGATACAATGCACTGTGAATAGCCTTAGTTGTGTCTCGACGTATGAGCCTCGTCAATCTCGTTCGTTCGTCGAAGAGGTCGGTGACTGACTTGACGACTAGCCTTGCGGTTGCGCACTGCTGGCTAGGGGTGGAAAACAAGCCAGTTGAGTTTTTTTTTAGCTTTCTTCGACATTGATTTATTCTTATTTATTATAGTCTCCTGTATTGTTTGAGACCCAACTTCGAACCGAGCCTAACGAGCCGAGCCGAAGTTGACCCTTGTTCCAAATCAACTAATTTTTATTTTAAAAGAAAAATAAATGTAATTAGAGTAATTTTGAAACGAGACACCGAACCAACTCAACGAGCTTTATTTTTTTTTTTCTGGCCCTACTGCTGGCCCGCTATGCTTTGCCGACCACTGGAGCACCTCGTGACAAGCGAAGCCCGCCCACCCGGCTCTGCGACTGGAGCTCCCTCTTTGCTTCCGTCCAAACTCGTGATCCGACTCGATACCGTTGAGCCTTTTAATAGTCTCATGTTAATTACGTATTGAATAACAAATTGATCACAGCAGACCAATTCTAATACCATTCTAGAATAGACGAAGAGCAATAGTAAATAGATGATCACATGATATAGAAAGATCAACTCTTTTCTTTCTTTATTGATCGATTGTAGAGATTAATTCTTTTTGTACAATATAATGGTATATTTGTAGCCATAACCTCTCAAAAATAGTTTTAGAATTCATCCACTAAAACCAATAGCTTGAGTATACCTCAAAAACCAAGACCGAGACCGAGAGTCCAAGTAAATCGAGCGAAATGCCGGTGCTGGTGTCTGTTATACAGAGATTCCACCACCCCCACCCCCACAACGCAGCGCCAGTAGGAGCCTACCCAAGTTCCTCAGGCGCCCGCTCCATGCTGCCGCCCAGGGTTCACGTTATTGACAATTATCGTTGTTATATTGCGATAATCTACCGTATCGAGCCGGCTCGGAATTAGAAACCGGTTGGTAAATCGGTCTAATTTTAAAAAAAAATAAAAAAAAATTATGTGACATAAATGTGTCAAAAATTAGTAGAAATCGATGAAAATAGCTCACAAAATCTAGAAAAAAATTTCAATTGATCAGTCAATTTTCATTGAGAAAATCGACGGTTTTTAATGAAAATTGACTGGTCAGACGATTTTTAACTCGATATTACCGTTTTTTGAATTTCAAATTTTGAAATTTTTTGTAAAATCGATATTATTAACTCGCTTCGCCACAAAGGCGGGCGAGGCGGACCCCACCCATGGCTTTGTGGGGGCACTGCTTTCCATTTGCACAGGCCCCCTTGTGCACAGCAAAGCGGCCGTCTCCGTCTCGCCGTCGGTCGGCAATACTGCGGCATCACGGTTCGCTTCGGTTCTTTGTCCCGCTTTTTTTCCCAGTGTTACATTCACATCCGCGGTCTGCTCGCGCTTGACAATCGGCATACAATCGCAAACCGGGTTGATTCTTCGATTCACAGGCATGCACGGCGTGCGTAGGGGTGGAAAAAACTCGAAACTCGCGAGTTAAGCGAGTACTCGAAAACTTCGACTCGACTCGGCTCGAACTTGTTTCTTAACGAGTCGAGTCGGTGGAACTGAACTTCGTTAGAAAAAGCGAGTTAAGCGAGCCGAGCTAACGAGTTATCGAGCGAGTTAACGAGTTAATCGAGTTACATTAAACTGTATGATCGAGCGAGTTAACGAGTTAATCGAGTTACACACTGCATGATACATTTGTTATATTTAGGCATTCAAATCTTTCAAATTTGAGTTAGTTTGTATGCATGAATCAAATATGTATACTCTCTTGCTCACATTACTAACGAGTTAAACGAGCTAACTCGAGTTTATAACGAGTCGAGTCGAGTTGAGCTTCCAGCTCGTTACGTTACCGAGTCGAGTTCGAGCTGGCTCGTTATCCAAACGAGTTTACCGAGTCGAGTCGAGTCGAGTCAGCTCGATATCCACCCCTACTGGTACGCGGGAAGGGAGCTGAACCTGAAGAAGTTAATGAGCTACTAGGCTCTGTTACAAATATTTATCATTTTTAGATGTTGACATGATCTTTAAAATACAGTTTTGATAACAAATTTTTATTATAATATATTTATAAAATATAACAAAATTATATTATTACGAGAAGACTTCTCAAGACATATATACATATAATTTTCATACTATTTGTGACCGGAGGGAATACCGGCTGCTTAACCGACCAATGTTGAGTGACGATGGCAAGGTTGTTCTAGACTAATGAGTGCGGGCCACTCTTCCGGTATAAATGGAGTACCCCATTCCAGAACGACATACGGCAGCAAACGTGTAGTTTGATCTGTCGATTAACTAATTGGGCATGACCAGAGTAAGACGTGCCAGTTTAGACTTCCAGTCCAAAAGAAAAGCATTCAGTCACTATAGGCCGAGAATTCTGCTGGGCGCTTCTAGTTGCAGATAACCCAAGTTACCCAACTGCAGTGCAAGCCTTAACAACTGGTCTGAACGAATTAGCTAAATAACACGAATGCTTAAGCAAGCAATACTGCTAATGTTAACTACGCCACCAATCACAAACTGAAGACCATAATGTGAATGTCACCATCATAACACCGGAGATATCTAATGACTATGATCAGGGATTAGACTGACTGCTCCTGCTAATTGATTGATTGATAGTTTCGCTTTCGGGCAGGCGACAATAAAGATACAGAATAAGCTACTAGTAGTAGATGCTGATTATTCGGATGGACTTGCTCTAAACTTGGTATTCAAAAGTCCTAATGTAGTTACTAAGGCTAAGGCTGTATTTGATATAGCTCCAGCTTTATCAGATCGGTGATCTAGTGAAACTTAGTATTTCTAACTTTATTAGATCTATAGAGTTAAAGCTATAGATATATTAAAAATGTTTAGTATTTACATTTTAAACTAAAAATATAAATTTAATTTACTTTATTTTAGCCTACAAGTTTTAGATCTGAGATGAAGCTAGAATCTGAGCTTTACCAAACATGGCTTAAATCTGCAAATTTTGTTCTTCCTTTGTCGAATGCAAAGAATGGAAGATTCTATCAGCGGTTCATTTCACTTAGCTATCGCTACTATAATTCAAGATCAATTCGATCCCTCAACCCTCAAACTGCACAAGAACATTGCAATACAACAATCCGACGAGAAAATTTTTGAAGAGAATCGATACCACCAACCCGAACAATGCCAGCGCCGCCTCCACTAGCTCTTCCACGCGTAGATCAGGAGCGAGAAGCCGTCGCCGCGCTGCATCTCGGCCTCCTGGGGGCTGGCCCAGTCCATGACCGTCGAGCCGCTGGCCCACGACGCAGTCGACGACGCCACGGACGCCGACGACGAGGAGCTCGCCTTGGCCAGCCTCCGCCCTCTAACCTTCTTCTTCCTGTCCCCGTTGCTGCCGGTCTCGCTCCAGTCCCTTTGCCCCCACCGCCCAAAGTAGCCTCTCCAAATGCCCGTATTTCTCCTCACGGCCTTGTCGAGAGGATCCTTCCCCTCCGCCTCGCGCTTCTCGCCGCAGCTCCCGAGCTCGAACCGTAATACGAACACCGCGTGCGCGTGCGCGTGCGCCGCGGCTTCCGCAGGGGGCGGCTCGCGCGGGGGAAAGACCCAGTTGTGGAGGTCCCAGGAGATCTGGACCTGGTCGCCGCCGCCTAGGTCGACCCGTTCGCTGCCGCGGAACTTCCAGCGCAGCCGCCGGACGTGGAGCACGCGCTCGCCATCGATGGAGACGGACATGCCGACGTCCGCCCTGTCCTTCTCCCTCCTGCCCCTGTCCCTGCCGCGACCGCGGGACACGAGATCCACAGAGATCTCCGCTCCTTGCCCCGGACGTTCACCCAAGTCCTGTGGCCGCGGACGCGGCCGACGTCGCGCATGGCGACGTGTTCGCGCCGGGAGAGGAGCACGGGGCGCGGACCGAGCGGGCGCCGGGCCCGGGTCTTGCGGTAGGCCGCGTCGGACAGATCCCCCGCGGCGAGGACCATCTCGCCGTCGACCACGACGGCGACGAAGAACCCCGAGGAGGGTTCCGGGGACCCGGAGCCAGGGAATCGCGCGCGGGTGAGGTCCCACGCCAGGTCGACGCGGCGGTCGCCGGCGACGAACCGCCTGGACCCGCGCCTCCGCCAGAGGAGCCAGGGGCGGACCCGGAAGGCGAGCGTCTCCTCGTCGGGGTCCTCGTCGAAGTATCCGGCCCCGGAGACGGAGGAGGAGGCGGGGCTGGGCGGGGACGACAGGCGGAGGACGGCGCGGAGCGAGATGCCGAGCGAGGTGCGCGACCAGGAGAGCGCCACGAGGCCGAGGTGCGTCTCGTAGACGGAGGTCGCCAGGCTGGGCCCCGCCGCGGTCGACCCGGAAGCGAGCGGCGCCGCGGCCGGTGCGCACCGGAAGCACGCCGCGATCGCGCCCGGCATCGCTCGCCCGCGGCGCGTGGGACGCTACGGGACGAGGCGAGTGGAGAGGCGTGCCGCGTGCGTGCGCTTTCGCTCAGTTGCGGCGCGGATCCGAGGCGTGGCCGTGCGGTGCGGGTGCGGTTAAATGGTGAGTTGGCTGGCTTTACTGTACTGCCCTGGCTTTTTTTCTTTCCAAAATGGCCCCTGTGAGGAATTTGTAGATATAGCCCCATAACATGAGCACGGAATGACCGATGTTGGACATATGGTAAAATCAACGGTATGGTATAGCGGAAATAGACGGTTTCTACGCCGTGCTATCAAACGCCTGCATAGCACGAAAACGCGGGAATCTCACGGTAGCACGGTGTGGAAATTATCAAATCCTTCGCCCAATTGTGGACCATTTATTTCCACGATACCATACCGTTGATTTTGCTATTGTCCAACACCAGTCATTCTGCGTTTATGTAAAAGGCTATATCCGTAAATTCCTCTTTATGGGGCCATTTTTTGATAAAAAAAGAGTAAGGGGTCAATACAATAAAAAAATTTGGCTTGACTTTGTTGGGTGGGGCCGCGGCGTGGTTTGTGTTGAGATAAATATATCAGATCAGGGAAGAGGTGTATCGAGTCCCGGGGCCCACTTGGCAGTGACAGAATCGGCAAACGTGTGGCCTTGGCAGTGACAGAATCGGCAAACGTGTGGCCTGGGTGTCAGTTACTTATTGAACCCAAATCCCAGAGCAGCTTAAGCTTGAGTGTGATAGCTACCATGGCATCCGTTTTTTTAAGAAAAAAAAGGTCAGAAGCACTGGCATTTATTATAGAAGAAAAGAACAATAGATGAGCTATACACACGCGCACACATCCACGTATGAACATATGCACACCCCCGCCTGCGCTTGTCTCTGTGAGAAACGTCGTGTTCGAGATTCGAACCCAGATTGACTAGGCAACCACCTGCGTCCCACGCTGCTGAGCCATGCTCAGTCCTCGTAACCCGGTTTTCTTAGCGTGCATCACAGTTGAAGCGAAATCATACGTCTAAGAGCAACTCCAACCTAAACCCTTATATTTTCCCCCTAAATCACTCATTTAGGGGTGGTGTAAAAATTAGGGACACCCTATATCAAATTTGTTTCCAACCCACACTCCCTATTACTCACCCCTATTATTTATCTAAATATTATTATTACGTTGCACCCATGAATCATTTACTAAAAATAGAAATAACAAATTAAAAAAATGTTGAAGAAAATAGTAAGGGGAAGGAGAAAGCCCCTAAATGTAGGGGTGAGAAGGAGTTTCCCTAAAATAGGGGTTCCTTATAAGGGTTGGGTTGGAGCTCACATTTTCTCAATTCTCCTCATAATTTAGGATAGGGAAGGTTTAGAGGGTGAGTTGGGCTTGCTCTAATCGTGATGAAACCATTTCCTATAGTTTGCTACTTGAAGAACTTGAGCATAAAGTGTCTAGCCGTTTCTCTATATGCATCCATCAAAATTTTTCTACTTTAGATACAGTTCTTATAAAATTTAGACAAAGTTGGTTAAATTAGATATAGGAGAGGGGACTAGAGTGGACCAGCAAACCTGACATGTAGCTGTAAAAGTCATTTTTCCTCCCAACCTTTATATGGCATGTGATCTCCAACTCCATGTAGCCTTTTTTTTTCGCCGAACTTGACCCGGCTAAACGTATACACTTCTCTTCGGAGATACAAAGACATCAAGGTGACTCGTTTGGTCAATGCAAATTACCACGTCAGCACGACACAAGATGCTGACCCTTTTGATCCACGCGCAAGCATGGAAGTCCAAGTTAGATTTCGCTGCAGGGGCTATGAGCTAAGTGTGTATTACTTGGTCAGCCCAACACGTTATATCAAGCAAGTCAAACAATGAATAGGGGAATACAATTCTACGGAACTTTCCAGTACGCGCTGCTAAATTTATAGGCCGAATCGTTTGTATTCAGAGATTTAAGACTAGGGGAGTAACACTGTGGACTGGCTCCTTGGCTCAAAAGATCTTATCGCTTTTTCAGCTCTCTTTACCTTGTTTTTTCAAATATAATTCCTGTGGAAGGTGCCGTGTCTGAGGAGCACGATAGCCAAGCTGCCACTTCTAGCGAGCACAGTTACTGGCGAGGAGAAGATTAAATTTATAGAAAAAAAAGTTTAGAGAGTTAAAAAAATGATCACTCGAGGTTTTACCCGAGAAGAGCATTGCGCGTGCCTATATGGTTAATCTCCCACATCTCTCACTGGGTGGTTGTTGCTTCAAGGCTTGAGAATCTCTCCCCGTTATAAGGGTGTTCTGTTGAAGATTTTGATAGACTTTTTTGTTAAACTCTATCACATCGACCAATTGTCGATCAGGTGAAAGTTATAAATTACTCGTGAAAACCCTAAACTTAAAACTTGCTAGCAAAGAGACTAATACCCTCGATCATGATAATTCATCACTTCAATTTTAAATGTTTTATCGCAAAAGAACCAGGTGTATCTTCGACAGCCCAATTGCCTCGAGTTTGGTCTCTCATGCGCCACTGCTCTCTACCGCCATCACCCACGATAGTTTAAAATCCTGTGAAATTTTGAAAATTTCACCTAAGATTTTGGATTTCAATCGGAGATGAGATTCAAAATCCCGGCTAGATAAAAAAAATTAAAAAAATCAATTTGCTACAGTATTTTCAATGAAATTTTGGTAAATTTCACTAAAATGTTGGGTATTTGCGTCAAAATTCATGTCGCTTGGACCGGATTTGGCGCCATTTAGAATTATAATGCCATTTACAAGAAATGGATATAAAATTTTGCATTATACTCAATAACAACATCTAGCTTAGTTGGTAGGTTGCTACGGTTGGAGGTCTTAAGTGAAGTACATCTAAAAGACATATTGAGTCATTTGCATTTTGAAATTATCTGAGAAAGTCTTGTTCCATCTAGCATTTAGTAGTTGAGTTTGTGACTTAAACCGTGTACTCTCTCAAAGCCCATTAGTTAATAAAAAACGCATTTCCATTGTCTCCATTTTGATATCTAGGGGACCTGCATTTTGTTTATTTCCGTAAGTTCAATTAAGAGATCTAAGGTCTTAAACATCGACAGTTGGAGCTAGAAGGAAGGCCTCCAGACATCAAAATCTAGAAAATCTTTACAATGGATGAAGAAAACTAGTTCAATCTCGCCAATTACGCCCATCTCGCTGTTGACGATGAGGAAACAAAGGAGCAATGTAAGTGCGGCTTTTACTCTGAATATATTACTGCGGAAGAGTTGGCAAACATCGAGGCAGAAGTTGAGGCCGAAGGGCAATCATCCCACTTGCCAAAAGGTAAAGATCTCATTACTCCTCTAGTAAATTTAGAGGAAGATATACATGAGGCATGTTCCATGGAAATTGACAATGAAAATATGTTAAAGGGTAGTAATAACCTTCTGAACAATTCAGCCTCAAAAGATCATTTCCAAGGTTTGGACTACACACCTTCATCGGATGAAAATGGAGGATTAACACCCTCTGTTTACTCGGGTTTCGACACTTGCGTGGTCACTAGTGAAGTCGACGGGCAGCAGGCAAAGCATGAAGAGTGTAAAACAAAAATCCAATGATGTGGCCATACGCTTATATTTCTTGAATCAACCAAGTACTTCATAGAGATTTCAAGTCTCTAGAGGATAACTTCATCAAGATACATTTATTACGCCACCACCTCCACAGGTAGTGGTAAGAGACCCCAACTTCACTCAAAATAGCTCACAGCAAACAACCATCATTGAGAAAATTCGCATTTATTCAAATGCAATTCTTAATCATCCAACAGATGGGGCATACGCACTGTATGCAACCATCATAAGGACTATCGTTGCTAATTTGCAAGAAGCTACTAACGAAGTACAAATAAGGTCTATGACTACAAGATCACAGACCGAATCCCGCATGGAGGGATCCTGTCTGGTCAGCTCCTGCAAGGCGCTAGCCACTAACAAAGAGGAGGCCTACGACAGGGAAGCATTTTTGAAAGCCTAATCCCAAGCAAAGTTCCTAACCATGGTCAGCGATGACCCCATTCTCCTGAAAATATGGACCAAACTCCTAATATATGATCATGTTTTGGTCTGTATACAGGATGTAAAGCTTTCTCCCCTGGGTTCAGAAACATAACATGGCCTGAAAAATTCAAGCCAAGATCACTGGAGGTTTCGATGGAACTTTGAATTCATCAGAATTCTTACGGGTCTATACTACCGCCATCCAAGCCATTGAAGGTGATGAAAAGGTAATGGCCAACTATCTTCCCACTGTTTTAAAGGGATCAACACCAACTTGGCTATTCAATCAATCAAAGGGTTCTATTTACAGTTGAAAAAATCTATGCTATACCATATTAAATAACTTTAAAAGTTGTTGTACCAAGCCTGGTAAGGAAGATGATTTGCATTGTGTTTGCCAAACTTCTGGCAAAAATTTACGATAATTTATTAAAAGGTTTGTAGAAGTACGCAACACCATCCTTAATATCTTTGACAGCTCTATGATTCATGCTTTCAAGCAGGTTGTTCGTTATAAGAGGTTTACTGAAAATCTCAACATTCATCTGTCGTCTACCATACCAGAGCTTTTTGATATAGTAGACTGATACTCAAATGTACATGAGGCTATTGAATAGAACCGAATGGTTGATAAAGGCTATACTCCACCACAACTTGTTCTCCTAATATCGGAAGAGCAGAAGATGAAAAGTCTTTAAATCTGAAGAGCATAAAAGGATGAATAAGAAAAGAAGAATAAATAGAGTGCCAACGTGAAGTTGCAGGAATTGCAAAATGACCAACATACTCTAAGGGGAAGGCACTTTGGAAGAAGGTAGCTGGCAGTCAGGACGACCAATATGGTTCAAAAAAAATCCTAGTGCAACCAGTGGCAATAGTCGTTGGTGTCCATTACATAGGGTATCAAGACACGACCTACGAAATTGCCGTACATGGCAAAAGCGCATGGAAGAGTTTTACTCCAGCAAAGGACCTATGCTTACCTTACCAGAAGATTTAAGCAACAAGGATGTATATGGTGACGAGAAGATGGGCTATCAAAATCCTGATAACCATGTCCATTTTATATTTGGCAGTTCATTTGCGTACACCTCAAAAAGGCAATTTAAAATTGCATGGAGGGAGGTCAATAGCATCGACAATTGAACCAAAAAGCCAGATTACCCCAAGTGGTCAGAGGACGACCTAACCTTCAATAGACAAGATTGCCCAAAAGGTACGTCAGTCCCTAAAAAGCTCATATTAGTAGTTTCTCCTACTATTAGCAATTACAAAGTTAGAAGAGTTTTAATTGAGGGGGTGTCCTTTAGACTTGCTTTTTATCATACTTTAGATGAGATGTAAATTCCTCGTTCCAAGATAAAGCCTGTTATGAAGCCATTCTTTGGGATTGTACCTGATCCATCAATAACTCCAGTGGAATAGATAGTGTTATCTATCACCTTTGGAAATGCTGACAACTTTAGAATAGAATTAACTTCATTTGAAATTGTTGATTTTGAATCAGCATATAATGCCATTCTGGGTAGACCTTCACTAACCAAGTTTATGGTAGCAATGCATCATGCCTACTAGAGTTTAAAGATTCCTGGTCCTAAAGGCGTGATTAATGTACAAAGTAATCAACTTACTACACTTAATTGTGATCGCAAATCGCTCAAAATTATTGATTAATTACCATTAGGTAATGCTATTGATGCAAAAAATACTAGTAAGTCTAGCAAGACAGAGAGGTTGAAGGCAACTCCTCAGCCCAATGAGCAAATAAAGAAAGTTCCCATTGATCTTACTGACCAGTAAAAAACTGTTCAGATAGGATCATCAATGGATGCCAAATAGGAAGACGCGCTTGTTGCTTTCCTCCGGGCTAATGCAAATGTGTTTGCGTGAAAATCATCCGACATGCCTGGGGTCCTAAGGGAAGTGATAGAGCACAGATTCCATACGATCTGATATATGACCAGTGAAGCTGAAGCTACGACGATTCACTCCTGATCGACAAGAAGCCATCCAACAAGAGTTGGATAAACTCTTGGAAGCTGGTTTCATTCGCGAGGTTGATCATCCTGATTGGCTTGCGAATCTGGTCATGGTCGAGAAAGCAAATAGTAAGTGACGCATGTGCATTGATTTTACTAGTTTAAATAAAGCTTGTCCAAAAGATAATTTTCCTTTGCCCTGGATCGACCAATTAGTAGATTCCACAGTGGGCTACGAATTGATGAGTTTCCTAAATGCATACTCAGGTTATCATCAAATAAGTATGGCAAGCAAAGATGAAGAGAAGACTTTCTTTATAACCCCGTTCAGTGTCTACTGCTACAGAAATATGCCATTCAATCTAAAAAATGCTGAAGCCACGTATCAGCAACTCATGCAGAAGACTTTTTATAGTCAAATAGGGCATAATATCGAGGCTTGTGTTGATGATCTCGTTGTAAAGAACAAAATTAGCTCTAATTTTTAGTCAAACTTGGCTGAAACCTTCAATCATTTGAATAAACATGAAATTAAACTCAATCCAGAAAAGTGTGTCTTTGGTGTTTCTTTTGGAAAGTTGCTTGGTTTCCTTATCTGTTTAGGGGTATTGAAGTAAACCTGAGAAAATTAAAGCTATCAAATCCTTAAGACCACCTTCTACATTAAAAGAAGTTCAAGGTTTAACTGGTCGGATGGCTGCTCTCAGCCATTTTATTTCAAGATCAGGAGAATGTGATTTGTCTCTCTTTAAGGTAATTCAAAAACACAATAAATTTCGCTGGTCGGATGAAACAGATAAAGCCTTTAATAATATAAAGACTTATTTGCAAAACCCATCCACTCTGGTCTCATCCAACCCTAGAGAGCCTTTGTTGGTATACTTAGTAGCTTCAAACAGTGTGGTCAGTGCTATACTAATCGTTGAACGAGATCAAATTCAAAAACCCGTTTATTATGTAAGAAAAGTTTTACATGGACCTAAGGATCAGCGATACCTTTAGATTCAGAAATTACTTTATGCTCTATTAATGGCTTCTAGAAAATTGAGGCATTATTTCCAATCACATCAAATTACAATACTATCCTCTTTTGCCGTGGAAAGTATTTTACACAACCAAGACGCAACTGATAGGATTGCTAAGTGGACGGTTGAGCTTAGGTCATTTGATATCCATTTTGTAGCCCGAACATCAATTAAGTCCAAAATTTTGGCAGATTTTATCACTGAATGGACGAATAATGAACCCTCTAGACAAGAGTATAAGATTAATACCGACCACTGGAAACTGTACTTTGATGGGTTTCAAGACATAAAAGACTCGAGGGCTAGTATAGTATTGGTTACACCTCAAGGAGACCAATTAAAATATGTAATTCTGATATACTTCCCTACTACAAAACAATGTAACTGAGTACGAAAGTCATCTAGCCAGGCTCTAAGCAGTAAAATCCATTAGAGTTCATCAGCTACTTGCGGTGGGCGATTCACAATTAGTCATAAACCAGGTTAGCAAGGAATATAGAACGTCCGATGATGTAATGGATCACTACTTGGATGAAGTGAGGAAGTTGGAAAAATACCTTAGTCATTTCGAAGTCCAATATGTACCGTGAAAAGACAATCTCTTAGCGGATCAGTTATCAAAACTGGGTTCCTCACAATCACTTGTTCCAACATGTGTATTCCATGAATATCTGTCTAAACCTTCTATAGACACATCTATAGAAAAATTCCCAACCAATGAAGAGGTTAGAGTCCTTCAGCAGAATTTAGATTGGGCTAAACCATTTAAAGTCTATCTAGAAAATAGGACAATGCTTGAGAATAGTCGTGGAAAAGACATATTAATTCGAAAGGCATGAATGTACAAAATTCTCGATAATACCCTATATAGGAAGGGCACACATGGTATTCTCATGCGATGTATAACCTAGGAACAAGGAAAAATATTGCTTAATTAGATACATGGGGCTTATGTGGAGCATATGCTTCATACAGGACATTGGTCGATAAAGCTTTCCGACAAGGTTTTTATTAACCGACTGTTTTGTAGAATGCCATACATCTTATGAAAACTTGCGTGTAATATCAATTCCATGCTCGATAAGTACATTTACCTGCTAATCAACTGCAAGTAATACCTTTGTCGTGGCCACTTTTGACATGGGGGCTTGATATAGTAGGACCTTTACCAAGAGCAACTAACAGATTTAAATTCCTATTTGTTGCAATTGATACATTCACAAAATAGATCGAAGCTGAACTTGTAGTATCCATTACAGTGCAAGCTGTGAAGAAATTCTTTGTGAGAAATATAATCACTAGATTTGGAGTACCTAGAAGACTAATTACTAATAATGGATCACATTTCGTTTGCGGTCTGTTTCAAGGTTACTGTGATGAAATAGGTTAAAGATTTGTTATGCTTCAGTAGCTCATCCTCAGAGTAATGGAGCAGTTGAAAAAGCTAATACCATATTATACAAGGCATAAATAAAGGAGTGTTTGATGCTCGGGGACTTGGGTAGATGACCTTTACTCTATGCTCTGGGCTATTAGAACAACCGGTAAAGCAACAGGAGAAACTCCTTTCCAACTAGTCTATGGAGCAGAAGCTATGTTGCCAAAATGAAATTCATTTAGACTCTACACCATAGTCACAGGGTTCGAGGTCGATGGTGCGTTCCGCGACCTCGGGACGTCGTCCCAAATCGAGGATCAGGGTCGAGTTGGGTCGATGTCTCGTTTTCGCCTGGGTCGCAGCTCCACTACAGCAGGAACGGTGCGCGGTGGAGTTGGCCTTCAGCGGGTTGATGGCGACCTAGAGCAGGGGGATGGTGATGGAGATGAGGCCATACTAGACGAAGACGATGGTGGGCGTCTTGTCGCGGCGGCCCATGAGCCCCTTGGCGAACGGGTAGAGGTGGGTGAGCACCCGGAAGTTGAAGAAGCCGCCGCCAATGAACCTGCCCCACCGCGAGTTGTCGTTGTAGGCGGTCTTGCTGCAGCGAGGACACGCCGTCCACCAGAGGCGGAGACAGCTAGGTGAGCGGTAGGTCCCCACCGGTGGTGTCGGCGGCGGCGGCGGCGGCAGCGGCGAAGACGCCTGACGTGGCAAACAAGAGGCAAAGAGAGAATGGCGGCCGCGGTGTGAGGGATAGCACGATGATGAGGTCGTGAGTCGGGACTCGGGAAGCGGTGCTGCGCCGCCGAGATTGTGGATTGCGAGCAGACTAAAGAAGCACGAAGGAGGAAGTGAGGAACCCTAGGCCCATATGACCGGTATAAGAGTTAAACTGGGCCGAAATTTTTTAGTTGGTAGTGGGCTGAATGGGCCACCATATGCAGTCAAAATGTTTCCTTGTTTTTCTTGTTTTATTACTTTGTATTGAACTCCCGCATCTACTAATTCATGGCATATCAAAGCTCATCGACCCGGGTCATCGACCCATACATCTCGGGGTCACGTACCAAATCCTCGATTCTCGTTCCAAAGGGGTATACCCCCTTCGTACTATATTTTTTCAAGTGTCGACCCACGTCCCACGACCCCGTTCCTCGATCCTGTCGACCCGAGAACTTTGTTACTATGCTCTACACAGACCTCTATCCATGAATAGGTTAATCAAGAAGGCTAACACGAAGATGACATCAATCTTTTAGAAGAAAAGCAAGACCTAAAAAGATATTACAATAAAAGAGTACAACCACGAACATTAAATGTGGGAGACTTGGCTCTAAGGTGCATCTAGAATCAGTCTAATCTCAATAAATTATCTCCTAAATGGGAAGGTCCTTTTACTGTAGTATCAATTGCGTGACTAGGCTCTGTTCATCTTGTTATGGAAGATAGAAGAATTCTGTTCAACACTTGAAATATCCAGCATCTTCACAGGTTCTATGTATAAATAAGTTTCTTTTTTTCATTTACATATGTCATCTCTTTAGTTGTTATGTTTCTAAATTATGTTTATTCTGATAATCCTCTAGGAACTCAAAAAAGTCATCATTTGACCGACCTCTGTAAACACAATGTATAAAGTTGCTAGTTGGATTGTGAGAAAATGTTAGTAGAGACTTTTCTTATAAGCCAGTTCTTACTGCATTGAAACTCGTTAGCATGACCTTATCTCCAGTCTAGTGTCGGTTAATACAAAGTACTACGTAAAGAGAACTGATTGTCACTCATAAAACTGTTTGTAATCCGAACACATCGTTGTTCAGTACACAAACAATTGGAGACTGGTAATATACTCAGAAAAATATGTACAAAAATAAACACAAGACAAAAATTGACACAAAAAGAGATTCTATTTTCATTCATTTCAATAAGATCATACAGTTTGTTTATATATAATCTTTACATTGCTCATGTATGTCTCAATGGCAAAAGCTACTTTTGCACGTTTCCTATTAATCACTTCTTTAGTACTAAGCTTCAGGTCGGGCGCTAGTTTTTCTAGTTCGACCACATCCTTGTAGAAATGCCTCAACTTGACGAAAAGAGTACCTATTGGGAAGCAATCGAAGCCTGAAGTGCAACTTTCATAGTATGCGTCATGATGCATGATGGAGATTTGCTTCTGGATGATCTTCATTTGATTGTTCACTCCCTCCAACAACTCATCAAATGATGAATTTGTAAGTTTTACTCCTTTTCCTTTTAAGTTCGTCGCGATCTTCTGAAGCTGCTCAAGAATAAAGTTCAGGGTAGACATCCTACCTCTCTGAACTGTGGCCAAATCCTTGGTGAAGAACTTTAGTTGGTTGGTGAGTTTGTCCACTTCATTCTTCATCACCGACCTCTGTTCTTTAGCTTTTATTCTCTCTTCTTTCCAAGCAAAAAGTTGAGATTCATTGACCTTTATTATATTTTTCAAGTCTGCAAAGATTAACATTATAATCTCAGTTTTCTAAAATTGATTTAAAAACAAATCGAAAGTTCTGTTTAACCTGCTATCTCAGAATCCTTTGTCTAGAAAGTACTCTTATACTCCGCTGAGAGCCTTTGAAATTTGTCTTAATTCCTTTTGAAGGCATGGCAGCTTTGTCGTCATAGTATTCTTTAGCGGACAAGATCAAACTTATATCCCTTGATGGTATTTTGAGCTACCAAGAGTTGCTTCTCTAATTCTTTTATTTTTTTATCTGTGTCAAAGCAGATATATTAGAACAAAAAGGATAAGAGAAAAGAAGGAAAAAATAACAGTAAAGGCTGATGTTTACTTTTTTATTTTTTTCTACTTCGGCTTTTGCCAAAGTCCTTACCTTCTGATTTAGTAAGTCGAATATTTCTTGCAAATACTATAAAAGAGCAAAAAGGCAAGTAAATTGAGAGTATCTTTCTCAAAAAAAAAAGAATAACAAGAAAAAAGATAAATACCTTTGCTTGCAAGTCGTCAAAAATTTGCTTGAAGTCGTCCTAGTTGGATTGGCCAGAGGAAGATGCAAGTGGTAAGACCACTGGTCAGATGATCACCCTTTCAGGTGGTACCACTTCTCTGGTCGGAATGACCAATGTCTTCTCTATAGGGGGGAGTTCCTCGATCTCCCTACTAGCAGAAGCTTCCTCCTCAGTTGTGGCTATCGTCTCGACCTCTTCGGTTATCATCATCGGAGAAGATCAACCTCCTCTGTGGTCAGTGGATATTGACTGACCAGTGGTTCACCACCAACGGCTAGAAGGTTTTCACCCTCAGGCCTCAATGCTAAGTAGGTTTACTTGCCCACTATTCGAAACAACCTCTTCGGTTGGGACCAAGACATTTTCCTTACTAATAAATCATTTGGGGCGACCGGTTGATTCAGCCTCAATACCGACCTGTGTAGCCACTCCCTCATCTTCAGAAGGACCAAGAGCAGTTGCCTGGGGGCTAAGAGCAAATAACCTAAAAAATTAAAAGAACTTTTTCTGAAGGTAGATGCTCAGAGTGAAAGGTATACAATTACATACCTGTATTGGAGTCATGAGTCTATCTCCTAGGATAATATGAGAGTAGACACTTCCAGATTAGGAGTCCTCTATCTCCTTATTATCAGATAAACATTGTCCTTCGAATCCTTACCCCCACCCTGTATAAAGGGGAATGTCAGAAGATGTTGAAATTGATGGTCCCAATTGTGGTTGAACTATTTTTTGGGGCACATCTAGAAAGAAGTCCTTGTCTATGTCCTCGTAGTGAATGACACCTTCTTTTCTGGCGCCTGGTCATGTGCACGCTTAGAGCGTACAACTCCGATAGGTACCAAAGCTCGACTAGTGCTGGTAGGGTTAGAACTAGTCTCGGTAGTAGTAGGGTCCACTATCTTCAGAGCACCCTTGGTCTTTATTTTCTTGATCGGAGAGGCTGAGGCTAAAATCTCAAGTTGCTCAGCAAATCTCTTCTGACCTTGCATCTAAAAATAAAATTCAATTGTCAAATCATAAAATGCAATTAGACTAAAAATAAAAAATTGGTACTTACCATGATGCATTCATATGTGAACTCATCAGTTTGCTAAATTAGGTTGGATGGCTACTTGTCCAAAGTAGCCTGATCGGATCCATCGACAGAGTTGTGTAACATATACTCAACTCTTGACCAGTCCTCCTCGATAGTCAACACTGATAGGAGAAATAAAAATAAATAAATACAATTTGTCAACCAAAACTAAGGTGGTCAGTAACGAAGACTTTTCTTACCTCTAGGCTTGTCCTTAGTCGAATCCTGGTCACCTTCCAACCTCCAGGCAAATCGGCACCACCTCTTTAGAGGACTTATCTTATGGAGCAGGAAATCATAAACGATCTTCTGCCCCGTCAGACCTCCGTTCACTAGTTTTTCGATGATTTTCGCAATGTACTTTTCCTCCTTGGTAAGGATTAGTGAGTCCTTCTCCCTCTTTGTCTCGGTCTTGGTCCAGCTCGGGGCCGTTTTCCCAGTAAAACAAAGATGGCTCCCCATGGGAATTTTCGAGTAGAACCACTAATTTCGGTAATATCGGCGTACTTTACGCCAGGGTACCCTCTCCGTCGCAGATAAGTAAGACCACGTGGCGGCCTAGCGGCGGTGAGCGTTTAGGCCACCTTTCACGGGCGTCGACAACCGTGGCGGCTTTGGCGAGCGGCGGCATTCAGTCCTCTCATCGGGCGAGTAGCCCACGTGGCAGTCTGGCGAGCAGGCGGGCGATAAGGTCCCTCTCGTTGGGCGCCGGCCCACGTGGCGGCTTGGCGAGCAGGCAGGCGATCGGGCCCCCCTCGTGGGAACCTGCTGCCTTGAATGTTTAAATTATCTTGATCACAGACCGTCGAGCGACCAGCCCCCAGGCTTGCCGTGATGCGATCTTGAATGTTTAAATTAGGCCAGTGCTTCAGCACTTCATCTGTGATTGCACGCAGCCACTGAAAACACAAGTATACGTTACACAGGGCATGCGGGGAATAGACTCAAAGATCATAGGTCCCCGCGTGGGGTCGTCATGGTCCTTTTCTTTGGAACTTAAGCCCTTGTGATTATTCTCGGAACCAGACCGCGGCGCCGCGTGTCAAGGTAGCGGGTCCCCAGGAGTGGTTTTGGGCCTGCGGTGTTCGTGGTGGCAACTCGAGGTGCGCTAGCCGCATTGAACCACCATGCCGCACTCGCCCCCTAGTCGCCCGTCCCTGCCCGATGCGAACGCCGGGTGTTACCGCATATCAACAAGGAGCGGCCAAACCGTCGGTACCAATGATACCCACGCGAAATACTACCCACCGGGGCACAAGTAGGGAAAATAAAGTAAAAGCCTTTAAGGCCAATGACTTTACTTACCGTTAGTAGTCGCCGATCAGCTAGGAGAAAGCCTCACCCTTGCAGCTGATCAGGGCGGGCTACCGAGTACTTACAGTTCTTATGGATAAAATTTTTGCAATAACTCCACGTTGTAGGAGTTCGCCAGTTCTTGGCCATCCTCAGTGGCCAACCGGACCGCCCCGGGTCGAGAGACTAAGACTGACCACTCCTGGGAACCTGCTGCCTTGTCGCGCGACGTTGCGGGTCAGGTTCCAAAAGATCACAAGGATATAAGTTCCGAAAGGGCATGGGCCAATGACAACCTTGAGCAAGGACTTAAGACTATGTCTGTCTACATCCTGCGTGTCCCACATAATCTTTGTTTGCGTTTGTAGTGTCTACTTGCAGTCACCCAAGAAGCGCCAAAGTATCGACCTAACCTAAGTGTTCGGGCTCGCATCATGGAAAGACTGGGGGCTGATCGCCCGGTAGTTGAGTTGAACAAACGCAATCAAGACGCAGACAAACAAACACGCAGGTAAAATCAAAAGATGCCAATTTTATTACAATTGCTAAGGTAGTTTTGGCATACAGGAAAGCAAAATAAGAACAAAAAAAGAAGAAAACAAAGGCAGTGACCCGGGCCATCAGTTGTCGTTGGCAACTTGGATATGCTCGTCGACTTCCTCGACTTCTGCCTCCGCCACTGCCGCGTCGAGGTCCGGGTCCTCCACCATCATCAGCCCGGCGACGTGCTCCGCAGCCTCACGCACGCGCACCTGCGCTCGGGCCTCGTCTCCCTCGATGCCAGCCACGGCGACCATTGGATCGAAGGAGGCGTCGTGGCTGGCGCAGCACGCCAGCACGAACGTTGCGGTGGCAACTGTGACTTGCCATCCTTCCTGGGTGGAGCGAGTGGACAAGGCGGCGGGTAGGCCGGAGAGCACCTCAGCAACTCGGGTGATGCAGTGTGCGTACTGCATCGCCGAAGGCTCCAGTGGCTCATGCAGCTCCACCCCGGTGATAAGCCATCTTATTGGTATCTTGAAGCGAACATCACGCCGAAGTTATGTCGCATGCGGCGCAGTTCATCCTCGGCCACGCCGCTGCGCGCCGGCCTCTGGCGCTTGGGCAGCGGGGCCACTCCGTTCGCCTCTCTGCGCCCGGCAAAACTCGCTCCTCTCCCTTTCCTGTGCCCTCTCCTCCCGAAACGCCGCCATCTGCCGAGTCATCTGGACTTCATACTGGTGGCATGACAGAAGAGGCGCCCAAGACTTCGTGCATTTTCTTTGAGTTGTGAGTAGCCCGCCATTGGGGAGGTAGAGGGGTGAAAACGGATTGGATACGGACGGATAATGGCTGTACCATATTTGTTTTCATATTTTTTCAGATTCGGATCACGGATCACGGATAGTCAGGATCTGAATCGGATCTGGATAGTATCGAATCACGGATCTGGATCGAATCTGAATCGAATCGGATCACGGCCACAGATATTTATCGAACACAATAACCCTTAAATTATACACAAGAAATAAACAATCAAAGCTTACAACCTTTCATTACCTATTTGTTTTTCCTCGACTACGTCTATAGCGGGTCATGTAGTAGATAAAAAGCGTAGTACTTGCTGCGTTTTGAGCTGCACCATCAATTTTTTAAGTTTACTTGTTGGTGACCATGTCGTGGAGGCGGCGGGCTCATCACCAATTAACTCATCCATGCAAATTGAGCTAGCACGTGCGGATTGGGTTGCGGACATATCGCGGTTACTCGGCGGCGCTGATTCGTCGTTGGTTCATGGATCCTCTGCTCTGTATATACTCGTTGCGAGTTGTGGGTCGAAACGAGCAGACGGCGCAATTCACGAGGGCGAGTGAGGAGGCAGCGCGCGTGACCAGCGAGCGCGGCCGTGCTAATGACTAAGGTCTAAGGCAAAAGCTTTGTTGGCCGAGTCAAGTGCTCTTCAGGATATCCGAGAATCTTGTTCATCGGATATCCGTATCCGTCATCCGTATCCGTCGGATAGTATGCTACGAATCCGTATCCGTGTCCGAAAAAATATCCGTATCCGTGTCCGATCGAAACTATCCGAAAAATATCCGATCCGAAACTATCCGTATCCGAAAATAATCCAGATCGGTCGGAAACTATCCGAACCGTTTTCAAGCCTAGGGGCGAGGGATATGCTTGGGGTGAGGACGGCGGAGGTGCTGGCGCTGGCGACGTCTACTTCGGCCACCTCGGACGCGCCGGGTTGCCCCTGGGCAGAAGTCCCCGCTGCGGTCTGTTGGCGCTGCGGATGTCTGCTTGGCCGGAGAACCTTGGGGGGCCACCCTTGGAGGTGACTGGAAGCGGAAGGAAGCCACCGGGAGCGTGAGCCCGCCCTGGTGGGCGATGGCGGCAACCCTCGTCGCTGATGGAGTTGGTGCCGTTGGAGTTGGCGCCATTGAGGTCGGCGCCGTAGGAGTCGGCGTCAGTGCAGCCGACGTCGAAGCAGGGGTGGCGGACGTCGTCACCCTGGATGAAGACGCCACCACTCCGGGCGCAGGCAGGAAAATCCAGGCCGCTCGGCATTGGTGGAAGCATTTCGGACAGCCATTTTGAGATGGCGAGGCCGTCCAAGTTTCCTTCGCCTGGCGAAAAAAGAAGACAAGGATGTTGGTGGATGGCGACCACAAAAGGAAATATGTATTCATAAGAAGAATAAAGAACTTACGGCCTGGATGCGTATGGGTCATGTCGTCGTCGCCTGTGTACTGCCATGCAGGACGGACACAACGACGAGGGGGGCTGATCCTCCGGGCCACGAAGTCCCAGACTACCAGCTCCCCGATCAGCCCGGCGTTCCGCAGCCGGTTGATGCTGGCCGCCATCGCTAGGAGCTCTGCCGTCTCCTCGACGGGCGAACTCCAGCTCTCGCGAACTTCCACTGCGCTCGGGGCATCAGGAGGTCGACCCGTATGCGTCTCCGGCGTAGATCGATCGCTCCACTAGGACTTCGGTTGGATTTTGGCTAGAAGGGAATGTGGCGGGGGCCAACCCGTCGCGAGAGGCGGAAATGGTAGCTCCAGCGATCCGCCGTCGAGGAGCTCGGCGAGATGTAGAAATGGCGAAAGAGAGAAGATTGGGCATTACCCTCGAACATCTCGCAGAGGTATCTGAAGGTGGAAAGAATGATAATGGAATTGGGAGTAAGATGAAGGTGGTGGATTCGTAGAAATGAAGGACGGTGAGGAAGAATTCAAAAAATGGCGGCACCGAGCTGCCCGAAGTCCCAGCGAAGACGATAATCTCCCCGGATTCGCACCGTGGTGCGAGGGTTCCACGGCGAAGGTGGAGGGAACCCTCGGGCGCCATCTTGGAGAGCGTCGCCACCCTATCCTTGTCAACAGTGGAAGGTAGAAGGGGTTGCGCCATCGGAGCAGAAGCAAGGTCTTTAGACGAGGAAGATGAAAGGGCAAAGAGCAAAGTGCGTAGATATCAGAAGGAGCGTAAACTGCTAGTCAGGGGTGCGCATATATATAGGCCCCCCACACAGACGGTTTGCGAACAAGCAAAAGTACGCGACATTTTGGGTCCCGAGAAAAATCGGTGGAAGTGGGGAGGACCGAGACGGTTGCATGCTCACAAGTGGTGGGCCCATCCAGGAACGCACCGACATTAAATGAGGGCTTAAAAGAAACTGACGCGCGTTCCAGGATGGACCCGGGGGAAACTGTCGGCGTACTTTACGCCAGGGTACCCTCTCCACCGTAGATAAGTAAGACCACGTAGCGGCTTTGGCGGCGGTGAGCGTCGAGCCTGCCGTCGGGCGTCGGTCCACGTGGTGGCTGGCGGCGGCGAGCGATCGAGCCCTGCCGGCGTCGGCCTACGTGGCGGCCTGGCGAGCAAGCGGGCGTTCAGGCCCCTCTCGCCGGGTCTTGTACGTGGTGACGATGAGCAAGCGGCGTCGGGCCCCCTCGTCGAGCCCGCGGCGGTTAAAGAATGAGAAGAAGGCCTCGCCTCGAAGTCTCTTTCCTGGCGTGTCGAGCGACCGCATTGTGTCGAGGCCATTGATTGCGAAGAATTCTACTATCGACACGATGACGGCCCATCCCTCTGACGCCTCACACTTAACCCGTCGCAGGAACATCACATCTGGGACGGACCGGGTGAAGCCATCTGGCGACATTAAATGAAGATTGAGGATAGGTCTCTGATGATGGGTGTAATTAATGAGTCGTGATTAGTATGATGTCACCTTCTTACTGCTGAGAACCACCCGGTCTATATAAGGGAGCTCTGGTGCATAGGTAAGGGGAGGGGCAATGAAGGTCGAAAGACTGAGCGAGAAAAAGAGAAGAACGAAGAGCATTGTAACCAGCTCAATAGACATCAACGAAGATCTAGCAGGACGTAAGGCCGTTACCCGGACAGGGGGCCCGAACCTGGATACACTAGTGTGTTTTTTGATCTGTTGATCCCTAGATCCCCCGTGTGAGAGTCATTAGGGTTTCTGACCGCAAAGACGCCCTCTACCGAACCTTAATCTCCCTCCTTGGAGAAACCCCGTCTGTTGACAGGGTCCTATCGGCGAAATACGCCGACAGGTAATCACGCTAGGTATCTTTGGTTGGGAGAGGAGAATATTGGGAGGCAATTTTATCTTAGAGCTTAAAATAGGCGCCCCCAATGAGATCTTGGCTTTTGCTATTTTTAGTATATTGATAAAAGAAACAGAAAATATGAATTAGAGGAGGAATCCCTAAGAAAGCCTCGTAAAGACCTTCAAACTTTTCACTTCATTTCCTTAATCATACTCTCCATCATATCTGATAGGAAAAGATAGAAGGACGAAAGATGAAAAGCCTTAAAACTAAAAGAATACTTGAAATCTAAAGATTCTTAAATAATTTTTCTAAAAATGTGGTTGATACTCTCAAATTTCCTTTTAGATCTCCAAGTTTTTCACCTCCTTTCCTTAATTATACCCTCCATCACACCTGACGAGAGAAGAAAAAAAGGACAGAAGATGAAAAGCTTGCAGAACTAAGAGAAGATTTGAAGTTTGAATCAAATATTATCTGACAGGAACACACAACCACCTGGAAGTTGTCACTAGAAAAGGCATCCTTTGGCGAGAAGTCATTGTTTGGCGGGAAAGGTGTCTCCCGGTTGCATGACACCTCTTTTGGAAATCCATTGCAGCCTCTTCATCAAGGATAAATATGGGGCCAAACCCACTATTGAAGACATCTTGAGTCATCCTCATTCTAAAATCATCTGAGAAAGTCTTGTTCCATCTAGCATTTAGCAGTTGAGTTTGTGACTTAAACCATGTACTCTATCAAAGCTGCTTGGTTAATAAAGAAGCATTCTCATTATCTCCATTTTGATATCTAGAGACCCGCATTTTGTTTATGTTCATAAGTTTAATTAAGGGATCCAAGGTCTTGAATATCGATGATATCACCGTACGTTGTACCCTAAGGTTAGCCCTGTCGAACTTGCATAACATGATTTGGTACGGATCTGACGAAATCTAGAGCAAGTCGACTGGCTAGAAATTAGTGTGATGGGATAGGAGAAATCTGGTACATGAGAGCTAGCAAAATAGAATCTTAAGGCATGTTTGTTTTTACTTTTGTTTCTAGATTCTAGTCCTAAAAGAAGAATAAAAAATAAACAGCTCGATTCTAAGAATCGATTCTCATAATCCAATCCACTATATACATTAGAATCTACAATCCACTTTATATGTGTTTTTCGATTCTAATTTTTAGAAAACAGCTTCTCTACAATCATAAATCAGCTTTAAAAGAATCCAAAAAAACGATAATGCCCTTAAAATAGCGATTTTGGTGCTAGTGTAGAGCCGTAGACGCGCAGGTGGGACAGAGAAATAATTTTGTTTGAACCTTATTTGGTATGCACGGTAGAGCAATCTATGAAGTATATCTACAAATTTTTCAGAATTTTCTGTGACTTTTATTAGTTAATGTGCATAATGTGTATAAAAAAAATTTATATGCACATAATACGTTGCCTATTTGGAAAGCTCGATGAACCGCCGTGGATGGATGGACATTGCGGTCCAACGAACAGGAGGGAGAAAGGAACCGCGAAGACTGCTGGTCAAAGTTGGTGCCCGAGATTGAACGGTCGATCGACCGACGAGACTACCGTACCTAACCTTTTTGACAACTTTCAGGGCCAAAAAGAAAGACCTGTTCGAAGATCCTACTACCTGGCGGTGTCACTCGCACAGTCGCACGTACGTCAGTACGCGCATCGATCGATCGCCCTATTTCCGAATTCCGATCGAGCTCGTGCTTTGCTCCGTTTGTCTCGAACTGGCGATGCTACTGTGCGCGTCGGCGTGCGTGGGGAGGCACCGACTGACCGCACTGCCGGTCGCGCGAGTCGAACGACCTGATGATATTTATTTCATGGTGTGGTACTTCGGTTATTCTCATACGCCGTTTGTGGCAAACTAATCCATTGTTTTGTTTTTGTGAGAGTTGGATTTGGACGGTAGAGATTTGGTGATAAGTTTCATGGTAGGAACTCTCAATTTTGCCTGTGTCATTTATTTCATCTGGATCACCTGAATTGAATACTGAGCTTCATTCGTCTACCAGTACACCGATGAGCTGCCTAGGACGCACGAGACCTTCTATTCACACTGTGAAAACAAGTGCTCCCTCTATTTTTAATATATATCATTCTAGCTTTTAAATTTTATTTTTTAAAATACATACTCTCTCAATCATAAATAGTTATCATTTTGGACATATGTGCAGTTAAACTTTCAAACTTTAACTATTAATATCTTTTTAAATATTTAAATTGAATACATGAAAATCATATGTGTATTTTTGTCTCATAAAATACTTTCATAATATTATAATTTTATTAGGCTTTATAAATATATTATAATAAAAATTAGCGGTCAAAAGCGTGTTTTAGATATCGTGTTGATGTTCAAAACGACAACTATTTGTGTCCGGATAGATTATCATTCTAAAATTTTGATGTGACTTTTTACCATTATTTCCTTCTATGCCTCTCATCTTTAGATATTTTTTAATACCATTTACTACCATGCATCAGAGTAAGACACACCATCCAAAGATATAATAAAGATGAGTAATATAGTTTTTTCGATATATCTTAATGGAAGTAAAAGAAGCTAGAATAATATCTATTCAGATACGGAGGTAGTACATTCGTTTGAGCCAGATTGGGCTAATATATACATGCAACCAATCACCACTATAGTCGCAACTCTTTCCTCCAGTGCAAAGAAAAAAAGTGTCATCTAGAGAACAGCGCAATCATAGTGTCATATATATATACACTTGTTTTTCTTCTTAAAACGAATCAAATATTTTAATTTTGACCAACAACATGTCTGCGGAGATTGTTTAGCATAAAATGGTACGAGTAGAATTTTGTTAATGGAACTTGTAACAAAAAATGGTAGTCAAAATTGCATTTAGAAGAATGTGTCTTGTGTCCAATACAACACCTTTTGTGATATGGAGGAGTACTGAGATGAAGGGGCTGTTTGGTTTCCTGGTTTCACGCATAGGAGTTAGGAAATCAACGTTTGGTTGCTCGTTGTATTGCGTGAGTCTACATTTACGCATGCAAGATGACTGTTTGGTTGCCTGCGTGCGGTACGGATACCAGGCCAGCACGATGCATAAAGCACTCGCAGCCAGGCTCGTGAAATACGAGCTCTATGACCGTTTCCTCAGAGCCAGACTAGAACGGTGCAGATTCCCGCGGCCAAGCTCGTACGAGAGGGCAACCAAACAGTTCCGAAGTAGAGCCGGTAGACCATCGTGGGTCCTTGGCAAGCTCTTGGTCGAGCTGCCAAGCGGTGACCGTCACCGACGGCTTCCGTGAGTCGGTGGCCGACGGCGGTAGCTGGCGCGAACCATCGCATTTTGCAGCGACAGGGATCCACCGTCGAGCCGATCGAACAGCGCTCTCACATATGCAGTAGTGGGCATTAACAGCTCGGAGTTGGAGAGAGAGGCTGCCTGTCCCCAACCTTCCCCGAAGGACGCAACCAGAGAATGCGACGTGACGATTAATCGATCGAACGCCCTCCCCGCTGTCAGCAAGCGGCCGGCACGGGCTTAAACGCCAGAAGCTGGCCGCGCGCTTCGTCCCGACGACCCTAGCAAATTAAGCCTTAGCGAAGCAGCAGATGTCCAGGGCGGTGTTCGCGTCGGACGTACGTTAATTCGTACCTGGTACCAAGCTTGCAGGCGCAGCAGCTGTCGAGGGCGGTGTTCGCGTCGTACGTACGTACGTGCGTACTAGTACCAAGCTCGCAGCATCCCGATGGATCGGCCGATCGATTCCTTACCAGCCTTGCCTGCCCAGGGACACGCACGGTAGCTTCCTTGACCAGTGACCACTTGTCCGTGTGGGGGACGGCATGGCACCAGGAGCCAACTAGCAGTATGTTTCCTGCTAACCGCCCTCTTTATGTGAGGGTAGGGTAGAGACAGGCAGCAATGCAGCATGATGCGAGCTCTCGTCACCTAACCAAGCAGTCTAGCACAGTGAGAGAGAGAGAGGGGGAGAGACAATGCCATGTGGGAGAGAATTCTTTGCATGGCCCAGAGGGTGGGAACCAGCCTAGGACCAGGATGTAGGATGGTCTCTTGATGGATTGCTACATGGAAACACCCTTCCTTGATTGGTCTCAGTATCTCATGCACGCCTGCCTAATAAGAAAGTAGCTGCCTTGCTCAGGGAGTGTCATGGCTTGACCAAAGTTTAGTGTGTCCGGCCAAAGTTGTGATCCGGCTGTGGCCCACTTCTGCTTTCTGGCTGTCCATCCCCGGAGAAAGGAGTAATGGAACTGCGGATTCAGCTTGGGTTCTTTGCCGTATATATTCATTTCTATCTTATAGACCCAAGTAGTTAATACTCTGAACCACAGGCAACCTAGAAAGTAAGTACGAAAAAAAATGTACCTTTTAAGCTTCCTTTCTAAATGTACTTTTTGCTCCTTTGCATGGTGTTCTTTGACATGGATGCTAATACTCCTTTGTCACAGAACCACACGAGACACGGATGCTAATACTCCTTTGTCACAGAACTACACGAGACATTTGAGTTTGTTACTGCTGCCGAGCAGCATGGCCTTACCAGTTTAGATATACACACTGAACTATGGCCAAATAAGGGAACAAGTAAACCACACTCCATGAGGGGACAAACTTCACACCTACACATGCCAACAGACTCATTGCAGCAGTGCCTTCCAGAAAATTTGCATTCCCAATTACACCTAAGAATCCATTGAATGTAATTATAGCAATATAGAGCCAACAAATTATAGAACATGTCGATGCAAAATTTCTAGATATCACTGCAAACTGATTCTAGTATAAAAAAAATGCAGAAAGCAAAATACAAGAAGGCGATTGATGATGATGATTTCTGAAACCAGATTCCAAACACAGCAGTCAGAAACAAGCTGAATCTGCATCCTCCAAAAGCCTCCAAGGTGCTGAAAATATGACAGGACAACAATGAAAATCAGAATGGATATAGTAAATTGCAAGAAACTACATGCAAAAGGAAAATAATCCATTATTCTTACAAGTACTGGTGTTGTTTTACTAGCTAGCACATATCTCAATTCATGCACCTCAAAATGCATATAACTTGGCAGTGCAAACAATCCATTCACTGGATGGGATGTCATGCAATTTCATGAGTTATCTAGGCGCTACTTATAGTACTTCTGACAAAGTACACAAATGGGTGAAAAGGAAGAAAGATTGATCATTGAAAATTGCGGATAGAAACATGGTAGTTCACCGACATTCTTGAATATTACATTTTCGATGACATCTTCACCACTGTTTGAATAGAGAAGAGAACTAATTTTTTTTTGCTCGTAGCCATTCAACAAAATTGTCTAAAATTAAAGGCCAAGCAAGGTCTGCATCGTAATTGTCAAGTGATGGGAAGTTTATCTGCATAAAAAAAGGATAATTCAAAGCATCAATAGCGGGAAAAATGAGATGCTAAATTTAGTAAAGGACATTATAATGCTTTGCTACTCCAGAGAAAAGAAACAAAAAATCGGAAAAAGATGCTGCAAAATAGGGAGATGTTTGAAACGTGACCTCATTACAGAACCGAAGAAATCCCATCCACTGGTCCATGTTTATCACCTTGTACTCATTTTGGTACTGAAACACATAGTTAAAAAAAGTAAGACAATTGTCAACCAAATGTCCTACAGAAGAATGGGATCAAATAGCCAAAAAGTCAATGAAGCATCACCTTCAGGTAATTAGTAAGTTTGTCAACCTGGGGGCGAAACTGCAAGCCTAATACTAGATTCAGCAGCTCACAAGCAACTGGTATTTCTATGCACTTCTTCTTATCCTCTGAGAAAACATAACTAAGGTTTAAAGAAACAAAAACCAATATAGTGTGTAGTAATAATAGCAAGCAACATTACCTGTTAAGCAATAACGAAATGCATATGGATAGAAATCCTGGAAATTAGAGGACCTTGTAACCTGGATTTGTAAAGAAGACCACATTATCAGCTAGTCAGTTACAGTAGAACTGACATTACCATCAGTTAATGGTAGCTCATTATTCCATTCCAATCACAAGGTGGAATGTCCGGTTAGGAATTCACAGGATTGTATTTCCTGGTGATGTACTTTAAGCCTATGTCACTCAAATATTGTCTCCCTTAATAAACTACGACACCTTTCAAATTCATTTCATAGTACATTATATATTTGGATGGAACAAAACACTCACTTCTTGGACCAGTTCGGGAAATGCTTTCTTCAGTTTGCTGATACTATCAGCTCGGAGAGCTTTCAACCCAGTTCTCCATTCATCCTGTCAACAGAGTACTGTCAGGTAACAAAACTCAAAAGGATAGTATGATCCTATACCCGATGAACAATTTGAAGAGTCATAGAAGTAATGCATACCAAAGTAAAATAACCTTGTTTTTCACACCCCATTTTCCTGGTACAAAATATATGGCCTTTATTAGATATTTCAGTTAAAGGGATCAGAAATTAACAAATTTTATAGGACGATGACATACCATGCTAACATCAGAATCCGAACATCAGTATGGGGAACTTCGAGATGAGAACAGAGTGTTTCAATGCCTTCTGGGCTGTTCCCAGAAGAAGAAAAAACTCATCGATTGTGCAATTGATATAAGACTGATGTCTAAGAGCAGTTTCATCGAGCAAGTAATAGGGAAAAGATAATACAATATAAGCTAATGCCTCTACAAAAGGTGACAAAGTAACATCATTAAATTAAATCATTTACATGTAACTACAGTACATCCAATAGTACCTATCAAGTATCGATTACAATAAAAGCTTTATGAATGATCTTATGTAAGCAATAGCAATCATTAAAATTTACAATGGTCATGGGTAATAATCCACTAGAGTAAGGAGGTCAATCCTCGTCTCCCATATCAAAGAAAAAGGGTCATCATGAACAGCAAAAATAATGTGGCGCAAGTGTAGAGAAGATTGATGGTTGAGAAAGAACTTACTCAATCATGCCGGAAGAGCTGTCAGCATAAGTAAAGAAAAGTTGGTCAATCCGTTCTATTTCCTTGGAAACCGCTTTAGGACCTGGAAATAATAGTGACAATATGTCACAAAAAATAGACCTAAATAACCTGTCGTACATTGCAGATATACATGGTCTCTTGATTTTACATAGATAACACATAACATTTGTGAGAAAATTTAGTATGTACGCAAGAAATATGCATGCATTTGTTAATTCTAATAAATAGCTTATTAAAGAAAAAGAAATTGGTTAAAGACAGGCCATAGCTTGACATAAACCAATTAGCTGAGTAACAAGACACATGTCGTAAGGTCTCACTTATCAAATGATCAATTCCTGCCAAAGAACAGGTCAGGGTGTATAAAATTGTCACATGCTTATCTGCACATTTGTGGGATTCATTCAAAGTTCCAAACACATTATTAAACAGTGTGTAGGTTATCATGACAAAACATTATTTTGAATCCCACAAAAAATGTGGACATGTACGCATACACACACACATGCACACTCTTACACCCAAGATGGATAAGTGCAAACAATTAGACAAGTAATTCAGAAAGAAAAGGAATCAGTGCATCTCACCACGTTGAGCTTTCCTGCTGGTCAGGTTTGTACTGACTCCTTTTCTTTTTCTGTTTTGTTTTTCATTTACTTGTTCCTCACCTAAATATAATTGTTTGCTTAGTACACATTCAGATATACATACCCTCAAAAGGAGAATATGAGAGCTCCTACTCCAATGCATTTGAAGAAACAGATATTGCAACAATAAATGTATATCTAAGATAGAAATAAAAAATCATCTTAACCTAGAAAATGCATTCCAATACCAATTAAGATATAATTTGAGACAATGGGCAATTATTTCAGAGTTACTTAAGGAGGTACATGCACAAAATTTCAAGTTAAGCTACTCAACCTGTTAATTTAGGCTTTTTGACGTATACTTCAACATTACAAAAAGGTACCACAAATTCATCAGAGCAAACAAACTCCCCAATGAGGGGGCAAAAAAACGAACTAGTCAGTTGGGAGATGAAGCAGCATGAAAGAGGAGCAAGTGAAGTATTCACTTGGGAGATGGAGCAACACAAAACAGAGTAACAACACTAATATATGGCAGACACTTGTAAAACAATTGGGAGTAACTTAACTTTAAACACTCAAGTTTAAGCAATCTTTTCCCTATAAGGCTCTAACACTGAGTCATATATGATCTCATTGTTTGTCATACAAACCTAAACTAAGAAAAACTTAATTATGTAAAGAGGATCACCTTCTTTTTTTTTTCCCAGAAACTTGCTAAGCAGACTAGCAGAGTAAAAACTTAATTATGTAAAGAGGATCACCTTCTTTTTTTCCCAGAAAATTGCTAAGCAGACTAGCAGAGTGACTGCCAGATAGTAACAAGAAGTGGGAGAAAATTATAAAATTCTTTTTGGCATGGTCACCATAATGTTAGCAAACGACTAACCTGCTTTCTATAGTTCAGTAAGAATTATAGATTTGGACAGGATGGGTAGCAAATTTAAGGTCTCAGTAGTTCGATCCTAAGACAGCAAATCACCGCAGACATCGCAAACTGGAGCTAGAATCCCAGAACAAGATACTAGTACCCAGCTGCTCTTTAGCTTCATTCGGCACCGGATCAAACCTGACAATTGCCATCTACTATACTACGAACATAAATTTGCTACCATAAGAGCGAATCCACTGCCAATTCTGCATCAAAGTCAATCGAAGATTCAAACCCCAATCTGCCCCGTCCCTTCCAATTCCGTACCAAGCGATCAAACCCTTCATACCAACCACCAAGGAGCCGTACAAACCATTACGCCATCACACGGCACAAACCTAGAAGAAGCCACTAGCCCCCGATGAACCAACTCAAGATTGGATCTTCCCGCGACATAGTACCCGCATCAAATCTCGCAGGCAGCGACCGGACCCCCAAGCCCAGCCGCGCGACGAGACCAATCAAGAAGCAATAAATACAGTGGGGAGAGGGAGGGAGGGATCCGAGGGGAGAGGGTACCAGTGGCAGCGGCGGACGACGACTTCTTGGAGGAGCGCCTCATGGTGCTCGTCTTGCTCCTATTCCTCCCCTTCTCGTCTTCTCCCCTCGCGGATTCGGAGGGCCGGGGCTCGATACTTGAGCCACCGCGATCGCCCTTCGGTTTCTGCCTTTCTAGGTGGGGGAAAATCGACGATTTGTCACCCTGACATCGGCATGATCTTCATAATTCATTATTTTTAAGAAAATGCTAATTTGAGGACGTTATTACTAAATCTTTAATAAAGATGTTCTTTCTTTATAATAAGTACCAACACCGTCTTTTTTTTTCTCACTTCCCTTCCGCTAAAAGTCCACTCATTGGAGCCAATAGCACCACTTTCTTCTTTTACCTTCAAAGACTCACCTTGTGATAAGTGGAAGCACCCTTTTATCCATCTTTTCTCCTCAATTACATTCTGCTTAAACTTAAAATAGTTTTCTATTTCAAATTTTTCTAACTTTTTAAAAACAAGTATTTTTGAATCACTTTTAAAAAAATTTTAGTTGAAACTATACGATCCAAAAGTTTATTGAATAGAAACTTTTCAAGTCAAAAGTTTTTGAATTAAAAGATTTTAGTGTTGAAATTTTTTATTTGATTTTTTTAAGTTGAAACTTTCCGATTTGATTTTTTTATTTAAATTTTTTTATTTGATACTTTCGTGATGAATTTTAAATTAAAACTTTTTGAACTGATCTAGCTAACTAGACGCTGACCGAATAACTGATCTAGCAAACTTCTTCTGACCGAATAACTTATCTAGCTAACTAGACGCTGATGAATGCGGAGCATCGGAGGGACACCATTACACCGGCGAGCGTGTCTCCTCGCGAGCCTCCCGGCTGTTTTGGTTTGATGGCAGGTGGGTCTTGAACACCGCCACGTACGTTCTCCCGGTGCTCCATGCGCTAGCGTAGGAAACGAATTGCCATTTCAATTAAGTTTGATGTCAGTTCTCAGTTGTACAACAATACGATATCAGATGTCTATATACTTTATCATGTAAGATTTTTATTGATATAAAAAAGAGAAATGGAAGAGAGAGTATAACTATCTTTTCATGAAGAGACGACTATATAGTCATAGTCAGCATAAAACGTCATTTCGTGGGTTATTATCTATGATAAACACTTTTTCCTTACATAATTAAAAGATTGTAGAATTTCATAGAGACAAACTTAAGATGACATCTATTGTAGAAGTTATTTTTAGTTTTGTATTTAGATGTCTATTGTAGAAGTTATTTTTAGTTTTGTATTTAGATGATATGGATGAGTATATAAACAATAGTCGTCTCTACTATTGTATATGCTCTGATATATATGTTGAAGATTTGAGGTCCAACTCGATCAACTCAGGGCAGGTTTTTCCCCCCAAAAATAAATAAAAATGTTAGAATAAAGTGGAAGTGGCAAATATCAGCTATTTTTGTCTAAGAAGTGGCAAATTACCAATAAAAATCTTAGTAATAGCAAATTATAAAACAGATGTCTTAGAAGTGACAAATCACCAATTTTCTTTCTCGAAGGTTGTATTGCTATCAAACTTGTCAATACTACATAAGAGGCTATACCAGTTTGACCCTTGGAACGTACATTCCGATACCGGTCCATACCGACGTACTGTTTTGGATTTAATATAATAATATATATTTATAGGTATACATATGTTTAATTATATGTTCACCAAATTTTACTTATAATATTATTTCAACTACATAGTAGTACTGTCAAATATAACATATCATTCAATATACGATTTACAAATTCTGCGGTATGACTAGTATTATATGGTATCAAAGCTAGTGTGGTTGGTATCGAAGTCGATATGGCCTGTATTGATAGTATCAAGCTGGTATGATCGTTATTGGCTAGTATTGAAGTTGGAATGGTACATTGGCTACTTTGTATCGGTTTAGGTGATGAAATGGTACATACCTGTCGGTACTTGTAACATCCTAAATCATAATCCAAATTAAAATATTAAGTTGCCAACTTGTTTTCTGCATTTATTATGAATTCCTAGAATTTTCTGCATTAAAAGAAAATGCTTTTTTAATTTTTGATGATAAATTTGAATCTTAAATTTCAAATCCAAAACTGCTAAAAGTTTGAAAGTATTTTATATAGATTCTCAATAGCCCAAATTATCTATTAAAATTTTTCCATGAATTTTGGAGTTGAGCTGCTATTTTTGAAAAATCTAATGTTATTTCCATTATTCAAAATTGAGGCACTAATAGAATTTTTAAAGAAAATATAGAGCTGGAAAAAATTCTAAAATACAGTAGCATCAGTGCTCCATAGAGAACATCCTCAAAAACTTTTATAAACTTTGGATTTAGTTTGATACTCCTAAGGAATCCATAGTTGTCCACGTATAAATCCTCAAAAACCTTTTTGAAAATTTCTTTAAATCCAAAAAGGGAAGACACTCGGCTTAGAATCCCGTCTTTTGCTGTGGGAAGGCATACCCTGGCAAAAGACACTTTCCCCTCACAATCGCACTCCTTTTCTCTCTCTCTGACATGTCGGGCCCACATGTCAGCCTCCCCTGGCCATTGCGCACCTAGGCCATGCCTGACCCATGCTGTTTGTTGTAGGATCAAGGATAACCGACTAGAGGGGTGAATAGGAGGTATTTAAATTATTTTAGCTCTAATACAATAAATGAATAGCAAGACAATAGATGTGAATTTAATCAATCAAAACCTAAATTATCTATGTTCACTAAAGGTACTGGCAAACTAAGTCTAAGCAAGAATAGCAATCCTACCAAAACAATCAACCATAATGATCACTAGGAATGTGAATTGCATAAATTAAAGTGGACAAAAAATAAACTACAATAAGAATATAAGAACTTTTCTTATGGTCCTAGAGACTTGTCGGTCTCCCGTAATCCATATTGAGAAAGTTTGAATGAATCAAGCTGGCTTCTTGCGCAATTGAGCCTCCCTTGATCACTAGTGGTAGCTCTTTCTTACTCCGAGTAGGTGAGCTCCAACCTTCACACGATATCGGATCTCTTCACAATCTCCTTTGAAGAGATCACAAGTTCTCTCGCCTCTAAGTTGTTTAGGAGACGGTAACCTCCAAGAGAATAGAATGATGATACTCGCTTGAGGATGATCAAGTGTCTAAATAGCTCAAACTTGAATTTCACACTTGAATGCTCTTTACTCTCTCAAAATGAGAATCAAATGCTTAAGAGATCAAGAGACTTGCAAGGCTCAACAAATATGCAATAAATATCTAAAAGTTGCCCTTACTGTAGTTGTAGGGGTATTTATACCCCCACCCCAACCATTGGGGGATGAAATCCCTAAAAATTTAGCAAAACTGACACTACCGCCATGTAAGGTACGATAGTGCTGGCACCTTGTAACAGTCGATTTTAAAGCATTAATTGCAGGGTACTAACCGTTGCTATAGTATTCTGGCACTACCGACGGGCAAATTACAGTAGTACTGACATTTGATTACAAAAGTGCTCAAGAAATGCTCTCTCTGTGAAATAGCTACCGGCACACAAATGGTGGTACTACCGGACCTTTAACGGCGGTAGTGTCGGCTTTGACATCTCAAAGAAAAATACACAAAGAGCACTCTTTGTAAAGTTGGTACTACCGATCCCCAGTAGTATCGATTTTCTATGTCTGTAGCTCCAGTCTAAAAAAAAGGGCTCACTTCTAGAAAATAACTACCGACCCATGGGGTGGTAGTGCCGACTTCCAGTAGTAACGCAGTCCTCATGGTGATAGTGTCTATAATATTGAATATGCACAGAAAATTGCAGAGATGCATTCCTATATGCAAACATTTGTTAATGTGAGTTAGAGTTTGAGCCATGTGACCTTTAAGCATACTCAAGCTACTAGACATCAATTCCTCTTGATAGTACAATACCTATTCTAGCAACACAATCTTTTCTCCAAACCCTGAGATCGGTAAAAGCTATGAAAATATCCTTAAATTTTTATACCTTTGCCTTGATCTTGACTTGTCCAATCTTTTGTTTTTGTTTCCATGCACTCCTTAAAATGATGAGGACCAACCTTTTCTCATAAACTTAGTACAACATGTTAGTCCTTCTTAATTGTTATTAATTACCAAAATTCAAATAAAATTGGGAGCCTAGATGCTTCATTCATGCCCCATGTAGCTGCGATCGTGCCAGCGCATGAGCCATGCCACGCATACACCCAGACCTTGATCGCCACATGCAACCTCACGCCATCCACGCCGTGACATTTGTTGGAGCTTGCACCACACCCCATCTTGTCCGTCTGGTCTCTACCCATGTTGCCTTATTGCATGCACAGGGCTTCCGTCGAGTAGTCAGCTCCCCCTACCATCGTCACGTCTCTGCATGCTCGACAAAAACCACTACAAAGCCGAAGTTCTTGCCTCACAGCTATCTTTACACCCTTGGCCAAGGCACCTTACTCATGTGCCCAAGCTTAGAGCATTGCCGTGTGCCTATAAAAGGACCTCGTAGGTCATCTTCCACCTCACATGTCTCCCTGCTATTTTACCTCCAAATGCCTAACACCATCTCACCCTGGAGAAGCTCCATTATCGTTGAAGGCTACCAGAGCAAGCAAGGCTCGAACTCCATCTCCGGTGAGGCTTATCCAAATTCCTTTGAATTGAAACTCCCTTAGGATACCTTAATCACATTCCCCTCCTCCTTTATAGCTCAACTCGCTGAGAACACCACCATCATAGTCAACTTCTTCCACTGCCACGGTTGCCAATGCCAAGCCTCTCCAATGAGTTTCAACTGCCACTAACCCCCCAAAATGGGAACTTCTCACCCTCCTAGTGCTTTCCCCTTAGTTAATTTTGCATTCGAACCACTGTACTCCTCCCTCAATTGTCTGCCATGGTCGCCGCCGTAGAGCTCCACCGCCAACCCTCTTGAGCCATCCCTGGCTACCGCCAATCACTCCACAAGCCTTTCCTCCACCCCATCTTGTCATCCCAAGTGTTGCTGCTGTGAAAATTGCCGTCGATAGCCTCGCTCAGTCTAATGCCCTGTTTTGAGTTGCTGACAAGCGTGCCCCGCTTGTCAAACACTCATATCTCTCTCCCTCTCTCACTCGCTCAGTGATACACTGGCCCCACATGTTAGTTTTTCTTTTAAAATCTAGATTAAAAAATGGAGTCACTAACATGTGGGCCCAGGAAAAAATTAATAACATGATTTGTAATGTAAACTAGTATTTAGTTACGATTCACTCACATGTAGACCCCCCTTAGTTATTTCAGAAAATAATAAAACATTGACAAGTGGACTCCACCTGTTAGCCTTTGAAAAAGGAAAATAAAATACCCAAAAATAAGAAATGCACTTTCTTGGTTCCAGCTCATTTTCATAGTACATCATAGTACATAATCTAGGTAAAGCAATGAGGTGAATTTTAAGACATGGTCAAGAGTTATTGGTGGAAAAGATTAGGTTTTATTTAGCCTAAAACAGCTTAGGTAAATTGATGGCTGTGAACATCTTGTCTTGGTTTATATATAGATGGTGTGGTCTCAAGTAAAGCTAAAAGTAGTAATGGAGGCTACATTACTAATCTTAATGAGATTTAATTTTAGGAGAGGTTATTGACTATAATGGTTACATAGGTGAGAAGTTATACAGAAAGAAGGGATAAGTTTGTAAGAAGTTTTATAAAAAGAAGAGATAAACTATTTTATGATTTCCAATTCATTCTATGGTTTGAGTTTTCCCATATTCATACATAAGGACAACTTATTGTGAAACTTTAACCCAGAGGTTAAGTTTACACATAAATCAGTCCTAACAATTAAAATAAAAACCAATTCTAAGCAGCAAGACATAACGACAACATAAAATGCTTTATATAACTAGAGTGGAATAATATGCTATACGTAAGGGTTCTTATCTTAAGGTAGATCGTAAGATATTCTAATCTTTCGCATTTTACTGTTGGGAGACATCGGCTCTTGATGAAACAGGATCTTCAATCTTCACTTCTGCCTTGTCGGAGGTAGCGAAGTATTATGTCCATCTTCTCAGGGCTATCAGGTAGACATTGTAGTCTTCATTGGCAGGCATGAAGGACCGTAACTGCATATCTCAGACATCTTCAGAAGCAATAACGAAGATAAACTATTTTTAAGGAAAGAGGTATTTGTTTACAAAACAAAATGAAAGTAGGATTAAGAGTATAGTCTTAAGAATAAGAAAAGAATAGCAAAGTCTATGTTTTGCAAATATACTAGCCTCGAAAAATATGATTTTGATTTGGTTTATTCTAACACTAACGGCCATTCTATCTAAGGTTTATCCTACGGTCAGTATAGCTCTGATACCAACTGTAATGACCCCCATTTTTACATACGATGCAAAAATAGAAATCTAATGTACACACAGTACTAGTCTCTGGATCAGTAGATAGTACGCACAATTACAACAATTGGAATCACAACCGTACATTATATTAATTAAGTGGAAATTAATAAATACAAAAATCTCACAACTCAGAGTATATAGCAGCAAAAGAAGCAAGGCCTTGTAGTGTGCCCATCCAACCCGCAGGCAACTGACCAGGCATAAATCCCTAGAAAGATCGCTTTAATGAAGATCCCGCAACCTGCGACGAAATAATTCTTCGAAGCATCGCTAACTTCACACCTAAAAACAACAAATTAAGAAAGGGTGAGTACTTTCGTACTCCGCAAGACTTAAAGGTGATATTTGCAAATGCATAAATGCAGGTCAAGTCAAAGGAGGCTACTACAGTTAATTTGCATAAAGCGAAATTGAATTTGTAAATCAAGTTATTTGCAAACGGAATTTATAAGAGCAAATTTGATTGATAAGAAATAAGTAAAGTGTAAGTAACATTCACAGTCCTCCATGATGTGAGCGACGAATAATCCAAAACTTGAAATCCATCAATGTCGGCCCTTCGACATAGAGCAACAGTTGCTAAACAAGTTCAAACCAAAACCCATTTTCAAAAAATACCAAAGTCTAGCATTGGAATGACTTCACCAAGTGCCCATGACCGCGGGCATGGCTAATCGATTAGATTTTCACTCTGCAGAGGTGTACAGCTTTACCCACAAGGAATGATCAACCTTTTGCTCGACACACTTCTTTAGGTGCACCGTCAAGGAGATCATACATAACCGTTACATTACTTAGACATAACTTCAATCCAGCTCGGGACATTAACCCCCACCGTAGAAACAGAAACACACACCCAAGTCGTGGATCCACTTTCATCACACCCAACACAACGTTTTTGAACACGGCAGGGCGTACACCGTTGCATTGGTAAGTAGAAACCCCGTCAAGCAGACCTAACCAGAATGTCTGTGCAAGCTCCCGCCTTCCAAAGAGTAAAGCCATGTCTAAATAACTTAATAGGCTAAGACTACCCCATAACCAGTCCTCGTGGTTGCACGGAATTCTTGGATCAATAGCATCCTATTGCTCGGTCCTTAATACGACACGGGCGATACTTCACCCTACACTACGTACAATTCCCTTTGCACAACCAGCTATTGGCAATAATCGCCCGCGTCAAACCATAGTTTTATTTTGGGTTTTTAATCAAAATATTCGCAACCAAGAGTGATATTTCCAAGGTTTTCAGGGAACAATTTTGATCTGATCATGTACATTGCTGATTCTAAAGCATGGCTAAGCATGAATAATATGTAACGCATATACCCATGATGACATTAAGTAATGCCTATCCTTAAATCTATGGTTATCAAGGTTCACATGTCCATAATTATCAAAGAAGGTTAATGAGGCAACAGGTATAACTACCAATACCACAAAATAGAAAATTTACAGAAAGTAAACGCATGCATAAATTGGTTTAGTAAAACAAAATAAAATTAAATATTGGGATCAATATGATCAAAGGGGTGCTTGCCTTACTTATTTGTCGTTTACGACAAAGTTGAGGATTGTGGCTAACGGAGGGGACGACGGAATCAACAACGTCGGGTTCTACACGCCGATCAACGCAAATATAGCAAATAGTAAACTTTCATAAGGGTAAAAAGAAAATAGATAGCAAGAACAAATAAAACTCTTCACGAGAAATAGGGATTGCTCTTTATGAATTTATTAATTTTATTTTACGAATTCAAGATGCAAAAATTGTTTAGATTAATAGAATTAATCATTAGTTGCAAGGTTCATTGATTTTACTATTTATAATGCATTTCTGGAAACCTTATCACTTACTGGCCTTATTTACATGATATTTGAGAAGGTTCTAGTGATACAAATATCATATTCGTTGATTTCTCGAAGTTCGTTCATTCATATTACGCACTTAAGTAATATGAATACTTAGGGTTATTAAGCTAACAAGATTAATATGCAAATCATGGTGAAGTGATATTATCTTTTCATAATAGGATAGTCTATACCTTAGAGAGCACTACTGGGCTAATTTCATAAGTTTTAGGATTTGGACGAGATACTATATTCTTTGCTGAAATAACTTATATAGCATTATAAAGTTTACGCTATACGGAATCGGCGAGAAAGCGAAGCGAATGTGAAAGTGCATCTAGGCCCCTCAATGATTTTGGTGATTAATGGCAACAATATTAAGTGACTAATGAGCTTTATGAGTATTGTGAACAGATTATTACGCTCATGTGAAAGTCGCTCAAGAAAAGAGGCCCCTCAAATCAAAGGAGAAAAGACATCGTTTAAACTCTACGGTTGTATATCTATTTTAATTTTATTTGAGTTTAAGGATGGCCGTACTATAAAGAGGGATGTGACGAGAAATAGCTTTAGGATGACCTAATGTGCTCAAAGATGAATCCTAGGTTCAAAATGGGTCAAAGTGTAAAGTTCTAAGTGCATCTAACTCAAAACAGTTCGGAGTATCCGAACATCAATTCGGAATGTCCGAACTAACCCTCTCTGTTGGTCAGTTCATTTTGGGTTCGGAATGTCTGAACCTCTGTTCGGAGTATCCGAGTGAACCCCCTCGGTTAGGTTGAGTTTATTTAGGTTCGGAATGTCCGAAGATTTTTCGGAGTATCCGAATGCTCGGAGTATCCGAAGCATTCGGACTATCCGAATAAATCTTCGAACTATCCGAGCTGAGCTGCTCGGTTGCCCTGTGTTCAACCTGGTCGGACTATTCGAACATAAGTTCGGTCTATCCGAACAGAGACAGGCTGAGCACAAAAACGGCTAGTTTTTGGGTGGCTATAAAAACCCCCAACTCCCACCTACCAGCTAAGTAGAGCATTCATTGCACATTCACTGATCTTCTCTCCTCTTTGAGCTCAAGCACTCAAACCCTCTCGAACTTTTGATTTGTAAATCTTTGGAGGATTGAGTGAGTACAGAGATTGAAAGATCTAGAGAACTTGATTCATCTTGAGCACAAAAGTCATCCTCTCGTGGATTTCTCGCCGGATCTTTTACTCTTGGAGGTTGAGGACTCCTAGACGACTAGGAATCGCCGGTGAGCTCCCAAGTTTGTGTGGGAAGCCCCCGGAAGTTTGTGAAGGTCGAATCCACCTCCGTAAGGGAAGGATTCAAAGAAGAAGTAGGTGAGTGCTTTGTGCAACACCTAGAGGATTAGGGTTGAAAGAGACCCCGGCTTGGTGCCGCCTCAACGGAGACGTAGGATCCCCTCAAGGATCCGAACTTCGGGTAAAAATCGTTGTGTCTCTTTGGATCTTAGTTTTCTCTTTTGTCCCCTTTTGTGCTTAGTTTAAATCTTTTGGGGATTCAAGTGTTTAGTAGCTTCTTGTGGTAGATCTTGGTGGGATTTTATCTTCTGCAAGTTTTCTTAGCTAAGATATTTCATTTGGTCCTAGAATCATTCTCTAAATTTGCTAGATCTACTTTCTAGGGTTCTTGTGCCCTGACACGTTCTGACTATCCGAAAGTTAACTCGGACTATCCGAACCACTCGGACAGTCTGAAGTAAATTTCGGAGTATCCGAAGTATTAATTTTTGCTGTGATTTAAAATTTGAAAAACGCCTATTCACCCCCCCTCTAGGCAACATCTCGGTCCTTTCAGAATGATTAACGGTTGTTTTGAATTAGCTGGATTTAGATGGAAAGCAAGTTATAAACAAGATACTTTTCTAGAATATGGTAGCATGAATTTTGTAGAGTGTTTCTAAATTGGTTTTACTGGTTTTAGCATTTAGACGAGTTATTTTAGTAACTGATGAAATAGTATAAACTATCACAACGCAACCGCTAAATCGGTCAAGATTCATTTTAAGTTTGTGACTACACTATACATGATCCTTTAATCATTTTTCAGGTATTAACCTGGTAAAATCCTAGGAATGTTTTAAAGTTGGTTTTGCATTATTTTGTTACCAATCGCGATATATTTCATATTTATTTGTTGTTGCAAGTTGCATTTCCTTTTACTAAAAGATTGCCAACTAAGTTCTATTTTAAATATTTTTACATACACGAGTCCTTTCTGCTTCCAGGAACTTCATACAAGTTATTTCATCATTTTGTGAGCTATTATATTTTCATTTTTATTAATGGCCATATTAAGATTTACTAATGATTGCAAAACAAATAGTTTAAACATAGATCAAAAGTCAAATATTTTTGTATATCTGAGCTTCTCATAATTCTAGAAGTACATTCAAATTTATTTTATGATTTTAGAAGTTATATTTTTCATGTGAGCAATAATGTCCATAATAGTGCATATATACTTTTTTAATTTTAATAATTGTTCGTGACTCAAAAATTAGATATTTTTGTATCCTTTATTTCATCCTAGTCTTATCATCATATAAAATTTATATTATTATTCCCGACTTATTGTTGATGATTTAATATAAAGACCGTATTAAGGTTATTAACAAAATTTAATTCAAATAATCTTTCTGAAGTTCAAAAATTCAATATTTTTGTATATTCTGAATACACACGATTTTAGATAAATTTAGGACTTTGTTTCATCTTATTTGGATTAAGTAAGCAGGGGATAATTAAGATTGATCATTATTCGGCTAGGAAAATGAAAATACGCTTTCATAACAGAGCAAGCGCCTTTACCCTTTGAACTAGCGTTGCTTGCTCTGGCTGACAAAGAGGGCCCGCGCGACAGTGACTCCTGAACAGAGGTGCAGGTAGGGCTCACCGGCGACTGCGCTACGGTGGTTCTCCGGCGACGACGTCGGCATGGGAAGGTCAAGCTCGACGAGGCACACAAGATGGTGTTACCGATTCGGCCGGAGAAGGTCTCAAGTGAACTGCAGCCGAGGAGGGGCGGCGGAGCAAAGGGTAGCTCACCGGAGAAGATGAACAGAGACATTAGGGACTGAATCGGTAGCATGTTAAGCATAAAGGGGTGCTAGAGGTTCCATTTTCGGGGTTATTGAAGTCGGAGACTTACCGGGGTGAGCTGCCACTGAGCAGCCGGAGTTGGAGAAGAAGGCGCATGACGGCGGCCTGATTTTGCATTAAGACAATAGAAACTTTTTGAGGGCTTTTGATCGATAGAGCTTGCGGATGCTATGTCTCAGAGGAATTTGGGTTTGATTGAGGATTCTTGAAGATGCTTGGTTTTTGGTCCAAGCTTGGGAGCTTCTGGTAATGGCGGACACGCAAGGAATTGAAGGCATCTGGTTGGAAGAGAGCAAGGGGAAGTAGAGGGGAAGATAACGCGCGGCTCAGGTGATCACAGTGCGCTATTTATAGACGGGGGACTGAGCGCATGAGCCGGCCTTGGTTGAGCTTGTCTTGGATGGGAGCTTCACCGAGCGCAACAAGGAAAATGGCGAGCTGGCCGGGCTGTAAATGAGGGTGATATGGCGCGGGACAAAGCGAGGACGAACGTGGCAATGATCGAGCTCTTGGGCGATGCAGTTGACGCATAGCGGCGCGATGACTCGGGAGAATTCAACGGGGCAATGCTTTCGCCGGGTTCATCGGATCAAGAAGCTCACTCGGTCGATTGACAGAGGAAGAAGAAAGGGGTGAGCCTGACAAGCGGGGCCAGGGGCCACTGGTCAGCGGTTGGATTCATCCGTTGCGCGCCAACAGGATGGAACGGGGAAAGGACAATGGCCCACATGTCGGCGAAGGGTCAAAAGGAAGTGGACGGCTCCGGTTCACTCAGCGTTGTCTCTGATTTTATTGGGATACAATTGAGAGTAGAAAATTGTAAAACTTTTTTAACGAATTCATTGGATAGATCTTGATGCCTGGTAAAATTTTGAGGTTAAATTAACTTACCGAAAAATTATTAATATTCTTACAACAGTGACTGCTATAAATTATTATTTCTGGTTTTGATTTTTCTTTGAGAGCAATTTAAGTCTATTATTTCTGAAACATTATTTTTCAGATGAATTTGAGCCAAGAATGCTTCTGTAAAATTTTCAAGTCAAAATATTGCTCTGTTATTTTATATAAATTCTGACATGGCAATTTCCACTTTTTCGTAGTTTCAGCTTTTAAATTTGAAAATGTTTTAAACCACATTATTAATTTATAATATTTTTACCATAGGTAAATATTGCATTTATATTTTCATGATAATTTTACAGCTCCATTTAAGCTTCCAAAATAGTTTATAAATTCTAACAATGTATTATTTTGATTCAAAAGTTGTCTTTTCATTTTATCTCTTCATTTATTTATGCATAAAATTTCATTTAGTGAAGGAATTAGCTTACTTGAATGCTCTGGGTTTCATGGTAAATTTTTCCAAATTTTTGCTTTTTGCTTCTTGGCATTTTCTCCTTTTCATTCTTTATTTCCCTTTTGTTTGATTTTTCTTGCAACAGAAAAATTCCAAGAAAATCCAAATAAAACCAAGAACATTAATAAAATTCTAAAAATATTCACATTCAAATTTTTAATATTACATTTTACAGTTTTAGAATTTTGGGCTGTTACAAAGTGTAAAAAAAATCTTTAGCTCAAGGAACTAGTATTGGGTTCCTCATTATTATGAACAAAGCCAGAAACTAAAATTTACGAGACAGGCATGCATTTGCGCGATGGCAACTATATAGTATATGAAAGAAGGAGAGTGATCGATTGGTCAAGTGTGGCTCAAGCAAGCTGAGAGAGAGATGGGGAATACCCAGGCAGGCATCTAGAAATGGTGGGCACGCCAGAGGGGATCACGTGCGAGGCCACATGGAGCAACACACGGAAGCCTAGAGGAGAAGCTGGAGCGCAAGCAAGCAAGGTAGGGGAAAGGGCGGTGAGCATGAGAGCATCCGACGCAGAGGTGGAGGAACCCTAGAAGAAGGTGAGGCTCAACTCGAGGGGAGGGAAGGGTCCTACACGAGCATACAGGTCAAGCAAGGTGATGAGAGAGGGAAAACTAACCTTGGCGTGGCGAAGGTGGTGGCCGTGGCGGCGGCAATGGAGAGGAAGGAGATCAGGATCTTTGGGTAGCTAGCTTAATGGAGGGTCTTTGGGTGGCTGGGTCTGACCGGGTCTCTAGAGCAAAGGTTTGTGGAGGAACGAGCGCAGAGCAAGGGTGGCCGAGCCTGGGGAGGAGCCGAGGGAGATCTGGCGAGGTGGACCCCAAGACCGGTGGTTTGGCATGGTGTCTAGCGTGCTTAGAGTTAGGGTTTGCGGTGGGCGTGGGGGAAAATGGGGAACGGGGGAATGGGGATTATGAGGCGAGGAGGAGCAAGGGGATGGTCACGAATGGGGATTCCAAGTTAGAGTTAGGGTTTTGTTTTTTTATATATATCTCATAAAAGTGAGACCCACATGTCATAGGATGCCCATTGGGTACCCATGGGTACAAATTGGTATCCACGTCTATCCTATGATCTTATCGGGTGCCCAAACCCAAAAATCCATGGGTCTGAAGTGCTACCCGTGCCCACCCTTATCGGGTTGGGTACCCGCGGGTACCCAAACCTATAGGTAAAACTGCTACCCCTAAGCTTGAAGAATGTCTCTATTGTTTCCTTTTAGTGATAAATTTAGGTATCAAGAAGTTATCCATTGTGCAATGACGTCAAGGTCCTCTTCTTGATGATGATTTCCTAATGTAGTTTATGACCTGAAGTTATCATGCACCCTACCGATCTTGATGAATCAAAGCGCTTTTGCAGAGAAACCTACTATAGCAGAATAGATCCAGTGCGGAGTAGTTTCTAATGTTCCATGTATTAGTGAAGCACCAAACAAGTTAGATGCCCTCATGATTTGCAAGTAGAAGGCTAGCTATGTACCTTTTTAGAGGATTTTAGTAGCATATATAGCTTGTGTACACTTCATGAAGATATTGAAGGACCGAAAAACCAACTAGAGGGGAGTGAATAGATTCTCCTCAAAATTCAAACCACTTCTCTAGCTAAAAGAACAGATCGAATGAATTAGTCAAATGAATAGAAAACCCAACAACTTGTCAGAAAAAATCAATAAAATAGCACTAGTCAGGGTGAATCGTAAAAAACAGTACTAGTCGTGTGAATAGTAATGATGAATAGTAAACTACATCTGGTTGGATCAACAATAACCAGTGAACGGTAAATTGTACCTGATCGAGTGAACAGTCCCCCCAGATGAACAATACAAAAACATAAACAGCAAGCTGGTCAAAAAACAGTGCAAAATAGCATCGAACTGGTTGGATGAATAAAGACAAATAGCAAATTTATCGATGAACAAGACTGGATGAGCAGTGTTCGTGATTTAATAGTGCTTGCTGGATAGTAAAATTAGCACGATCTCAAAACCAAGAATCAATGTAACTTTTGATTAGTTGATTCAAATCCCATGAAATTTTGTGTGCACCTTCCTATGGATGTCAGGAACCTATTTCAACCTTCAATCGTAAGAATTGATGTAAAAGTTCTAACCTTTTTCAGTTTGAAGGAATGTTGTAGCAAGATTGTGATAAACTCACAAATTTCACCCTGAGCTTACTTGTGAGGATTTGATGATCAAGATGATCTCCCACATATCATAGAACGCAAAGAACCCCAAAGAAACACCCCTCAAATGAGTCAAGAAAAGATCTACCGGTTTCTTTAGAAGAATTTGAGATCTTATTCAAAGCTTGCCTAGATAATTAGGATCTGATTTGTAGAATATTTATCCATCAATCATTTATCCTTAACAAGATTCAATGTGATACACACATCATCATGCACCATTAATTTGAGAAAGATCTCTGACCAGTCAAGTATCTAAGAATCTCACTTTACATCACTTAGGTTGTGACCACCTTCGGTTCAACAACTTAAAGCTTTGATCAGTCAAGCCTCTGACCAGCTAAGGCACTGATCAGTCAAGATTTTGACCAGTCAAGACCCGACCAGCTAGGGCTACAACCACTCACTCATAGCCATGATCGCTCAAAGTCACAACCACTTACTGGTGCAATGGCCACTCTACTCAAATTGCTCAACCCAAAGCGAATCAAACTCAAATCTGAGCACCACAAGCTCAAATACAATCAAATACTTGTCATAAATATGTGTAAACCTCTACATGGTCTTTCACATATTTGTTCCTTACAGTCTTACACCTACAGCATATAATTACTAATACAACCATAGAAATTTTCAGATAATGACTTGTCGATCCTCCACCATCATCATCAATGTACGCGAACACATTAGGAGGAAGAAATTTTTTAAATAATATTTTTAAAAAAAATACAAAAGTAATATGCCAATCCAAAAATTTGCAATAATACCCACATATCAACATTTGAAATTGCAACAGAGAGTCTGTCACCATTTCAAATATCAACATACTCTCTATTGATATTTCAAATGGCGATAGAGAGTCTGCATGCTTGAAATTTTTTAAATAATACACAAAAAATCTGAAAGTACAAAAATAATATACCGAAAAGAAAAATTATAGAAGTATACCTCTGTCGCCGTTCAAAATGGAGACAGAGTGCTATCGCCAGTAAACTAGCGACTTGATGATGTGGATGCCACATAGGATGTTAGTCATGAGTGTTATTGGCGATCGAACTATGATTGGGGGCAAAACTCTACTGCCATTTTGAACAATGACAAGGAGGCAGGCTGGAAGGCAAACTTTTTTGTATTTACATGTTATATGTTCTATCTGATAAGGCAGGTTGGACTATGTTCTCACATCTATTGATGTTGTTCTCAGAACTGCTAAAGTCATTACATGTTTTAATGTTTGAAAACAACGGAATGAATGAAAGATACCATTTCATAAAAAATAGGGGATTACATGGCGCATATAGTTTGGTTTGGTGCTCATGTTCGCGTTGGTACTTTGAACGGTACAAATAGCAGCACATAGCAACCATGAGCATGGATAAAAGTATGATACTAATGTACCTTTTGGAATTGTAAAAGGGCGGGTGGATTACACTTTATGGGCGAAGGACATTAAGGTTCGAATGGGTAATCGTACGGCACCCACAGAGAGTGTTGATCATTAGAACAGTATGGATGGGGCTGCTGGTTACATTAGTGTTAAGCACAACTGCAGCTAGCATTGCCGCAACAACAGTAAGTGTGGTAGTCACTTTTGAGGTGGACGACCTCCTCATTATTTCTCACCCTGAGCCTTTGAAGGCATAGGTCATTGTTCTGGGTCTGGAGCTCCAAGTTCTGCCTACGAAGTTGTATGTTCTCGTTCTTGACCACGGTGAGGTAGTCTCGCATTTTGTTTAGGTGATATAGCAATGTGTGGATGTAACATTGGGCATCTATGAGATACGGTAGGTCCACCAATTTAGTGAATTTGCAATCCACGATTTGCAAGCAAGAGTACATATCATATAGCGAGACATGCATTGAATATTATGTAAGAGTTATAGTGGTTACTATGAATAGAGAGCATAAGAAGAAACGACTTATTGGGCTGGAATTGAACACATCACAAACCTGCACAATAGCATCAAGGTTGTGCTTGCATGTCGACTATTTCAAAGGAGGGGAGGTCACTGCTAGGATCGGATTTTGGGGGTGTAGTAGTCCCTTGTTCAAATGGGTAGATCTAGGCTGGGGGGATCGGGGTCTTGGGGATTGTAGATTTCATAAATGTCGATTGAAGGGTCATAGCCCCGAAATCATGAAGGGTCAGCACCTCGAGGTATGGTCTGACCCAGTCTTCCCCATCTACCCCTCCCACGGCTTGAGGTGCCTCATTTGTCTATCATTGCAATGAAATGGAGGTTGGGGTACTAAAGAAGTGCTACCTAGGTGGCCAGTGGTTTTATATGTAGTGTATAGTCAATGCAGGGCTGATAGAGTGGGGGTATCATGTCCTCACTTTAGTCTGACAAAGCTAGCTACAACGTATTGTCGCTTCGGTCTAAGAAAGCAGTGGACAGAGTGTTGTCAAATTGGGCTTACAAAGAAATAGCCAACGTGTTGTCACTTCACTCTAAGAAAGCGGGGGCAGCATGTTGTCAAATTGGGATGACAAACAATAGGCAGTGTGTTGTACAATCAGCCTAAAAAAGTTGATGGCTGCGTGTTGTCCAATAGTCTTGTCAAAGCTGCTAGTTTCGTGTCATCCAATCAGCTTGATATAGATGCTGACTTTGTGTGGTCAATTCGCCCTACTATAGCGTGTTCGATGGGTAAACCAAATGGTATTGTATTGTCACATCTGTTGTTATCTTTATTAGCAATCATTCGTTACTCGTGAGTGTGTACACACAGTTAGTTAGGCAATATGAAGTAACAAATTGATAAGTGAGGCTCATGCTCTATCAATTCGGAGAAGCATTTCATGGCCCTTCTATTTCTCCAAACTAAGTATAGAGGGTTCGTGGGTAACTCTTCAAACTCTAGTGGGCCCTCCTCTATTTTAGGCATTGCCCTCTTCACTGCCTCCGTTGTATGCCTTGATGTTAGCTCGTCCAACTTCCTCTAAATCTAATTAATCTAATCACTAAATAATGTACCTAAAAAACTATTGATTCTTTACACAGCTAATTACCAACAAACCTAATTAATCTTGTCACTAAATCCTATATCTAAACAACAATTGCTACTCTACACACACGCTTACTTACAAATTTATTTAATTTGGTCACTAAGTCGTATTTTCAAATTATGATGCAATTAAAAAAATAAATTCCCAGAAAAAATACAAAGCACTTTCTTGCTCCTCCTCCCCTTCTCCTTCTCTTTTTCCTCTCCTCTTTCCCTTCTCTTCAGCTTGGGTGGTCAGGGCTCAAATGGTGATCGATCAGTAGAGCTAAGCGCTACGCCGCTTTATATATTGATCTCTGTCGCCATCAAATGGTGACAGAGAGCTTGACCATTGCCGACAGGCCTCTATCACCATTTCAAATAGTGACAGAGAGTCTGTCAGTATTTGAAATGGCCATAGTCTCCTTGTCACTATTTCAAATATCGACAGATAGGTATTCTTGTGAATTTTTTGGATAGCATACTACTTTTGTAAAAAAATTTAAAAATATTATTTTAAAAAATTCTTAGGAGGAACCAGCAAAGGATTGTCAATTGAATCCATGTAATAGTACTCGATTGTATTGGGGACCCATCTGTCAGGGTAATGTGTTTGTGTGCTCAGCAGCTGATGTGTAGTCCAAGTGCATACGCCAAAAGGCCCACCCTTCAATGCTTGAGTTTGGGGTTTGAGCAGAGTCTCCATAGCCAACAACAACTCAAGATTGAAGAAATGAATTGTACTTTCCCCATGTCTTGTCTCTAATTTCACATCTCCTTTTCTCTAATTCTCATCCCACTTATCTTCTACCAATTTTATCCACATATTTGTGTGCCACTAATCCATGGGTTTTCCTACCAGGATCGGGTCACCACATGACTTATTGTATCAGTCACTTAAGCTCACAAAATGTCTATATGTGGGACTGGCAATCATGCAAAATCACGATAAATAGTCACTCTTGAGTGTGTTGGATATAAATGCTTGTCAACAACAAGAACTGAAGCATGTGCAGAGGACAAAATTTCAGTTCTAGGATCAAAATTAGTAAAAGATTCGTCCCTATTAACATGTGGTTGTGAACATTGATAACACTATTTTCCTAATAAAATTGCAGCTCTACAGCACAGAGAGCTACAAAAAGCAGCCTCATGACCCAATGGTTGGTTGCTTCCTTTTTGTTCTCTAATTTTTTCCTCTTTCATGCAAAGTTAAAGAACAAAGCCCCCTAAGCTGGAATTGCTTCATTAGGACCATATGCATTCCACCAAATAATACTATGCAAACTCATTTCTTTTCTTGATTAAAGTATAGAGACTTTGAGCTTTGGGAGAGCCCCAAGCAGCATGCTATCATGTGTGTAGCTATATAATATTGTAATGTAAAAGGAAGCATGTCACAAATATTATGGTGGTCAGCAATGAGAAGTAGAACAAGAAAGAAGCAGCAGGACATGGCATTGTGTCTAGGCTATGAAGTTGGGGCCAAGCCTATGTAATGGCTTAAGTATTTTCTTTGTAACAAACTCGATCCAGGCTGGATGGTTAGGCCACTAGTCAGACAAGGCTCCATATAAGCCATGTGTGTGAGAGAGGGACCTGATTAATGAATGCTATTCCTAATTCCCCACTTGTATTGTCTCCTATCTTCCTCATCTCCATCTCTCCCTCAAAATCCTCTCTTCTACCCTAGAATTCCCTTTTCACTACCGAGGATGGTAACACATGGTATTAGAGCCATCCGACTTCCGATCTAGCGCCCAAAAAGAAGTTGCCCCAATTGGAGGTGAAGATGACAACATCCATGGAGAAGATTGAAGCCCAATACATTGGACTTAAGGAGGTGATGGCTCAAATCAGGGATGAATTGAAGAAGGATAGGACATGGCCAATCAGAAACAATAAAGGATCTATGTCAAGCCGTGGATTCACAAGCCACGTGGGTCACCGTGTTGGAATTGAGGCCGCCACCACCGCCACCTCCTACTCCGCCTCTGGGACGCTAGACCTCACCTCAGGTGAAATCTCTATCCACACTAGTGCAGACCATTGATCCTACTCATCAGGTTCAAGGCTACATCAAGGACATTAAGAATCAGGGGTCAATTGATGGACTCCTTGCTAGTCCCTAGCTACCTCTGGTCACAGGTGCAACCAATTTTCAAGTGTCTCATGTGGAGAGAGTGGAGGATGGTCACAGTAGTTTACTCGAGGCTTCGATTGGGCAAAAGGGCCTTCCATGTCTAAGCTAGATTTCCCCAACTTTGACGGGGGTAATCTGAAGATTTGGTTGAAGAAGTGTGAGGTCTACTTTGAGGTGTATGGGGTTTAGGAGTTTTTGAAAACTCGCTTTGCCTCTCTGAATTTCATAGGGAAGGTAGTGCTTTAATTAGAAACTGTAGAAGCTCAAGGCAGAATAGAGTTGTGGAACAATCTAGTGGCTATTGTGTTTAAGAAATAGGGGCACAATCAACATGCATTATACATGCATCAAATCCTTAGTATGCACCAGATCGGTTCAGTAGAAGAGTTTATATTGAAGTTTGATGAACTACGGCATCAGATATTATTACATGATGCTACCACTAGTGAAGTGTTTTTTGTTTCTTGCTTCTTAGAGGGTTTACGCGATGACATATGCTCTTTAGTTTTTTTACACTGCCTAGAGGATATGGATATCGATTTAACATCGATACCAGAGGTACCTCACAGAAGGTCTTGATCAGTTGCAAGAGATCTCTCACCACGACGCTGATGCGAGCCTGCCGATCCGCCACTCAGGCCTGACTCCTTGCGCGCTGATCAGGCCTCGGCTTGGGGCTACTGAATGTCTTACCCGATCACAGATTCGAGGCAGTACTCCCACCCGGCCGCTGGTCGGGACCTCGAGAAACCCCGCCAAAGAACACCGCCACGCTATCGACGACTTGAGGGGACACCCCGTCCGAACGAAGCAATGAGATGCGGAGATATGCTCTTTCCCAAAGCAACGCCAGAGACGCATACCACGCCGCCCCTACGCCCGATAAGCGATAGAGGGCAGAGGCGCGCTTTCCCAACGAAGCATCGCAAGCTAGCCCTACCGAGCAGACATAGCCGCTGAACTCGCTAAACCATCATGACGCGCAGGACTCATCAACTCAAGATCGCAAACCCGATCACTCAGGATAGTGCGCTTAGTCGCTTTTCTCTCCCAAGCCTCATGTAACCTACTCTTTCGCCTATATAAGGAGAGGGATCTTTAGGGATCGGGGCTCTCCTCGCTTTTCTTCACGTAACCGTAAAGCTCCTCCGCCCATTTAGCGTCCGCCGCTCCTCGATCCGGCGGTTGGATGAAGCTCCTCGAGCTCACCCACGCAGCACGAGCGCAAGGGCATGTCCTTAGTCCTCCCATGTAATCCGCCATACCCCGCATCAACGAGATCCTCCGCCACAAACCGAAGTAGGGACATTCGCCCGAACCAAAGATAAATCAGACTCTCTGCCGATAGAGTGTGTTTGAGACTCCATGAGTCAACCATCAAGGAGTGGGTGGCGCGCCCTTAATCCATAAATACGCTCGCCGGTTTTACGAACACCGGCATGGCGGCGCTGTAGGGGGCTTTTGCGTCATCTCCGTGATCTCCAGATTCCCTGCTTCCCTCCTCGATGGCCTTCTTCACTAACGACGGCTAACTCGACGACGGTTCGTGTCGAGTGGAGCTCGTTTCACCTTCCTCTACTTCACCATCCAAAGGGGTGTTCGCACCGCCACGCCACTCCAAGGATCCTCGTGGGAGGACCCTTCACCGCTATGAAGGTTCCCAACTCGCCACCGCTCGACCAAGATCCAGATGGTGATATTGCACACCGACCTCACGCTCTGCTACGCGCCATGGCCCCTAAGGGCTACGGTAATTCAGCGGGCATTATTCATGAAGGAGAGAGGCAAGATATCAGGGAAGATGTCCAAAGAACATCGCACCACACAAAAACAAAAGAAAGTGGAGGCGCCAGCAGGTTCCTTAGCCGGAGGCGTCATCACCATCCAAGCCGTCGCTGCTCACGACGACGTCCCCCTGCCAGCATCCTTCTCGCCGCCGCACTCGCTCGAATAGGGTTTCGCGTCTCTTCGATCCCGGCGACGACCGCCATCGGTCGGGGGTAGCGCTGCGGCCGCACAAAGAAAGCAAAGACGCGTTCACGACGTCAACGGCGACCCCGCCCGCGAATCGGAGCGCCGCGTAAGGCTCGGGCGATCACGAGGGCGCGGCGCCTGGGTGAGCCTGCGGGCATACCCCGCCGAGGTATGGTCCAGCTGGTTCCTCCCACCTCACCCCAAGCGGCTTGTGCTCCTCCCTATGCTCTCAAGGCGGCTCAAGCGCATAAGGCAGGAGGCTCACATGAGGCTGCCAGCCTCTTCAGAAGGCGGCCACTGGTCTCGGCCTCGGCTCGAGCTCGGCCAGGATCAGATCTCCTCGGCTTCTTGGCGAGGCCTCTCGCATGCGCCGGGCGAGGGCTGCTTGCGCCACCTCCGCCATGAGGGAGGTGGCCCTCACATATGGGCATTGAGGAGGCCTCCACCAGCGCCAAGGATTGATTAGAATCCGTCGTCCGGGCCGCCCCCAAAGGAGGGTGACCCGGAGCGATCGGAGGGACATTGGAAGACCACCAAGGCTGCGTCCCTGGTCGCGCGCATCACGACGGCCGACCAGACGCAGGCCGGAGGCGCCGAGAGAGAAAAAGGAAAAACGGCCCGATGTCAAGAAAGACGAAATTGGCCACCCGGGCCGGTCAATAAGACTTACCCGCGGAGGGGAATCTTAATGTGGAAGGACGACGAGGGCGTGACTTCGTCCCCCATCGCAGATGCCGAGGGCCCGGCCGAAAGGGGCCTCTTAACGTCGGGGCTCGCGGGCCCGTGATTCCGCCTCCGCTTCTCGGCCATCCGGGCTGCCGCTGCCGCCATTCTCGCCGCTCGAGATTCGCTACCTCCTCTCTTGTGCCGGGACAAAAGGGCAGGAAGGAGTGAAGAAGCGGAAACGACGAAAAAGAGTGACGGCCCCCAGATACTCCGTGCGGTCTTTTCAAAGGCAGGGCGAAGTGGCCACAGTGCGCACATTAACTTCGCGCCTCGAGCGACGTGACGCGCTCTCTCCGTCCCTCCTGTAGCGCATCACGGCACGACCCTTCAACTTCGGCCACTGGACAAACCGCACCGGAAAAGGCGAGCCAGAACCGCCACAACGCCTCCCGCATCCAAAATAAAAGATAAGGCAATCTTTCCCTTACAAGTTCTTTTGCATTCGTTTTCCACTTCGAGTCCGAGCGCTGTGTGGTGATCATAAGCTCGGTCCCCACATATCGCTCGGGGGCTGCAAGATCACACACTTTCACTTGCCCGTGATCGGTTTGGCTATACTTGTCCTCCCCACCAGTAGTCCTTCGACCCGAAAGCACTACTGCCCTCGCCCAACGGCTACTGCCATGGGCGTAGTGCTCTGTGGAAGAAGGAAATACTGCGGGAGCGACCCTAGCCGGGCCGGAACACTCTTCTCCCGCCAAGTGTGGATGAGCAATTATACCCAAGGTTCTACACTCACGCTGGTCGTGCAATCCGCTCGCCATTAGATCCTCCCCAATGGTAGTCCTCCGACCGAAAGTGCTACTACCACGCCCAAAGAGCTCACGGCTAAATGGCAACGTCGGGAGAAGGGAACACCCGTATGCATTTATCTTTGGCTCGTCGAACATTCCGCCTCAAGGCGAAAAAGTAAGCGAACTCCTCATTATCCGAAGCTTCCTAAAAGCGCCAACATGACGACCACGCTTATATGACCCCCGTGGTTTCCTAAGCCACGGCCGTTGGTTGTTCGTCATCCCTCGAAAGCACGGAGGATGGGAATCGACCAAAGATAATGATCCGAATAGCCATTCGGTTCCCCATGATGGTAACCCTTTTGACCCAAACCCATGACATTCTCAGAGGAGTGGAAATCGCGAAAAGGCAAGGGAGCAAGCGATGTCAAGGATGGGAAACGACCGCCCCCATTACCTCAAAATTTGCGGAGCACCTATTACATGCAAGCGGACACACATCAACCCATGCGTTTATCGACCCAAGCATCACGATCCGTCACACAGACGCGCGACAAGCCGCTTCAGAAGACATGCTGCCCCGATCGCTTGCTTCGCATTTTAATTCCCGACGACATTAAATGCTCGCAGGACGTCTGGCATCGCCCGCGAAACACCTCATGACCTTTTAATCTCGCCCTGGTCGGCTCAAACCGACCCGAGGCAGGAGGAAAAGCCCACCAGGCCTTCGCGGCCTCGAGGTGGCGAGAAGGCTTGAATGCTCGACGATAAGACTCGCCGTGGGTCCCAAAGGCGTAATCCACCGGATGGATCCTCACGACCGGCGAGTAAACGAGCGAGGGGCAAGTTTTAGGCGAACCCTCGGTGGGTCTCTAGTTGGGTTGGCGGACGACCCAATCGCCTTAGCTCGCGTCCGAGACCATACTTCAAACTCTCCCGCGGAGCCCCCCGAAAGGGCAAAGTTAGCCACCGCGCTCGAGTTACAAACGGCTCGGGGTTCGATACGGGATTGAGTAAAGAAAGGTTTTTTATGGGTCGCCCCCAGCGGGTCGGATACCCGACGCAGGGATCGTCTGCGCCGAGATCGCCGATCTCCGTGGCCCACTCGGATAACCCGCTTGCGGCCCACGAGCACGGTGTTCGGCCGACGAGGCAAACACGCTGCTTTGCTCACCCCTCCAGTCCCACACTTGCGACGGGCGATATCGGGATCGACAAATGCCTCTCCTCTCGCAGATCACCTCGCCCGACGATGACTCGAGACGGATGCCCCCCGCCTAGCTACGGCGTAAAAATAGCACTAACACGCCTAGCTACGGCGTAAAAATAGCACTAACACGTCCAGCTTCGACGTTAAACAAGCACTCGGGAACCGGAACCTCTCGCGAAGGCATCCGGACCTCGCCGACCACGGAGCCACGATAGCTTGCTGTTAAACAAGCACTCGAACCGGAACCTCTCGCGAAGGCATCCGGACCTCCTCTGCCGACCACGGGCAAGGCCGGCACCGACGTTAAACAAGCACTCGAGAATCAAACCTCTCGCGAAGGCATCCGGACCTCCCTGCCGACTACCACGGTCTAGCTTCGACGTTAAACAAGCACTCAGAACCGGAACCTCTCGCGAAGGCATCCAGCACCTCCTCGCCGACCACGACCGCTGCTTTAGCTTCGACGTTAAACAAGCACTCGAGAACCGGAACCTCTCGCGGCATCCGGACCTCCCTGCCACCACGGCCGCTGGTCCGGCCACGACGAAACCAGCTTAAAAATCGAACTCTACGCAAGGCGATCGGGCGTTTATCCCGACCGGCCATTGCCGAGCCGACCTCCGACTAAGTCGGCCGGACTCGTCGACCCAAATAACCCCCCACTTTCTTCGATCTACTCGGGGCTTGGGGCTACACCTGACCTGTAAAGGCCACACACCGGACGAAAAGGATCGACCACAAATGGCGGATCTCACTACATGACGAAACCCACTACTCACACGTGGTCGAAACATCAAGGGTCGCAAGAATAGAAGCCCCTGTGCAAGCAAAAAAACGACATTCAAACAGGGGCATGGGGCAACACCAACCACCGATTGTCTCCCAAGAATCGTGGGAGGCGCGAAACAAGCAAGAAAACAAGAAAAGCTAGGCGCTGAACACGCCCGGACCGGCCTAACAAGGGCGCCCTCGCTTTGGCTAGCTTTTGGGATGACACCGATCAACGCGTAAACAAAGCCAAGCGGGCTACGGTTGCCGACGGCGCGAGCTCGCCCTTTCCGCCATGGCAAGGTCGAAGTCCTCCCAGAGCCGCAAGGAAGGCCTCGTCTGCGGAAAGCGCCGGCCTTCGCCCTCGAAACTAAAACCGCCGGCAGACGTTCGCAATGGCGTGAGCGTGACGAGAAGAAGCTATTGCAACCTCCAAGCGCCCCGGAGATCCAAGACCTAGATCGAGAGCAAAAGCCCGATCCCCACTTCCGCCACTTTATAAACGCCGCGCATGGAAGCCGAAAGCACCAAGTTAAAGAAGGCATGGGAAGTCGAGGCGCCGCGCCTACCAAGGAGATATGTTGCGAAGTCAAGGGTCCATCCGGAACGCCTCTACGTTCCGGCCGGCCGGCTATCGACGAATCATCGATACCAGAGGTACCTCACAGAAGGTCTTGATCAGTTGCAAGAGATCTTCACCACGACGCGGCTCGTGGAGCGCCCGATCCGCCACGGTCGGACTCTTGCGACCTTCATCGGGGCCTCGGGTCTCGGCTATCAATGTCCTACCCGATCACAGATCGGAGTCTAGCACCTCCGACCCGTCATTGGTCGACCTCGCGAAACCCCACCTCGCCAACACCGCCACATCATCGACGACTTGGCGGACACCCCGTCTCGAACGGCAATGAGCGAGATATGTGTTCTTCCCAAAGCAACGCCAGACGCCCACGCTGCCCCTACGCCCCGACAAGCGATAGAGAGCAGAGGGCGCTTCCTAACGAAGCATCGCAAGCTAGCCCTACCGATAGGACATAGTGGTCAACTCGCTAAAACCATCATGACGCTGCAGGACTCCGGCTAACTCAAGATCGCAAACCCGATCACCAAGGATAGTGCGCCTTAGTCGCTCTTCTCTCCCAAGCCTCATGTAACCTACTCTCTTCGCCTATATAAGGAGAGGTGGGATCGTTAGGATCGGGGCTCTCCTCGCTTTCTTCTTCATGAACCGTAAAGCTCCTCCGCCCATTTAGCGTCCGGCTCGCTCCCCCGATCCGGGCGGTCGGACGAAACTCCCAAGCTCACCCACGCAGACGAGCGCTAAGGGCCTGCCCTAGTCCTCGCATGTAATCCGCCATACCCAGATCAACGAGATCCTCCGCCACAAACCGAAGTAGGGACGTTCGTCCAACCAAGATAAATCGAGACTCCGCCTCGATAGAGTGTGTGTTCGAGACTCCATGAGTCAACCATCAAGGAGAGGGACGCGGCTCCTTAACCTACAAATACGCAGTCTTGCTTTCTGAAACACCGACAGACATCGTTTCTCTAGCTTTATTGCAGGAAGAATAGTATGAAAGCATGTGCAAGAAAGGATCCCATCAATCTGATCATCGTGATAGTGACAAGAACAACTCAAGATTTCAAGCTTGTACTAACAAAAACAAGGGCTTCCTGAAAACAGATGACAATGAGAAATACAAAGATCATAAGAAGTTGGACAATACAGAATTGGCAAAAAAATTTGAATCCCTGAAGGCCTATCAGAAAGCAAAGTTATTGTGTTTCACGTGTGGTGATAAGTGGAGAAAAACACACGAATGCCTATCTCAAGTACCATTTCATATCCTAGAAGAATTGATTGTGGTATTCCAAATTATTGATGGACTAGTAGCAAAAAAAGATGCAGATTCTAATGGGGCAAACATTGATGGTGGTGACAACAACCACACCGAATCCTATTCGTCGTAGACATACACTACGCTTACAAGGATTAGTAGGGAAGCAAGAAGTGTTATGTCATATTTTATTAGTGATGCATTGGCTGACAAATTGAATTACAAGGCTCAGACAGTAAAGCCAGCAAAATTTGTAGTGGCCGATGGTGGCACCATGACCTATGACAAGCTAATACTAGATATGGAGTGGTGGCTACAAGGGCATTTCTTCTACCATGATGTCTGCAATTAACCACTTGGTTGCTATGATGTGATTCTTAGGGTACATTGGCTTGACGATCACATTCCCATGTGGATCCACTAGCATCACAAAGTAATGAAATTCACTCACAAAGGGTGATGAGTTACTTTGCAAGGAGTTCTAGACAAATTGACAGAGTACCACAGCATCACTTCATAAGGTCTAAAGAGATTGCTTAAACAAAATGTGATTTCTAACTATATCCAACTCACTCGAGTTACACATGAGCAATCCATAGTGGCAACCATTGAGGTATAGCAGACACACCCTTGGATCACATTGTACCATGTGGAGGTCTATCCTTGTGTGTGATGAGTAATTGACAAGTTTTGAGCTTGGTGTGATTTGAAATTGAGTTTGATTTGAATTGGATTATGATTTGAAGCAATTTGAGTGTTGGTTGCTTTTCTCAGTGCTACTGGCCTGGGGGCGGTAGCACCAGAACTTTGAGAGAAATTATGAGTGATTAATGATTTTGAGATAATCATCGAATATATGTGTGGGCATTGCTATATGAAAGGTTTTTCCTTGTCTTTGATGGTTGCAGGGTGACGGTGCTAGGTCATGGTGAGGCGGAGGATGACCGGGACTAGGCGAGGAGTGTCGGAGGTCCAGACGATCGGGAGATCGCCGGAAGATGATCGGAGACAGAGTTCGGGCAAGCCAAAAAGACAAGAAAAGGAGGAGATGCTAGCTAGACGCCGCGTGGATCAAGGAAGGCCGTCGGATTGCGGTCTAGTTGATAGGTTAGCGGGTCTAGGTAGTATGCTTTGTAAACCGTGCAAGAAAATCCGGTATGTGTGTGGGTTTTGGGTTAGCCCTTGCATGGCTGTGTGAGTAGGCAAATCCTAGCCCTTAGATGAGTTCTCTAGGGTTGAGGGCTGCATCCAAGGGTGGTAGGTGGCCCAAGAGTAGTATAAATAGGGGTGGAGGGGTAGCCTCCTCCCCTTGAAGGTTTAGAGGTTTTTGTGCTCCTTTGAGCTTTGCCCACCTTGATGTGTGGCTTTGTAAACCTTATTCTTCTAGAAATGCAAATCTTTTTCATTTATGCTTGAATTTAAATTACGCATTTACTTTATGTCTTAAATTCAGCATTTAAACTCCTGCAATTTACTTTCACACAATTTACTTTCTTGCAATTTGGATTTGCCTTCTCTCCTTCTAAATGCTGATCTTGGATGTCTTGAGTGTGTTCATATGGTTTTACATCTCTTTTGCACTCTTGGATTGAGTAGAGATCATCTTTTCTTTCAAGTTCCAATTCTGTCCAGAACTTGTTCTTCACGCAGTAGTTAGTATTTGATTTTTATAAAAATATATAAAAATTCTTTTTGAGTTATTCTTATTGGAGAAGGTGCAGGACTCTCATATTCATCTGTAGAAAAATTTTGGAGTCCACTTGTTGCACCGTTTGGGCGCCATGAGGTGAAAACCGAGCCCCAATCTTTCTACTTGAAGTTCCTGACTATCTGTGTTCTTTGATTTTTTATGATTTTCTGTAAGGATTTTTGAGGCAAAATTTGGTGGAGTTCTTCACGACTCATCTTCTCATAGGCATAAATGTTATCAAAATTTTTTGATCTGCAGAAACCCACCAACCACCTGTTCTAATTGAGGACAGTTTCTGAAAATTCTGCTTTTGCTTTTTTGAAAGTGGCTTTTGTGATTTGATTTGATCGCCTTTCTAAAAGCAAGAGTTGAATTGATTTATTCTTATTTTGGATACTAGACAACTAGAATTGTAACTCAAAAATCCCCATATATTCTATGGTACTTATCCATGCAAGCTAGGGGTACATATAGTTGTCTAGTTGTTCGGGTTTTTCACGATTTCCTTTGCATGATCCTTTCGAGGTTTTAGTTGGAGTATTTTGGGAGAAAATTTGTTTGCGACCATTCACCCCCCCTCTATTCTCCATCTCGATCCTTCAAAAAGACTTCGAACGTTTGTTTGCAAAACAAAAGTCCCTGCCACCCATTAGACTTTTCATCATTTAATTTTGCTTATTCCTGCAGCACAGCTAGTCAACTGTGAGACCCCAGATTTACCATCCGGAACCTCCTGTGTATTTCTGTACTAGTCCCAGATCAGTTGCTAGTACACACAATGAAGTAGTGATAATCATAACCAGAACATAACAAAGTAATAACATAAATGTAAAACACCAGCCACATGGCTATTTATTACATCACCTGGTCACATGACCTGAGTTCACAAAGCGGAAATGTAGAACAAAAGAGTCAATCACAGCCCACAGCAACCGACCGGGTACGCCCTAGAAGATCGAAATCATCATCCTCTTCATAGTCATCTCCACGGATGTCGAACGGTGGATCGTTGGCTCTTTGATAGCCTCTTCTCCTATCATCTGCTTTATGGAATAAGCACCCGCATTGAAACGCGAGGGTGAGTATGCAACATACTCGCAAGTCTCTAAACTTAATGCAAGTAACTAAATGCATGGCTTGAACAAAGGAAGCATATAGGGTTCTTTTGCATAAAGCCAAGTTTCATCAAACCATACTTAATAATAATTTTCACAATGCACATTTTAACAATTATTGTAACAATTGAATTATTTAATATTCTAGCGAAGGTTCTAGCCACCAATCACTAGTATACAGGCTCTAACCGCCACATTTCAAAAAGATTAAGGTAAACCAACTCATGACTCTATCTGTCATGATCAAAATAGTTTCAACTACCTGACTGGCTCTAGCCGCCAGAGGCACATCCGAGAGTTCTAACCTCTCCCGAATCCCAAAGTTCATTTTCGAAAACAAAACCAAAAGACTACCAATATGCAAAGCATTCTTTGCTCCGCCTCTTGACCAGAGGCACCCGCTATTCAATAGTTTATTTACTCTGCAGAGTTTGTACACTTTATCCACAAGACATGATATTCTCATGATGCCAAGCTATTAACACACTTCCTTAGGTGTGCCGACAGAGATATCATGACAAGGCCTTTACAATGTATACACCTAACCCGACTCACCACCGAGGTTTCACCGCTATTAGGGTTCTATCTCTGCCAAAGATAGAAGCCCCTCTTGCGCTGCGTGGGAAATACGACTTGCCTCTATCTGCACCCACATTCCACCATCCGGTGAGTCTAAGTTAGGTTTCTACAAATTATTCAGCCAGGTCAGAGCCCATTTAACATGTGGTTGTACTGTTGTGCGAAGAATGAACAATCATAAGAGTCGGTCCTTAATTTGACTAGGGCGGCTTCCACAAACCAAGACCAGTGCTCTGTCTACACCCGCCCGACAAACCATTCCGCCCCAATCTAAACCATTTTTATTTTATTTTTATTTTGCAATCTCAGCAGCAAACTCTTTGCTACAGTTTCAACAAAACACATTTCAACAACATTTACAAAACAACCCATCCATAGGTATTTTAATCAATTCCGCAACTAAGCTCATCTAACGCACTAAACAAAATATATCACAACCTAATATGATCATGATATATCACAGCAATCTAGGGTTACAAATGAACAGGGATTTCAATATCAAGGTGGTAATAACAATTCGGATTAACTACCAACCTATATTTAACATCATCTTTATATAAATAGCAATGCATGTTGTAAAACCTTTGTAAAACATTTGTAAATCATAGGATCAATGTGCGTTAAGGAGACTTGCCTTCGAGTAGAACAGCGAGACATCGGTCTGGAAATGGAGATCGTCCTCAGCGGCGCATTTACAACGCTTTCGCAACGCAAAAACGAACGACACAAAAGAATAAAATAAATTTTAACAGCACCAAAAATTATAATAAAAATACTGGCAGATAGAGGATGAATTTAGATGAATTTAGCAATTTGAATCACTTGATTCGGAGTTCGGATGACAAAGATAAAAATGTTTGAAGTTTGCACAGATTGGAAAATTGAGAAACGAGGGAATATTCCGGGAATCTTTTCTTTTTACTGAACTTTTCTGATTTCCTTGTCTCCATGACCAGTGGGGTCCTCATGTCATCCTCTCAAGCTTTCTTCAACCTCCAGACTCTACCATTGAAGAACAGAGAAGCTCCAATCCCCTCATGGCGCCGGCGGTTGGAGGCAAGACGGGAGACGGCGGATAGCAAATTGGAACGGCGACGCGATGAGGAAGTGATGGTGTTCGGCGGCAGGGAGCGGCGCGACCTGACGTGGTGCGCACGGCGCTCGCAAGCAACGGCGGCGGAGGCTGGACGTAGCGCCGGCGAAGGGAAGGCGGTGGCGCACGGCGGAGGGGTGCAGGAGGTGCGGCGGGGTCCGAGGAAAGTGATGGAAGACTCGGCTACTGGCGGGAGGGGCCGAGATGGCGTGTCCACGGCGGCCATGATCGGCTCGGGCGGGCGCGCACGGGGACGGCGAACGGCGGCGAGGCGGCGACCGGCGAGGGCGGAGAGAAGTGCGGTGAGGCTGGCTAGAGGGAAGGCGCGTGCTGGAGGTGACCGGGAAGGCCTCAAGCGGCGGCGGCAAAAGCTCTGATTGGCAGCCATGGTGATGCACAGTGCACGCGCAGAGCAAAAATTTGGGGAAAGTTCCAATTCGCGAGATTTTGTAAAATTAGTGGGTGCAATTGATAGAATATGATGGGATGAGTATAAGAATGCAAAGGAATCGGATTGAGAATTACCGATTCGCAAGAAATTAGCGATGAACGACGAAACGGCGACGACGAACAATCTTCAAATCGGAGACCGAAACTGCAACGAAGACAAAATTGGGTTGTGGGATTTTGATCTACAGGCTAAGAGACATGAAATGAAACGGTTGGTGCATGGTTTAGCTCACCGGAATGCGAGATGGCTCGACGGCGTCGACGACGGGACGTCGGCCAGAGGTTCTTGCTCAAAATCGGAGGTCGAAACGTTGATGAAACGAAGGAATAACAGAAGCACTGCGACGGGGACGTCGAAACGAACAAATGGGGTACTCGGGCGCACGAGGAGACGAAGAAACGGCCGAGTTATGGAATGTGCAACGTTTCGCGGATTGATCATGATTGCTACCGTTTCGGGAGAGGAAAGGACGAGCTATCTACGGGATTTGATTCTCCTGACCCTTGACTTTCCAACGCTTCAGATCCCATATTGATTGGTGGAGTAATTTGGCTTGAGTGTCTTTGGAAAGGAAGAGGCAGCCATGGATGTCCCTTGAGCAAGCTTCGGTCTGCAAGCCTCCAGATCGTGCGCAAGGTACAGGGAAGAGGAAGAGAGAGAAAAAGAAAGCTTTAGACTTTGGGCCCAACAAAATGGATTTTAACCCAAAAAGAAAATGGACTAAAATTAGAAACGGATTCATAATTAAATTTCGGATTGAATGAATGCGATGGCGGATTTGAATTTGATTCGGAATTTGAATTTGAATTTAAATTTGATTTGAAGCGGATTTAGAATTAATGATGAATTTGGAATAAATTCTAATTCTGACGGAAAGGATGCCAGATAGATATTCAAACCAAATAAACTCCAAATCTTTAAATTAAATAATTTAAATTAAATTTTTAACAAAGGTCAAAATGGGGATGTTACATCTAGGATGAAAATCTGATATCCAATTTCGAACAAATTCGACATTTTTAAATAGATATATAACGATTTTGGTTTTCATTTTTAACACTTTAGCAAGCTCATTATAAAAAATAAGATTATAAAATTAGATAAAAAAATTACGCATTATTTGCTTCCCATAAATAAAAAGGTGAAAAATATCCTAATCCGTGATCCCATTGATATCCTAATTTTGTTTCTATCATTTAAATAAATATATAATGAATTTGAGGTTCATTTTTATGAATTTGAATAAGCTCAATACCACAAACAAGAATATGAATTCGATAGAAAATTCTATATCCTATTTGTTTCCCATTGAAGAACAAAGACAAAAAAATTGATATCCGAATTACTATCCGTTTTCATCCCTAGTTACATCAACACTCATCTATATCGCTACTCACCTCAACAAAAAGATGAAATCAAATGCTAAATCACATAGATGTTGAACAACAACACCATCCAATAGAGTTGTATCTGTTTGCGTCTCCAGTGCTTTTGGTCAAGAAAAAGGATGGTATGTGGCAATTCTGTGTAGATTATCATCCACTCAATGCAGTTACAGTTAAGAATAAACACATGTTGCTAATTGTGGATGAATTATTGGATGAACTCGCTAGAGCCAAATGGTTCATAAAGCTCAATTTGTGTTTTGGTTATTATCAAATTAGAATGGTAGCCAAGGATGAACCAAAAACAGTGTTTAGAACACACCAAGACCTATATGATTCTTGTCATGCCCTTCAGCCTCATCGATGCACTGGCAACATTCCAAGGAATCATGAACCAAATCACCCCATATTTTACACAAGATGTCCTCATCTTTGTGGATGACAACTTGATATACAATAAGTCCTTAAAAGACCATATTAGGCACCTTTAGGAGGTGTTCCAAATTATGCAAAACTTTTAATTGTACATCAAGAAATCAAAATGCTCTTTAGCAGCTTGAGTACTTGGGGGCATATCATCATAGCTTAGGGTGTTTCCACAAATCTATCAAAGATTCAGGTGATTGTGGAGTGGCTAGTACATCATTCTGTAAAGAAATTTAGGGGATTTCATGGTTTGATCGGACACTATCGTAAGTTCATGTATCAGTATGGTATGTTGAGTCTTTCACTGACAGACTTACTCAAGAAGGGGGTTCTGTTCCATTAAATGCCATCAACGCAACACAACTTTGATTTGCTCAAACAAGCACTTGTTCAAGTGCCAGTGCTCGTGCTTCCTGACTTCTCCAAGACATTCATCTTAGAAACCGATGCTTTCAATACTGGCATTGGTGTGGTGGTCATGTAGGATGGCCTTCTTGTGTCATTCTTCAGTAAAGCGTTGAGTGTCCGAAATCAAGCTCGCTCAACTTATGAAAAGGAGTGCTTACCTATCCTATTGGCTGTGGATAAATGGCGTTCTTATCTACAACACAAAGAATTCATGATTCGTACTGGTCAAAAAAGCCTTATTCACCTTGTGAAACAACATTTACGCACTAAACTACAACAAAAGGCATTCCTCTGTTTAATGGGTTTGTAGTTTCACATTCAATACAAGAAGGGCATTACTAATGTAGCTGCTAATGCTCTTTATAGGCACCATGGAGAAGTTGAGGTGGCAGCAATCTCTATGTGCACATCTACCTAGATGGAAAACCTGTTAACCGGTCATCAAGATGATCCTCTAACCAAGAAACTGATCACCAAGCTCAGTGTATGTAATTATAATGATGATGATTTTACATTGTAGGATGAAGTCATCAATAATGAGGGTCATGTTTGGGTAGGCAAGAACCCATTGGCTCATGAACACATCATTCAAACCTTGCATACCAGCGACATTGGAGGGCACTAAGGTATTCAAGGGACTTATCATCACATTAAGAGCTTGTTTACGTGGCCAAAGCTAAAGGACTTGGTGCGCCATTGCGTTCAAGCTTGCATGGTATGTCAACAAGCTAAGACCGAACAAGTGAAACTTCCCGGTCTCTTACAACCATTGCCAGTGCCCACCCAAGTGCGGTCAGTGGTCAGTTTGATTTTATGGAAGGACTACCCTGGTCACACAATCATGATGTGATCTTAGTGGTTATAGATAAGTTCTCTAAATACAGCCATTTCTTACTCTTAGCATATCCTTACAAAATATTGCAAGCTGCTCAATTATACCTGAACAATGTCTATAAATTGTAGGACATGCCCAAAGTGTTGATATCTAATAGAGATTGCCTTTTCACTAGCAATGTTTGGAAGGAGCTTTTAAACTTTTGGATACACAGTTGATGATGAGCTCAGCTTGCCACCCACAAATGGATGGACAAACAAAATGCTTGAATCAATGCCTTGATGCTTATCTTCGATGTGTTGTTGATTCTTGTCCCAAGAAGTGGTTCAATTGGCTATCACTAGCTGAATATTGGTACAATACAACATTTCACTCCTCCCTGAGCAAGACCACTTTGAAGTTCTTTATGGCCATGCTCCTCATCATTTTGGTATCTCTGATATAAATGCTCGTTCAGTCCCTGATTTAGAAGAATGGTTGCTCGAGAGAGAACAACTCACTGCTACGCTACAACAACTACTCTGTACACAACTAAGGATAAAGCATCAAGCAGATAAATACCGCTCAGAGTGTGAGTTCAATGTGGGTGATCTGGTGTATCTCAAAATTTAGCCTTATGTGCAATCGTCATTAGTACAGAACAACAATCAGAAACTAACATTAAGATTTTAGGACCTTACAAGATTCTACAGTGCATTAACGCGGTGGATTACAAATTGGATATGACATCCTCAAGTCAAATTCAAAATGTGGTGCATGTCTCCCAATTGAAATGCCACATTCCTCCGCAGCACAAGGTTAATGATGATCTATCTGTCATTTGTACTGATGAATCTGCTGCTCTTGTTCCAGTTCGTTGTTTGGACTATGTAACGTGGCAACCTCGCGTACCCTCATGTCTTGGTTCAATGGTGTGGACTTTTGGAGGTGTTGGTGACCTAGGAACCATTCCAGATCATCTATGATTGTTATCCTTCAGTTCGAGCTTAGGGGACAAGCCTCTTCTCAAGGGGAGGGGAGTGTCACAGAGACTATGATGGTCAGTAATGAGAAGTAGAACAAGGAAGAAGTAGAAGGAGGCAGCAATGTGTCTAGGCTATGAAGTTGGGGGCCAAACCCATGTAATGGCTTAAGTATTTGCTTTGTAACAAACTCTAGGTTGGATGGTTGGACCACCTAGTCAGACATGGCTCGATATAAGCCATGCATGAGAGAGATTAGACATGGCTTTACATAAGCCATGTGTGAGAGAGAGAGAGACCTGATGGATGAATGCTATTCCTAACTCCCCACCTTGTTGTCTCCTATCTTCCTCGTCTCTATCTTTTTCCCTCAAAATCCTCTCCTCTACCCTAGAATTCCCTTCTCACTACTGAGGATCATAACAAAGCAGCTTATATTTGAACAAAGAAAAGACTAGATGTGGCCATGTAGAACAAATCTGTGATGTTAAACTTGGTCTTGAGGGTAAAAATCCATGGTTTGGCAAAAGAAAAGCACAAACACTACTACAGAAAAGGCTATCACAAACGGTTCAAAATCGTTATCACATATGATTTTTTGAACCGTCTCGTTATCACATATGATTTTTTGAACCGTCTGTAGGTACATGTCAATGACAATACGGTGTATCACAGACCGTTTCTGAATTATCTATGAAACAATCGTCTATGATAATAGACTATCACAGATGGTTTGTATTAAGAATCATTTGTGATCCACATTTGTTTATCCCTCTCTTAGAAGAACTTCCATGATTAGTATTTGTTGTTGAAAATTTTCTTCTCCTTTGATATTTCTGCAATGATATTTACAAGGCACAACCAATTATAGATTTTATAATAGAATATCTAAACATCCGAGATGCTTCGAGACACAACTTGTCTGCAAGATCGTCTTAAAGTAATGAACCTTTATAGCAGTTTCATCTACTTTCTTATTCTAATGTTGATGGTTTCTAAGGCGAAATCCAATTCCATCCACAGTCATCCTAAAAGTTGCCATGCTCTGATTTATCTCCCACTTCATTCATATCCCCGAATGAGAATACCATTGGCAACATTTTTCATTCTGGTCTTATGTAGGAACAGGATCATTTTAATGGTTCTCTATTTGATGAACTCCTTCCCTTGGGCTCTAAATTTTTCCCTCAAGAGATTCTCTTTGATCTCCAGTAAATTGAAAGAGAATAGATTTTGAAAATATGTTCAAGTGCTCATATCATTTTCCATGTCTGCCATTATATGTGCCATAGCTTCTGCAATAGATACTTTTCGGTTCTCCCTGACGTTCCATAGCTCTGACATAAGGCTCATTTGTTTTACACCAGTAACTAATTGACTTCCAGTTATATCTCTTAATCCCTACAAAAGCGATCATATTGTTGTGAAAAAGGTGTCTTAGTATACTATTAGTAACCATGTTGAATTAAATTCTAGAAACCTTTAATTACCACCATAAACTAAGCTTTGGTTTCTTTCAGCTCTGCATTCATCCCACACTCCGTAATGATGAGTATCTTGTTAAGAGATTTAATATCTTGCAATTTGCCATCTATATCATTCAGTTTTTGTTTCATCTCATAAATCTTTTTTATTAACTCAAAATCTTCTTCACTTATGTTCTACTCCATTACATTAGTCTTTCTCTTCAATTGTTCTATCTCCACTTTAAGTTTTTGTTTAGCATCCGACAGTTTTTTCATATTGTATATCTTATTTGTAGTCTCTATTTTACAAATGCAATTTGCAATCACTAGGACAAAGCTTATCACTAAGCAAACAAAAGAAAAGTGAAAAAAAGTATCTTATATATCTCAACAAATTCAGTGTGATCATTTATAATTTCATCCACAAAGATAAACACCTCAACTCTCAATTCCAAAGTTCCAATGTACACTTGTAAAGCTCTACCAAACAAAATGTACCCCTTTTGTATAGTTACAACACTTTTGTTGCATGATAAAATTCAGGATAAAGACACCTCAAACCAAACCATGCCCCCCCGACCAGGCTTCCAACCCTTCATCGCCATCCCCGATCAAATTGCCGCCACCAACTAGCTCTCCAAGTCACATCGATACTGCCCCTCCAGTCCAAATCCTCAAAGTAACTGATTCCCCATCAGGGAGTGCCATTGGGTTTGCGCATGGCTGCTCAGGTCTCTCCCTTCAATCCCATGAGAGGTTGTCTTGGAGCTTAGACTCTGATGATGAATTCATCTAAGAAACGCTTGATTCGCCAGATCTGATGGGGGATCCATCTCTGCTCTCCGCCCGGGGGGGGGGGGTGACAATCCTTCGACCCCTGCAAGCTACAGTAGAAGCAGATTGGTGCATGTTCCCCTGGAGCTAGCCGATGCCTAGATCTACGGCTTGGTCACCAGCTGGTCGTCCAGCGACCTACATCCAAGGCTCTTAATGCTCAACGACCTACCTGTTCCGTCCGTGACTCACCTTCGCACTCAACCTAAGCAATCCCTCCCAGGCCAGCTTTAAACTCTTAGCAAGTCTCAGTAGGTGCGGCCGTACCCTTAAGAACCCTAATTTATTGAAAGTTGTGACCACTCATGGTGCCTGCAGCAAGGACCAAAATGCAATTCGAGGCTCAACAAGAGGAAATCTTTTGTGTGCACCTGCCTCTATAGCCCCAATAGAACAGTGGACGCAGGTCAGGCCTAGGTTCTTTTGGAGGAAAGAAAGAGTTACTTCCATTCTAGCTGCCTCTCGCCTCTCCCAGTTGCTGGCAACACTTCTTAAAGAGTAAGCTAGGAATCGCTACTACAGATGCTTGGCCATTTCATTGCCCGCTGCACAAAGTCACCTAGGTGCCTCCTCTGCAAACGCTCTGGCCATAAAGCCAGGGCGTGCCTCCAGCTCAAGAGTAGGCCGGTTTCATCAGTGGCTGCTTCTAGCTAGAGCAGGGGCAAGACAAGGGTCTTCACCATGCATGGTCCTCGATTCAAGCTCGGGGATCTAGACAACTGCCTAGAGCTGGTCCGTCTCCATGTCCTCCAGGTCCTGGTTTTGGCAATCTGGAGCGAGATTTCTGCAAGTCGACTGTCCTCGTGTTTGCCTTAGGTGATCGATAGACTTCAGTTGTGCAGATCCAGCGAGTCCTCGCAGACAAGTTCAACGTAAACAGAGATGATATCAATGTGGCTGTTAACGCGTCGTGGAGCTATTTTGTATGATGTGATTCAATGCAGTTGCAAAATGAAATGCTAGCAGACTCGAGATTTCTTCAAGAGGAAAATGACTTCAAGATTGTACCTTGGACCTGCCATGTTGAGGCTAAGGCTGCCAGGGCATGTTTTAAGGTTAGATTGTGCATTGAAGGGATTCCGCATCACGTGTGGTCCTTACAGGTTGTTATCCCACTCATCCAAGATGCTGGGATCATCATTGCTGATCTTGATGAACCAACCAAAAAACTGAGACAGCTTTCCTTTGCATGTGGGTATGGGCTCACGATGCCACAGCTTTCCCGAAAACTGCAGTGATGTACATCGAGGAAGCCTTCACGTAGCCCCCACTATTGGCAGACTTCCCAAAGCTAGGGATTTCTAGACTAGACCAGGAACGACCACCACTGAGGATGCTCTCCTACAGGGTACTACTTCATATTGACAAGGTGCTGGATTTTAAGCCGTCGGAGGATGCCCTATCTTCCCTCCTTCTAGTAAGGAGCCCTGCTCATAGTGATGTCAGCGGTGAGTCGCCCTACACCTCCTCTGACGATGAATGGCCAAGAATCCATGTCTACTACTAGCAGCTTGGAATTGTTGATGGGGCCCCGCCACCTTGGAGCCCGATACATTACCAGCTGCAATACAGGGAGAGGAACAGATCGCCTCCAGGAGGAGGTAACTGTCACAGGAGGCCTTCGGGCTGGGATGTGCCACCTCCAGGTGGACAACACCGTGACCAATCCATGCAAGGCGAGCATGGGAACACGTCCAGCAGGAACAGAGGCTATAGAGACAAGGTGGCCGCAGGCGTCACCATCCAGGTTCACCAAATGCTCAAAATATCAGTACAACAGTACCCTCTTTTCAACAACCTGTACAACCCACAGATCACGTCTCAACAAACTCTCTTCAGCAACCTACTCAACATCCAAACTGATAAAGATAAGATTAGCTAGGCTATCTTGTAACTACTCCTGTAATCTAGAGATAGTTGAGATTCAGTTTGTTGTAACAATCGTCCAGCGTCTGGACTTGTATTGTGCCGTGATTGTAGCTAATCCGGCACGGCTGACTTGTATTTATTCAGAGCAATACAGAGGAGACGTCTTGCCGAGTCTTTCCTCAATTCTATCCATTGCCTTGCTCTTCTTTTCATGGTATCAAAGCACAGCTCACACGTCTGCATCGACTAGTACTACTGTTGCTGGTGTTACTGCATCAACATCGGCTGGAATTTTTCCTGCTCCTTCCTTTGGTCATCTCATCAATGTGAAGTTGAGTCAGGAGAATTATCTTCTCTGGAAGGCCCAATTTCTTCCATACCTGCGCAGTCAGCAACTGCTTGGGTATGTTGATGGTACTGTTAAAGCTCTGGCTAAATTGATCTCTCAGGGATCTGGTGATGAAGCCGCTGTGATCTCAAACCCTGAATATGTTCAGTGGTTGCAAAAGGATCAAATGATTATCAGTATCATTTTGTCATCCCTGTCTCCAGAAGTTCTTGCACAGGTGATGCTTCTCTCCACTGCTCGTGAAGTGTGGGAGGCTCTTGATCGCATGTTCTCGTCCGGAGGCTCTAGGGCGAGGATAATGCAGATTAGGCGACAACTCGTGACCATCCAAAAGAAGGATATGGGCGTGACAGAATACTTCAACAAGGTCAAAAACTTGGCGGATACACTGGCCACTCTTGGTCAGCCCTTGAAGGATGAAGAGATTGCAACATATCTCTTCATGGGACTTGACAGCAACTACGATCCGTTGGTCATGTCTCTGAATACTCGGTTGGAGCCCTACACTCTCAATGAGGTCTACGCTTATCTCACAAACTATGAACTTCGCCTTGAACAAGGCAATCTTGTTGTTCATCCCTCAGCAAACTCTGCTTTGCGCGGGGGACAGAGGGGTGGTCATGGCCGTGGCCGTGGAGATAAAGGTCGCGGAGATGCTGGGCGTCCAGAAGGTGGCCGTGGCCATGGTGGTCACTACAACAACGCTGGCCATCGTGGTGGACGCGGCTACCACCAGAATCAAGGAGGACGTCCATCTTGTCAAATCTGTGGTAAGGTTGGACATATCGCATTGAAATGTTATAATCGTTTCAATCACTCCTTTCAGATGGAGGAAAATCACTCACAGTGAAGCCTTTCAACTCGACCCTACTCGGTTGATGCAAATTGGTACACTAACACAGGTGCAATAGACCATATCACAAGTGATTTGGATCGTCTTACTATGAGAGAATGCTATAATGGCAAAGAACAAGTTCAGGTAGCTAATGGCACAGGTATGCACATAAGTCATATTGGTCATTCTAGTTTTTATACTCCTCACAGAACTTTAAACATGAATAATGTCCTTCATGTACCAGAAGCGTCTAAACATTTACTCTCTGTTCACAAGTTTTCCAAGGATAATGATGTGTACTTTGAGTTTCATCCCAATTTTTCCTTGTCAAGGATCGAACAACGAAGACGCTTCTTCTTTGAGGTGCATGTGAGGGTGGCCTTTATCCACTGCCATCCAGCAAACTTGATCGCCTTCACTCAGCTCTTTCAAGTGTCAAACCATCTACTGATCGATGGCATTGTCGATTGGGACACCCATCTCAAGCAATTGTTCAACATGCCCTTCAACAATTTAGTCTTCCTTTTCACAAAGGTTCCAATAAAGCAGACTGTGATTCTTGCCAGCTAGGCAAGAGTCATCAGTTCCCTTACTCTTTGTCAAATAATGTCTCTTCCTCTCCTTTGGAGCTAGTTCATTTTGATGTCTAGGGACCAGCCCAAGTTTCTGTAGGAGGTTTTAAATATTATGTAAGTTTTGTGGATGATTTCAGTAGATTTACTTGGATTTATTTGCTCAAAAATAAATTTGAAGTTTTTCATGTATTCCGGCAATTTCAGTCCCATGTTGAGCGCTTGTTGAACACCAAAATTGTTGCTATGCAAACAGATTGGGGAGGAGAGTATCGTCGATTGCATACTTTCTTTAATCAAGTCGGTATAGCTCATCATGTCTCCTGTCCCTACGCCCATCAACAGAATGGCAAGGTTGAAAGAAAACACCGCCATATAGTTGAGGTAGGCCTCTCCTTGCTCGCCTATGCTAGCATGCCTCTCAAGTTCTGGGATGAAGCTTTTGTGACAGCTAGCTATCTCATTAATAGAACTCCCAAGGCCTCTCCTTGCTCGCCCATGCTAGCATGCCTCTCAAGTTCTGGGATGAAGCTTTTGTGACAGCTAGCTATCTCATTAACAGAACTCCCACAAAGGTTCTAGAATTTGATAATCCTCTTCACAAACTTCTAGGCCGCAACCCAGATTTCTCTTCCCTAAAGGTTTTTGACTGTGCCTGATGGCCCAACCTAAGACCATTCAATACACATAAACTTTCTTTTCGTTCCAAGAGGTGTGTCTTTCTTGGTTACAGTCCTTTCCACAAGGGATACAAATGTCTGGATACCTCCACTAGTCGGGTCTACCTTTCTCGTGATGTTGTCTTTGATGAAGACACCTTTCCTTTCTCTGCAGCCACATCTGTTCAACACACTAACTCTAGTGCAGCACCTCATCCCATTCATGTCCCAGTGTCTGTTCAACCCAACCCTTCTCCTTTGTCTCAGAGTTCGGTTGATGAGGGTGAAAACATTATGACTAATATTGACTATGCGCATAACTTGTTGTCGCAACCATCTTCTTCTTCTTCTGAACTGTCTTTGCAGCCACAGGGTGCTGAGCAACCGAATTCTAGTGTTGATTCGGCTCTGCAGGACTTGATAGAACTAGTTTCACTGGAACCAGCACCTGCACCAAGTCATAATCTTCATCCTATGGTGACACGTCTACAAGATAACATTCGGGTTCCAAAGCAAATAATCGATGGTATCGGTCAGTATGCTTTTCTTCTTGTCAGAAAGTAACCAACATCCTATCAGGAAGCTTTACAGGACAGTAAATGGAAGGGAGCCATGGATGATGAATTTACTGCTCTTATCAGAAATGATACTTGGGAGCTAGTACCATTCAACAATCAGCAGAACATCATTGATAGTAGATGGGTATTCAAGCTCAAACAGAAGGCTGATGGATCAATTGATCGCTATAAAGCAAGACTGGTTTCTAAGGGGTTTAAACAACGTCAAGGCATTGATTACGAAGAGACATTTAGCCCAGTGGTAAAGTCTGCAACAATCAGAGTGATTCTATCCATTGCTACTTCTCGTGGATGGAATCTATGACAGCTTGATGTGCAAAATGCCTTCCTGCACGGCATTCTTGAGGAGGAGGTATACATGAAGCAACCACCAGGATACGAGGATATCAGGTATCCTAGTTATTTGTGTAAGCTAAAAAAATCGTTGTATGGTTTAAAGCAAGCTCCACGAGCTTGGTTTGCTAGATTGAGTTCAAAACTTCTAGAGCTGGGTTTCACACCATCAAGGGCAGATGCATCTCTGTTTGTCTTCAATCAAAATGGGAATATGGCCTACATGTTAGTCTATGTGGATGATATTATTCTAACCAGCTCATCACAATTTCTCACGAAGAGGATAATAGATCAGTCGAAAGAAGCTTTTGCTGTCAAGGATCTTGGTGATGCTCATTATTTTCTTGGCATTGAAGTTCAGAGAGACTCTTATGGGCTGGTGTTAACATAGAGAAATTATGTAACTAATCTACTCACAAGAGCTAATATGATCAAGTGCAAGCCAGCAAATACACCAATGTCGTCCACGGAAAAATTGTCCAGAGAAGGGGGGAAAGCTTTGTCAGCTCAAGAAGCAACAATGTACCGAAGTGTAGTGGGAGCACTTCAATACTTGACATTAACTCGACCAAATATAGCCTTCTCGGTGAATAAAGTTGGCCAATTTCTTAGTTCACCGATAGACGTGCACTGGTCAGCAGTCAAGAGAATTTTGAGATTTTTGAAGTATTCCTCTTCAGTCGGCCTGCGCATCAACAAAGCTTCTTCAACTCTTGTGAGTGCTTTTTCTGATGCCGATTGGGCAAGGTGTCCAGATGATAGAAGCTCCACTGGAGGCTTTGCTGTGTTCCTTGGCTCAAATCTTGTCTCCTGGAGTTCTCGCAAACAAGCAACTGTCTCACGCTCGAGTACTGAGTCAGAATATAAGGCTCTAGCTAATGCGACGGCAGAGATAATTTGGATTCAATCTCTGTTAAGAGAACTTGGAGTTTATCAGTCAAGGCCACCATGTTTATGGTGTGATAATCTGGGTGCGATATATCTTTCAGCAAATCCTATCTTTCATGCAAGAACGAAGCACATAGAAGTGGATTATCATTTTGTTAGAGAGAAGGTTGCACTTAAAACTCTGGAGATCAGGTTCATATCCTCACGAGATCAGGTGGCTGACATTCTCACGAAGGCACTATCGGTGAAACAATTTTCTGCATTAAGCTCCAATCTCAACCTGATCGGTTGTGATTGAGGGGGCGTGATAAAGATAAGATTAGCTAGGCTATCTTGTAACTACTCCTGTAATCTAGAGATAGATGAGATTCAGTTTGTTGTAACAATCGTCCAGCGTCTGGACTTGTATTGTGCCGTGATTGTAGCTAATCCGGCACGGCTGACTTGTATTTATTCAGAGCAATATAGAGGAGACGTCTTGCCGAGTCTTTCTTCAATTTTATCCATTGCCTTGCTCTTCTTTTCACAAACATCATCACCAAGCAAGTCACATGGCAGTCTCCCCAAGGTGCTTACCAGCAACGACTTACTTTGGAGCTGATAGAGAACATGCTCAAGTGGAACTCGCCACCTATGAAGCCAACATCAAAGAGCAACCCTTCCATGTCCACACACAAGGCCTGCCTCAACAGGACAGCAAGCGCCTAGATGGCTACGATGAGATGCTCACCTTCAAGCTAACTAAAGTCACGCTGGAAGATGGAAGGTTCAACCCAGTCATAGAAGAATTGAAGTTGCTCAGTGTGGAGTCACATGTTCATTCCCATCAGAACAGGGATTATTCCCAGCAAGACACAAGCACAGCAGAGCAGGCTCAGACAAAGGATGACGACCTGCTTGCTTTCTGCAACCACACTAAGAAAAACCTTCCAATGCCTATCCTTCAAGACCAACAACCGCAATCCCCATCAAACAAAATTATAGCAAAACCAAAAGAGAGGCGTAGTGTCTGCCTCGCAAACAAGATGACTGCAAAGCTCTCTATGACAAAAAAGACCCAGCATCAATTAGCCAAAAGACTTGGCCTCCTTCCTGATAGTGGGAAAATGGATGACACTTCCCTACGCCGCTATCAACGCATTTTCGATAAGCCTCTCACCACAGACGTCCTCGAGGCTTTTTCTGACCTGGTGGGCCTTCCACGCAAAGAAGACACTGACATCCTCTAAGCGACTGGTGCAGCAGTGTGGGAAGTCGCTGCCACCTGAAGGGCCATCCACCACCCCATGCTTTTGGTGTACTGTGTCCCATGGATAGTGTCTCCAGTCCTGACTCATGTTGTTCTTTTGCTTCGCATCCTCTTCTTTCTATGGTTATGTCGCCTAATTGTTCATCTAGTATGTATTTGTCTATCTCTAATGGTCTCTGGTTAAATGAGGGGACCTATATTACCAACCTTTGGCTTGTTTGTCTCTAGGTGTTGCATTCGTTGTCCAATATGTTCCTGTTGCCCAAGTGGACAAATATTGTGGTCTAATGAAAATGTCAGGGGCTCAGGGAAGCAAAAAGAGTGTTGCCTACTACTTGACAGGGCTAAACCCTAGGATAATCAACTTCCTACAATGGATTACTAGGGAATGTGCAAAAGTTACAGAGGCATATGTCACAGGACGATTGCAAGTTGCTATACTAGAATGTTGAGGCCTCAACTCCTTGGCAAAGCGAGTGACTGTCAGACAGCTCGTTCAGGAAACTAAAGCAAGCATTGTCTGCTTGCAGGAGACAAAAATGCAAGATATTTAGGATGCTCTAATAGCTCAATCACTTGGAAATGCTTTTGTAAGCAACTACTGCTTCCTACCTGCTCAAGGCACAAAAGGTGGGATTTTGTTGGCCTATTCAACTCAACATTTTCAAATCAGTGAGGTCAGAACAGGGGTAAATACTTTATCAGCATCCATAGAGATGAAAGATGACGGCACAAAATGGTCATGCATGATGGTCTACGAACCACAGCTAGACAGTGACAAATTGCTGTTCCTACAGGAAATAGTAGGCTTACAGAGCCACATGCGCAAGGAGTGGCTCATTCTGGGTTATTTCAACATGATTTACCAAGGGGTAGACAAGAGTTATGGAAACCTCAACAAAAGGAACATGGGGGCTTTCAAGAGAGTCTTAGATGATGCTGAGCTCAGGGAAATTAGGCTGAATGGAAGGTAATACACATGGATGAATGATCAAGATAATCCAACTATGACAAGGATAGATAGGGTCTTTGCTTCAAGGGATTGGGATCTCTTTTTCCCTCACTGCAAATTACAGGCTTTGTCTTCCCTTGTATCTGACCATTGCCCCATGTTGCTTCAAGGTGTTGTCCCACAGGAAAGATTCACCGAGTTTAGATTTGAATCCTTCTGGATAAAATTGCTGGACTTCCTCCAAATTGTTTAGGCATCTTGGGATAGACTGGTGCGAACTCACGATGATCTCCTCAAGTTGCACATTAAGCTAGCCAGAATAGCCAGGGCCCTTAGGGCTTGAAGTAGACAAAAAGGTTGGGGATTTAAACCTCTAGTTCACAGTCGCTAGTGAACTAATCTTCCAGCTTGACAAAGCAGAGGAAAAAAGGCAGCTTTCTCAACAGGAAAGGACATTTAGAAATAGCTTGAGACATAAGCTACTTGGGATTGTGGCGATACAAAGAGTTTGACTCAGACAGCGCTCGCGCATGACATATATTAGGAAAGGAGATGCCAACACTAAATTCTTCCATATGAAAGTCAATGTACACAGGAGAAAGAATCACATCCAATCGATTTTATCGGACAGGGGGATCCTATTCGACCAACAGGAGAAGTATCAAGAGATCTTTCATGCCTTCACCGCACACTTAGGTTGCAAGAAACAGAGGATGCATACGCTAAACTGGGATGCCATAGGCATTCAACCTACAGACCTGCAGTCCCTAGAGGAGCCATTCTAGGTGCATGAAATATAGCAGGTGATCTGTTCATTGCCCCCTAACAAGGCACCAGGACTAGACGGGTTCATAAGGGGCTTCTACAGGAGGCTTGGCCAATTATCCAGGAGGACCTAGTGAAGGCAATCCAACAGCTATACCATCTAGACGGCCGGAATTTCCATCTCCTCTACTCATCAAACATAGTTCTCCTGCCCTAGAAGACTGACACCACCACGGTGACAGACTACAGACTGATAAGCCTCATCCGTAGTGTTGCCAAGATTTTTTTCAAGCTACTGGCTAACAGGTTGGCGCCAGTCCTCCACGAAATTGTGTCCATTAATCAGTCAGCCTTCATTAAGCACAGGTCCATTTAGGACAACTTCCTATACATTCACAACCTAGCAAAGGAACTACACAGGAGACGCATCCTTGCCCTGTTCATCAAGTTGGACATCTCCAAGGCTTTCGATTCTGTTAGCTGGGAATACCTAACCGAGCTTCTCCAAAGAATAGGTTTTGGCTAGCAATGGAGAGACTGGATTTCAATAATCCTAGCCTCTGCATCCTCAAAAGTTCTCCTCAATGGTGAGCCAGGGCAAAGCTTCATTTACAGAAGAGGTCTTCATCAAGGAGACCCGCTATCCCCAATGTTATTCATCTTAACCATAAAACCATTACAGCATCTCATCGCCAAAGCAATGAGGGAGGAGATCATTCACCCCCATCGCCACTTGCCTACCAAGTCACATTTCTTTGTTTACCAACGATGTGGCCATCTTTGCCCACCCGGACACACAGGAGTTACAGGCCATATAGGGAGTGCTATCGATTTTTGGCAGAGCCACAGGTCTGCACACAAATATCCAAAAATCTGAGATATACCCCATTAGATGTGATGAGATAGACTTAACGGAGATCTTGCAGACCTTCCCGGCTCAGATGAAGTCCTTCCCATGTAGGTACTTGGGTTTACCTCTGAGGCTTACAAAGCCCAAAAGGATAGACATCCAACCAATTCTGTACAACACCGGTGCAAGATTAGTAGGCTGGAAGGGGAATTTACTCTCTAGGGCGGCACGCATGGTCCTAGCAAATTCGGTCCTAACGGTCCTATCCATCTATCACATCTTAGTGCTGCCCCTAACTGCATGGGTAGTTAAAAAGCTCGATAGGCTAAGAAGAAATTTCAATTGGAAAGGCCATAAGTTAGGTTCAGGTGGACACTGCTTGGTCAACTGGAAAAATGTATGTAGGCCAAAAAGCATAGGGGCCTAGGTTTAAAGGACATCAATAGGTTTGCTCGGGCTCTTCGCGTCCGATGCCTGTGGTACCAATGGAAAGACCAGTATAGGCCTTGGGTTGGGATGGACATTCTGTGCGATGACAAAGATTGTGCACTGTTCAACGCAAGCACTTCAATAGTGTTGGGGGATGGTAGGATAGCTAGGTTCTGGTCATCCCCATGGCTCAATGGAGCCTCACCAAAGGACATTGCGCCCATGTGCTTTCAACTGGTGTGAACAAGGGGGAAATCGGTGCATGACGAATTCCAAACAGGATCGTGGATAAAGCCGTTAAGAGTTATCTCCACATCAGCATAGCTTAAGGACTTCTTCCGCCTATGACAAGCCATCCAATAGGTCTAGCTGCATCTACACACTCCTGACGATATTGTCTAGAAATGGACGATGAATGGGTAATACTCAACATGGTCTGCATATAGGGTGCAATTCCAAGGGTCCGTACCAAATCACAATTATCAGATCATCTGGGGCGCTACTGTAGAGGACAAATGCAAAATTTTCACGTGGCTCTTTATACAGGATAGAATTCTCACTACAGACAGGCTGATAGTCAGAGGTTGGCCAAATAACGTCTACTGCCCTCTGTGTGGTTCTCAACCGGAAATAGCTACGCACCTGTTACTCCATTGCCTATTCTCAAGGCAGATTTGGAGGGTTCTCCACTCCCTGGAATATCACCCCTCCATCCTGCAGAAGGCCATCAATGCCTCTTAATGGTGGCAGCTAGTGCGACATCAAATGCCCGATCGCTCACATAAGCATGATGACGGAATTGTCATCTACATGCTCTGGAATATTTGGAAAGAAAGGAATACAAGAATCTTTAGCTCTCACTATCAGCTACTGCATGTGGTTTTTAGCCTCATTATGCAAGACGTCAACAACCGAAGGATGGCGATGCAACTTGGTCCAACGCTTGCTGTTCTTTAGGGAATAGGGAATGGGGTTTCGTGATGTTTTTTAGGCATAAATAACCATTTCATGTTTTAGGCCTTCGCACCTGGTGCGGTTGTTGGGTTAACAAATATTGCTCCCCAACTCTTTCAAACTCCTGAACTGTTGTTTTCGCACCCTCTCTTCAATGAAAGGCATAACTCTTGCCAATCTTTTAAAAAAATTCAGGATAAGAAGCAGCACAACAACATTGCATATGAGTTTATCTAAATCTCCCTTTATCTAAAAAAATGAGTTTATCTAAATATCATAGGACATTCAAAAGGTTATATAAACTTCTATTGTAAAATATGTCAAAATAATTAACAATTATGGAAGAACTTGTGGCGTTCCTTTCATACCTACAAAATCGTACATTAAACTTACGATTTTGTACATTAAACTTTAAACTTACATTAAACTTACAGTAGGGGGAGGAGACAAGGGAACCGGTGTAAAGATTCTTAGCTTCCCAAGGTTTGTGCCATGGCCTCTTTATTCGTGCCTGTCAGAACCATCTAAAAAGCCTTAAATTTCCCTCCAAGCTGCATGCATATGATTGTGACAGAATCTAAATTGCCTCTTGCTATATCTTTGTCCCTCTTGGGCTAATATATAGGAGTGGCAATTGCCATTTGCTTGCCTAGATGTATATAGATGACAAACTAGGACTACTTACTGTACCAGATAAGGCCACACTGGAGGGGAAATGGGTATGCATGCCAATAGGCTCCTAAGTCCTAACCATTCTTCTATGCTTGTTGCTGTTAACTCATCGTTGTAATGACGGCTTGAAAAGCATCCCGATGCAAGAGGATGAAGTACTTGAGAAGATGCCGCGGATGCTCTGAAAGTAATGTTGCTAACCTCAACAAGGGCTACCCAATGACTCCACCATCGGTTGATCCATACAAAGATGAGCGAAAGAAGAGTTCGAGGGTTACGATCCGATACACAACAAAGTTGATGCTTCGTAGATAAAAGAGATGATCGACGGCATGACAATGAGAGGAACATCGGCAAGACATGATGGCTTGCAGACTTGATGTTGAGATGCTAAAGGTTTTTGTCGCTTTCTACTTGTTTCTCGATTGCCTATTCTTTGCTTCTTTCTATTTCATTTCATCCTTGATTACTTCGCAATAGATATAGCCGTAAAAAGCTTTAATGGAAAAGAATGTTTCGGTCTTGCAGTAATCAAGCATTGGCTTTGTATGATGAGATATGTGTGATATGCATACAATTTTATAGATTCATGTTCTAACTTAGCTTTCCAAAACTTAAGGGAAATACTAAGGCAACTACAAATTTATCAATCAAGATAATTAAACTGCACCTATTGCTTTGCTGCTGTCTCTTGCAAGTTGTATCATGCTTTTGTTTCTTCTTCTTCTTCTTCTTCTTCTTCTTCTTCTTTGCCAACAATGGTTAAAATTGAATGTGATGTGCAATTCGACATTTTATAACCCTAATACAGTGTACTGTTGTCTTGTTTGTTGAACTCGTAGTATATGCTCCCAAATCATGATTTTTCTCTTTGATGTGAAAGAACTAGTAACAATCACAATATTGACAAATATTCACCTCATCACCTGGTGGCTTGTGTAGTTACCTTTTGGTTAAAGGTCATCTACACAAGGCATTTGCAACTTAGATTGCAAAATGAACATAGAACTTTGTCAGGCAGACACGAAGTTTATTCATCTAATGGTCTAGCTTAGCAACCCCCACATAGGATCAAAATTGCAAGCTAGCTCTGAGCCTCCATGCTAGACCACCAAGATGCAGGATGTGTTCTCTCAAACCTACCACTCTTGTGAATGTTAGAAATGAGGCCCATGTGGCCCATTTATATCTAATGCTAAAGTTACAAAGAGTAGTACCATATTACTAGTTAAGAGAGGAGAATGCCAACTTAAAAGGGAGAGCCCCCACCATGCCTTGGAATGAGACATATGGAGGGTGAGGAGCATGGCTAAAGTCACACGCTTTCGTGAATTACCGCGTGTTTTTCCCGCGTGACTTATGACTTGCGACGTCGCGAGTCGACGTGCCGTGGATTAAATTCCTAGCACGTTTAAACTCTTTTAATTTTCGGTTTCTCTCCATTATTAGTGAATTAATGGGGTCAATTACTGAGAATTGAAACAGCCATGGTAATGGCGTCGGTTTCTAATAGAAACAGTCATTTTGACTGTTTGAATGACCAATTTAAACGTCCAATTAATTTTGTGGTTACTAGCGTTTAATGGTGTTGTAATTCATTGACCGTTACTGGTGCGAGACTATAAAATCTGGAGACGTCCAGACAGATGTGGTTTTTTGGCTCTTGCACTCGCGTTCATCCACCGTGATCTATGTTGAGTCTTTGTGCTGCGCTCGTTCCTGACCGACCTTCCTCTCGACATGCACCGCGAGGCAAGGAGAGTGGTATCTCCGAACCGTTGCCGCTGCGAGAACCTGCACGGGGGCAGCAATAAGGTTTCTGGGTAGCGCAACTGCGCGACCGCTCGAGCTCTTCATCTTGCTATTGGACATAGGATGCGATCCACGACGTCGACTACTTCCTCTACGGCCGGTCGCTACTATGCTGCTTTCTTTTCGTCATCAAGCCCATCGTAAGAATTCTCCTATTTTCCTCTGTTCGTCTCGTACATGACATTTCTAGATCTACTTTTCAGAAATATGTGGTATCTTCTATCTAGCCTGTTGTGCTTGATTATTTTGAGATTATCTTTCATATTCAAATCTGAAATTAAAATAATACCTAGATTTCTAATAGCGAAGTCGTAACTACACAGATGCATCTTTCTAGCTACTACGCCCCAGATCATCTCAACAATGTTGAAGTATAAGTGAATTGGCCACCTTTCCTCATCAGCTTAAGCTTTTGGGTAAACTGGCTGGTGCATGTAACTCAATATGGTATCAGAGCCAAGAGGTCTCGAGTTCAAGATCCGGTTGGCGCAATTAAAAAAAATTGCAGCCCACTTCTATTCCACGTCCTAAGCTTAAGGGAGCCTACACGTGCGGGGGAGTGTTGAAGTATAAGTGAATTGGCCACCTTTCCACATCAGCTTAAGCTTTTGGGTAAACCGGTGGTGCATGCAACTCAATAAACAAAGATCACCGGTCAGGAGGGTATCGATACTCAAAGTGATGAGCCACTTCTTTCGATCTCCTCCACATATATAGTGGTCCATCCGCTGCGCTATGCCTCGGAGCATTTGCGGCGAGAAGCCCTTCACAAGATAATGACGCCAAGACGAACACGCAGATTCGGAGTAGTCCAGATCTCCTCGAAAGGAAGCTCGATGTCATCGCTGATTATGATGGGGACGATTGGTGACGAAGGGCGTCGAAGAGACGGTTTTAGTGTTAAAGATAAACTCAAGTCTGTTAGTAATCGGTTATGATTAGAATTGTAGTTCAGATAGAGTTGTTATCCAACTCCTAATTGTAACCGAACAGCATCTGTAATCAGCACCTATAAATACAAGCGCAATCTCCTTTTCTGGGTGTGTTGAAATCACCCAACATCCAATCTATTGCCTCCTCTTTTACATGGTATCAGAGCAATGGCGTTATCGGCGAATAGTTCTCTTTCGAGCGGATCTGCGGCAACTGGAATAATGCCACAGCTGTCTACACCGCCCTTCGCCCAGTTGATCACGATCAAACTCAGGCGTGAGAACTACCTCCTGTGGAAGGCCCAGATGCTTCCTGTCTTATGAGTTACAACCTCATGGGATATGTTGATGGTTCCAAGATGGCGCCACCAAGATTCGCCACAATCCTCTCCAAGAAGAAGGTCTTGAGCGCAAGTTCGCCCTAATCCGGCATTTGCAATCCGCAACAAGAAGATCAAGTTGTTGTCGGCGGACTTCTATCATCTTTGTCGGAAGATATTCTTGGCAATGTCCTCGCTTCACAATACGACGGCCGTCTGGAGTGAACTCGAACGAATGTTTTCCACTCGCTCACGCCGCCAAGATCGCCCAAGTCCGCATACAACTTGCCAACTCAAAAGCAATGACATGCCCGTCATTGATTATTTTCATAAGATCAAGGGTTTAGCCGATACTCTTTATTCACAGGAACCCTCTCGGAGGAAGATGTCATCTCCTATATTATCGCCGGCCTTGGGCCACGTTATGAAGCTCTTGTAGCTTCCATATCTGTTCGACAAGATCAGATATCTCTTGGTGACCTATATGGATACTTAATGAGTTATGAGGCTTTACTTGAATGAATCGCGCCGAGGCTTCAATGGCAGCTTCGTCATCTGCAAATCAAGTCTCTCGTGGTGGTGGCAACTACCGTGGACGCGGCAATAGCCGTGGCCGTGGACATGGAGGCTTTCGTGGCCAAAATCAAGGACGCGGCGGCAACGGCAATGGACAACAATATCGCAACAACTCAGGGCAAAGTCGACCGCAAGTTCCTACTTGTCAAATCTGCTCCAAGCGAGGGCATGATGCTCTCAACTGCTGGAATCGGTATTCTGACGATTTTCCACCAGATTCCAGCAACTCCCAAGCATATCAGGTTGACACCAATTGGTACATGGACTCGGGTGCAACAGACCACATTACTGCCGACTTGAACAAGCTGACAACCAGAGATCACTACAATGGCAGTGAACAAGTTCATGTCGCTAATGGAACAGGTTTGCCTATCTCATGCATTGGTCATACATCTATTCCTGGTGCATTCAGTCCTTTGAAACTCAAACATGTCCTGCATGTTCCTAATATTCAAAAGAATCTTGTGTCTGTTCGAAAACTAACCATTGATAACAATGCCTTTGTTGAATTTCATCCCAACTTGTTTCTTGTCAAGGATCAAGTCACGAAGAAGGTTCTACATCGAGGACCATGTAAGGGAGGTCTTTATCCCCTTACAAGCCCGGCGTCCACAACATCTCGAAGAAATCTTCTTTCTGCCATTAAGGCCGACCCAGAGCTATGGCATCGGAGGCTCGGACATCCATCAGCATCTGTTTTGTCATCCATTTTGACTTCCCTTAAACTTTTCCCACTGAATAAAGAGACGCATGTATGTGATGCGTGTCAACAGGCAAAAGCTCATAGGCTACCTTATAGTCCATCTTCCCGAGTCTCTACAGCTCCACTAGAGTTAGTGCATTTTGATGTGTGGGGTCCTACTATATCATCTGTAAATGGACATAAATATTATGCTCTTTTTATTGATGATTTTAGTCGCTTTACCTGGCTTTATCTGCTTAAACACAAATCGGATGTGGAGTTTGCCTTTCTTCAGTTTCAACACCTTGTTGAAAATCTCCTGAACACCAAAATTAAATCCGTTCAAGCGGATGGTGGTGGAGAGTACATCAAGCTTGACCTTACTTTGATTCTCTTGGGATTACGCATAGAATTTCATGTCCTCATACTAGCCAATGAATGGTATTCTTTGAAGAAAGCATCGCCATTTGGTAGAAACGGGTCTTGCTTTGTTGGCTCAGTCTTCAGTCCCTCTCCGCTTCTGGGACGAGGCCTTCTTGTCTGCTTGCTACCTCATCAATAGAATGCCGAGCAAAGTAATTCAAAATCAAACTCCTGTTGTTCGACTCTTCAAGAAACCAGTAGACTACTCTATGATCAAAATCTTTGGCTGTGCATGTTGGCCAAATTTGCGTCCATATAACACTAGAAAAATTGAGTTTCGATCCAATCAGTGTGTGTTCTTGGGTTACAGTGGCAAGTACAAAGGGTATAAATGCCTCCATGTGTCCACCGGGCGCATATATATATCTAGAGATGTGATTTTCGATGAAAAGTTGTTTCCCTTTGCCACTGTTTCCCAACAGAATCCATCTGAACCCTCTCCTCTGGGCAATGCTCCAGTCAGTATTCCTTCGACTCCACCTCCTATGTCCTCCTTTCTCGAACCAGGAATAGATAGTGATCATGCACTGAGGAGTCATCCTGTTGTTTTACCGACTAATCATCACATCTTGTTGATATTGTCGATCCTCAGAGGCAATCACCCATGACCTGATCGAACTGAAGGTTCACAGGACTTAACTAATACCGCATCATCTCAGGCTGCTTCAGAAGATGTGCCTCCAGAACCTGATGTTGTTGCTTCAGAAGATATGCCTCCAGAACCTGATGTTGTTGCTTCGACCGGTTTACCTCCTCCAGTCCCTCGTGTCTGCACAAGACTCAGTCACGGCATTAGCATACCAAGAAGTTCATTGATGGAACAATTAGGTATCCATTGAACAAACGTGCTTTTCGACCTCACATTCTTGAATGCCTGCAAAGACCTCAATCACATAAAGAAGGCATCAAATTTCTGAGTGGAGAGCTGCGATGGATGCGAATATGATGCCTTGATGCGAAATCATACTGGCGCCTCCTTCCTCGGCAAGATCATCACAATGTAGTTGGTCGTCATTTGGATCTTCAAAGTAAAGCATAAAGGCGGACGGGACTATTGATCGGTACAAAGCGGACTTGTTGCCAAGGGCTTTACACAATGGGAGGTATTGATTATGGAGATACTTTCAATACAATGGTAAAGCCCACAACAAAGCGTTTAGTATTGTCACCGCAATATCTCGTGGTAGCATCTCCGGCAAATTGATATTCAAAACGCTTTTCTCCATGGTGATCTTCTTGAGGATGTTTTCATGGAGCGACCACGGTGGTATGAGGATTCTCGACATCCAAACTATATATGTAAGCTTGACAAAGCACTATATGGTCTCAAACAGCGCCAAGGGCTTGGAATGCTAAAGCGAGTAAGAAACTTCTATCATTGGGGTTTAGATCCTCCAAATCAGATTAAATGCGCTCTTTATATTGCATCGACCATCGGTGACAATCTACATGCTAGTTTATGTTGATGACATAATCATTCAAGTTCTAATGTCAAAGCTTCAGATCAACTTCTTCAACAGCTTGTCCGAGAGTTTGCGATTAAAGACCTTGAAAATTGCATTATTTTACGAATTGAAGCCACATATTGTCTGATGGAGTAGTACTTTCACAAGGGAAGTATGTTCAAGACTTACTACAACGAACCAATATGCATCTAAGTAAACCAAATAGATACTCCAATGTCAAGTTAATCGAGAAATTGTCTAAGATGGATGGCAAGGCTCTCATTTTCGGGATACCTTTTTTGCACAGAGCACGGTTGGGTATTTGCAATACTGACTCTAACCCGCCCGCACATTTCGTTTTGATGAATAAGGTTTGTCGGTTCCTCCTTTGTCCAACTAATGTTCATTGGATGGCGATCAAGCGTATCTTCGCTACTTAAAAGGAACATGTTATCTGGGCTGAAAATCAGCGCTCATCTTCACAAGATCTCGGTGCCTTCTCCGACGCTTGATTGGGTGGATGCCCGATGACCGGCGCCGATCGAGGGTTTCTTTGTGTTCTGCGGAACTAACTTAGTGTCATGGAGTTCTCGGAAGCAACCAAGCGTTTCACGGTCTAATACGGAGGCGAGTACAAAGCGATTGCTATCGCGTTTGAACTATTGTGGCTGGAGTCATTGCTGAAAGAACTCAAGGTCCCTGTGCGCCAATCACCGAAACTGTGGTGTGACAATATAGGCGCAACATATATGACAGCAAACCCTGTGTTTCACGCCCGAACAAAACACATTGAGATTGATTTCCATTTCGTGCGAGAATGTGTCACTCAACAGCAGCTCAAAATTCAATTCATCTCATCAGGTGATCAAGTTGCAGACATCTTCACCAAGCCGCTTCCTCGTCATTTGTTTCAGAAGTTTACCAACGATCTCAATCTCACGAGCTGAGATCGAGGGGGCATGTTAAAGATAAACTCAAGTCTGTTAGTAATCGGTTATGATTAGAATTGTAGTTCGAGATAGAGTTGTTATCCGACTCCTAATTGTAACCGAACAAAGATCATCAGAATCAAGACCTATAAATACAAGCGCAATCTCCTTTTACGGGTGTGTTGAAATCACCCAACATCCAATCCATCGCCTCTTTTACATTTAGGAGGCGTGTCACCGCTATGTTCAGCAGAAATTCGATGAGGCCATCCTTCTGTGGCACACCGATCCCATTTTGGACTTTCCCGAGGTGAAATGGACGTCTTTCTCGTCCTTGAGAAGTTGGTACCGATTTAACCTTTCCACCACAAACACCACAAAATTTGCCCAAAAGTTAAAGTAGCACTCACTTTGACAGGCACGATGAAGAGAGTCCGATACAAATTTTAGGGTATGTTTGGAATGCATGAATTTCACAGGAAACAGTTTAATTCTTGCATGTGAATACAGAAAAATTCCTGCATTCCAAACGTATCCTTACCGATTCATGCAAAATTCCTATGAAACCTGTGCTCGATAGATTTCCGTGTTACAAACATGGCCTAATAGCGTTACCATAGATGGAGAGCATAATTAAATAAATCTGATGACGGAAAGCCAACTTACATCTTTCCTATGTATTGCCCCACGAAGTAAGCCAAGACAATTCGCCTCAAACGCCGCACGACTTCGTCATCTCCGAGATCTTAACCACATGCTTGTAAGGAGCAACGACGTCCTTCTTCAGTTGGCGACGTCCGTGGTACCTCTCAAGTCCGACAAAGAAGAACATGGCGGCGCCGAGCCTCTTCCCCGCCTCCATCATGTTTGTTGGGGTGGTGCGGGGACGATGAGGGTGGTTCTTGCCGCCCCACCTCCTCCACTCCTCCTTCCTCATCAAGTACTTCACCACTCGACTGCGCAGAAGCCTGTTCTGCTCACCTCTCCCTCCCATGGGGCTGTTGGGAAAAAATGACGCTTTCTGATTTCATCTCTCATTGGTGACCCACTTCTCTGGATGGGCCATCGGGAAGGCCTATTAGGGCCGATCATAAGGGAGCAGCGAGAGATGAGGCGCTCGCTCTGAGGGTGTCGGCGCCGCTCACTTCTTGCTAAAGATCGTCTTGCATGGATCTGAACGACCTAGTCAATGAAATTTGAGTCTCGTGCGAAGGTGCATGCTTCACCGGTCGGTGAGAGGAACGGGCATAAAATCGTTAAGGCGAGAGGTGCTCCTCTCATATTTATCCATGCCCTAGAACATCATCCAAGAAGAAAAGTAAGAAACTCTTCGGTCCCTAACCTTCCTCTTGATCTTCTCTTGAGTGCAATTTAAGCCGGTGAGTAAGCTCCAGATCTTGATCCGTGTTCGATCTGTTTTGGCTTTCTCTTGGTCTGTCGCCTAGCTCTGCTCTGCATGCTTGACTTCGCGAAGGTTTGGTCCTTGTGACCGAATCTGTGGAAGGATTTTGGTTGGTGATATTGATCTTCTTGCAAAGATCCATTGAGGCTCGATTTAGCGGTTGGGGTGTCACAATTGCGATAAGTGGCATTGTGTCTCCGGATCTTGGCTTTTCTCCCGTGGCACTTGTGGTGGCAATAGGATTTCTGGGACAATGATATTCCATCACGCCTTGCCCCTGTCTGAACAGCTTCGAGTGTTGTTCCCTCTGTGAGTATTTTGGATTACTTTTCTTGTTGCATGTGGGTCTGAGATTGGTGCTGCTCTGTGATGATATTGGGTCGTTAGATGATTAATCTTGCGAGTTAGTCTTTGAACTGTTAGTCTTGCATGCTAGAGATTGCTGGTTCTTACTCTGTTTTTGCTATAGTCTGATACTATTTGATAACTGCAAATTGTTGTCTGTCTGTGGCCATTCAATTGCTTAATCTAAGATCAATTGATTAGATTGATACATTTGCTAGCTGCTGCCTTGTATTCTATTGCTGATTCGGTTAGTACATTTGCTCGACTTCGATCAGAATATTGTTTGCTGGTTTGGTTAGTATACTAGTCTGATACTGATCTGAATGTTATATGCTGGTTCGGTTAGTATACTAATGTGTTACTAATCTGAATGTGACTCTTTTTCGGTTAGTTTACAATTAAACTACTGATCTGAACATTGACACTTGGAACTACTTGCTAGCAATCTGTAGGCTGATCTGATTATAATTTGATTTTAGAACAATTGAACAATAATCTTTAATATCAACTCATCATTATGTATGTTAGGAAGGTAAGGGTTTAAGGTCTAACTTGCTAATAAATTGTCTAGCCGATTTGTGACTGGATTGAAACCCAAAAATTTGGGAGCATAAATCATCAACCATATTAGTTTTGTAGGCATGATTCATAGAGCAATTGACATCGGACTTATGAATTGCTTCATCACTATGATTATGTTAATTATGTTTCCATTGAATTGTGTAATCATTTCATATTGTTAATTAGAATAATTAATAAAAACTTGCTCCCGGCGTCCCAGACGTCCGGCCACCACGCCCCCTTCCCATCCCACCCCAACATGCCGAAGTGGAACTCCGGCGGCAGGTCGTACACATACACCCTGAGCAACGCGCTCTCCGCGTCGCATGATCTCTCGGCTCTCGCTCCCTCCTACTCCGCCCAAGACAGCTGCCGGACCACCGTACCGCTCATCTTGACGGTGCTCACCGTACAGTTGCTACTCGCAGGCACGGCTGTTGGACTCGACGTCGGATGATCGCCGGCGGTGTGATTGGCATCATCATCCTCGCCGGCGAGTAGTGGCGTCTTGGTGGAACTGGCCATTAGGATGGCATTGTTGATCCGGGAGTTGATGAGAACCCAGCAGGAGAAGGCCAAGAAAGAGAGGGCCAGGATGACCACGTAGCGGAGCACCCTCCTGCGCTCCGGAGTCCTGTGGTGGCGAAGGCTGCATCTTCCTCTCCGCCACCATCCATGAAAGCAACACGCAGTGCAGGTAAGAGATTTACCGCTACAATCTGGCTAAATCGGCCGGGAAATCAGCTGCAACCGCAAGAAGCTTCATCCAAGAACCTGAGAATTCTCACTACGGATTCAAGAATCAAGAATCACTTGCAGTTGATTCAGCCAAGGCCCACAAAACTCTTCTGATCAGGAGAAGCTAGCAGTCATGTCTTGCCATGAATGATCCGAGCCAAGGAACAAGCAGAGGGAGCGATTGGGTTGAGTAAATTCAGGAACAAGGAATTACCCCCTGGAACTCCTATCACGCTGCATGGTGGTGGAATTTTTCCTTCAGATTTAGCCTTGGTGTGAGGTGAAATGAGATGATCTGTGAGGGATCAAAAGGTGTCTCAGGGTAATCATTTCAGGGCCATTGTCATCTGCGATGCATGCATGCCGATCCTATGGCGCTCTCTCTCTCTCTCTCTGTTTTTCTTGACTTCTTCTTTGCTGTTTCCCTTTGAAGATTTCAGTTGGACGCAACAGAAAAACCGGCGGGGATCCCAACGGTTTTTCGATGGTCAAACCACCCAATATAATCGGATTATTGGTTCTTTTGTTGAGATATGATTAGACTCTTGGTTTTGATGAAACTCGAGAGGTTTTGAGGACAAATATAAGGCCCTGTTTGGCAGAGCTCTGCTCCCAGCTTCTGCTGAGTGAATCTGTGAAGCTCTACCAAACAGCGATTTTCGATAATCGCTCCTGGGTGATTCCGTGAAGTGATTCTCGAAATGAACTAGGAGCCGAGCTGAAAAAGTCGCTTCTCCCGATTCACTCCCAACAAAGAGTCGGTTTCTCCATAGAGTTTATCCTATGGATTCAGTTAGAGAATCACTTTCGTGACGAATCACTTCTCTCGAGAATCACTTCTAACAGAGAATCAGAATCAGAGGGAGCTCTACCAAACAGGCCCTAACACTTTATTATATAAAAGAATCAATCTACAATCAATAAAAAGAAAAGAGTTAAAATCCTCTATATTTTGTGTTTAACTATTCTATGATTGTTCTTTGGGTATTCTCAATATTATTAATTGGCATTGTGATTGATCTACGATCAACTTATTATTCTAGATTGAATATGATAAGAAAAACCATTAACAATTTTACTAGCTATAGCATAAAAACTACAAACTTCCATAGATCCAAAAGCTTTTTATATCATGGTTGTGTCGAATGGAAGCTTATAACTAGACTCTCTCATTTAAAAGTTAGAGAAGAATCACTAAGTTTTCTAAAGATAATTTAAAATAATATTTGGGAATATATCCAACCCCTGTCAGACCCATTTAGAAACTTTATGGAACTGATAAATGCTTCTATAAGCTAGTGCCATGTATCTCTCTTATCTACTCGAAACAATGCTTTTGCTAAATTAATCATCCATATTATTAAAATTTGTCGATGTACTTTTCACCGGTACCCTCTCCGTGAGTAAGTAATAGGCCCAAGAAGGCTGGCCCAACTTGGTGCCTCGAGCCAGCGTGGCCTCCGGCGGCGATCGTGCGATCACGCCGCCGCGAGCGAAGCGGCCACGTGGCGCCCTGGCGGGCAGCCGGGCGATCACGCCACCGAAGCGAGCCCATATGGCCCCGCAAGCAGCCGGGCGATCACGCCTACCGTCGGGCGGCGGCCCAGCATGGCGTCTTATGAGGCGACCTAGCGAGTGGGCGGGCGTCTGGGCCCCCCTCATCAGGCCACGGAGGCAACCAAAGGAATGAGAGAAAGGCTTCACCTCGAAGTTTCCCTCTCCTGGCACCTCGTGTCAGGGTTATTAATTATGAAGGGTTCTACTATCGACACGACGACGGCACGTCCCCCTGACACCTCTTACCAAACCCGTCACAGGAGCGTCATATCCCGGGCGGACCGGGCGAAGCCACTCACCGACATTAAATGAGGTTTGAAGGACAAGGCTACGGAGGTGTGTGTAATAAATGAGGCATGGATCGACGTGGAAGTTGGAATGATGAGTGTAGTTAATGTGTTGCAGATAAGTATGCCGTCTCCTTCTCCCCTGCCTAGGCCAACCCGTCTATATAAGGGCGCATTGGTGCATGGGAGAAGGGGGCTGGAAGGGGAAAGAGAGACCAAGAGATAGAGAGATTGAAAGGAGAAGAGAGAAGTCATTGTAATCCCCTTCACATTTCCTCAACAAAGAGCTAGCAGGACGTAGGGCTATTACGCGAGCTGGGGGCCTGAACCTGGGTACATCATCATGTCTATCAGTTGGTTGATTCCCGGAACCCATTGTGAGAGACATTAGGGTTTCCAGCCACGAAGATGCCCTCTACTGAACCATACCTTCCGTCTAGGGTGTAGTCAACCTCGCTCGTTGATGGGATCTTGTCAGGTGGAATACGCCGACAAAGGCCTTGTTTGTTTAGGCTTAGGTTTTTTGGTTTATAGCTTAAAATCAGCTTTTTAGCTTAAACAACTTAAAAGCTAATGGCTTTTGTACGTGATAGCGGTGGATAATTTTATCTAACTTTAGTGTTATTAGTCTAAAACCAACCATCAATAAGCCAAAAAAGTCTCTCTCCAGTGGCTTTTGGCTTTTAATTATATGGAGGTTTATGGCTTTTGAAAAGCCCAAATAAAAAGCCACTCGCTTATTTAGGCTTTAGCTTTTAAGCCGGTGAAAAAGCCTAAACAAATAGGGCCTAAATTAAGAGCCTCCCTTTCAGATGAAAGGATCTAGTCCATTCAAATAGATAATACTTGCGAGTTTACCTCAAAGGCATTTAATGATTATTGTATGATGCTAGACATTAATATAGAGCAATAAGTACCTCATGCATGTCACACACAAAATTGCCATACAGATTCATTAATTAAAAGAATAAAACTTATTGGCATGCCACTCTTGCAGAATTGTAAGCTATCCACTAGCTACTGGGCCACACAGTGCTGCAAGCTACTGTATTAATCCAACTTAGAGTAGCTGTATACTATAAAATTTTTCATTTACAGATAGTGCGTGGGAAAGAATCAAGTATTTTCTATCTATGAAAATTTGGTTGTATTGTATACATGCCAATTATTAAATACCAAGAGCTTTTGATAGGAGATCTATATACGACTCAGTACGCTAATTATTTTTTTGAGGAGGACAATTTCCAAGCATTAGAAGGAGAAAAGTACCATACTGAAGAATGTTGAGAAATTGATTAGAATATCACTGACATTCAATCCTTAGACCCACACACTAAAGAATCCGAATTTAAAATTTGACAGGTAATAAATCTACTATAAATAGCAAATCATTTGCCAAATGCCTTCATTGATCATAAAGGAGTGGCAAAACCTCATATACTTGAAGGAAAAGCATTGAAAAGAGTAGACACACTCTAGAAGGACATCTCTCATAATAAGACAATAGGGAGATCTCTAGGCACATAGGACTCAATTTCACGGAGAAATCAGCAAAAATAGAGAATCAAACAAGTCAGAACACTTTCCAAGACAGTGAAAGATACCACTTTGTAAGCATATGAAATGAATAAAAGCTCGATTTGATACCACTTAGGATCAAATCACAAAGATTGATACCACTTGAAAGAATTATCGATAATATTGATGGGTATCAGAGCAATATTCTCAGAACAATATACTCACGGGTATCAAAAGTTCAAAAAAGATCAATAAAATCCAAAAGATTTAGTATCAGAGCAAAACAAAGACATGATGTCACTTGGAAGCAATTAAGTGCCCAAAACATGATATGAATAAACTCCCCAAGATATTCAATAAATGAATCATGGAGTTATTTGCATTTGAATTGCACAAGTTTTGCCTTTTCAAAAGATCAAGTGAAAATCACGCTTTAAGTCCATTTAATGCTCATAACTGATACCACTTTGAAAACGTGATCAAATAAATTTCAGAGCTTTTCAAATTTTGCTCAAAATAACTTTGGGATAGTAAGAATCTTTTCCAAAAAGAATTTTTGAAAAATCACATTCCAATAAAAAGATATCCCAAAAACAAACCTCAGAAAAATCTGAAAATTCAGAGCCAGTCATGCCATGGCCGGTCCGACCGGTTGGGGTCCGGTCCGACCGCCCTAATGGCCGGTGCAACCGCAGGGGGGTCGGTCCAACCGGCCCTGACAGGCTGACAACTCCAGACTTTTTGCAAATTTTGGCAAAAATAGCACAAATGAAGTCCAAAAAATTTGAAAATTTGCAGAGATGAACTTTGGACTAATTAGAAGGTTTTGCAAAAAAAAATTTCTCAAAAGAAATTTTATTTTAAAAGATATGGTAATTTGCGCTTTGAGGCATAAAAGGAAATTGATTTTCACGAAAAGCCTCAAAATGCAATTCAATTTGGATTTCATGCAATTTCAATTTTCATAGCTTAGATTGGTGTATCAAGAATGTTTCTAGCCAAGATTTATAATGAAATCCAACTTGAAAGCCACGATTTGAGCTATATGCCTAAATAGGCCATTTCGAATTAAATCAAATTGTTTTTGAGCCAAATTTGATTTCAACATATAGTTTTTCATTTTGAAAGCTTGTAAAACATTTGAATTACTTAATATAATACTTTTTCAAAGCTTTTTGCAAATTTGGGCCTTTTAAACACAATTTTTGACTTTTGTCCAACGAGGGTTCTTTTGAAGAACCAAATGACAAATGAAAGCCAAATTCAAGCAACACAAGAATTCAAATTAAGCAAGAGTAAGATATAGAGATTTGAATTTTGTGTATGAGTTTAAAATGCCATTTGGAATTACAATTCTACACAAGAATTGATCCAAATGGAGAAACTCACTAAGTGCTAGAATATGACCATTACGGGTCAAGTATAGTTTTTCGGCGAGTTTTAAAATCAAATAACTTTTGATGAGCTGGTCTTTTGAAAAACTTTTGAACACGAAAATTGTTGAGAATGACCAACTCTAGGATTTTCATTTTGGAATTATTTTCAAAATCCTTTTACTTTTAATTCTATGAAAATTATAAGTTTAAATCCAAAACAAGATACAAGTAACTAGATTTTGGAGTTAAAAACTTATTTTCTTTTGAAATTAGTTTTTGTAAAGCCAAAACCATTTGAAAACCTTTTGAAAGCATTTGTATACATTTTTCAACTAGTTTTTCACAAGATTAGTAATAGTATACAAAGTTTTGACTTTTGGCTAAATGGTTTGATTTTGAAATTATATATATATATATATATATATATATATATATATATGCACTTATATTAATATGGGCACAAGTAGGGATGTGATATACATGGATATGAATTAACACTCCCCCTTAATGTGCCACTTTCTAACTTGCTCAAGATTTGCAATAAGAGAATAGGTAAGAGGCGAGAGCAAGTTCATAACAAGTAATCTAAATTGATATTCATTAATATTACAATATAACCTACACAAGGCTATAAAACATAATAGTAATCAATTTAAATGCTTGTTACCGAGATGGCATTGGCTTATGATGGACATGATTGTCTTCATGCTTGACACCACTTGTAGAGCGAATATAATCCTTCTCCTCTTGAGTGAGCAAGCGTCCAATCCATCTCAATATCACCTAAAAGTCTTTTAGGCGGTTTTGGTACCCAATCCTTGTTGGGTCCGATAATGTTAGTCACAATTGATTTAGGAACCCAAATGGTCCTAATTTTAGCATTTTAAATTGACTAACATATCTAGGAATAGTTTTATGATAATTATTCCTCCTAAGCAAAATATTTGGATTTAAGTGAGAGGACTTAGGAGGGCATTGATACTTTGCAAAACTATTTCTAGTTTGATCCTTTCTAAGCATATGATAATTAGAATTATGAAATGGCTTAGAGGATCTAGCATTTCTAGCAAATGTTTTGCTATTGTTATTTCTCCTAAGCAACATATGTGAATTAAATTGAGTTGGCTTAGGAGTCCTAACAAACTTAGCAAACCCATTACTAGATTTACTCTTCCTATGCATATAAATATCATTTTGAGCCGGCATAGGGGACTTGACAAGCTTAGCAAACACATTGCCATTCTTGTCCTTCTTAAGCAAATAATTTTCATTAATGATAATAGGCTTAGGAGTTGTACCTTTGGGACAATCCTTACCGAAATGCCCCTTTTCCCGACAATTGAAGCACGTCACGCTATTTGGCCCTCTCTTAACCGATTTGACTTGCTTCTTGCCGGTTTGCCTCATGGTTGATGTTGTGGCCTTGTTATCCACTTGATTAGGGCACACAGAGGCGAGATGGCCCTTCTTGTTGCAGGCAAAACACTTGATGGTCTTCGAGTGACGCGCGTTGTGCCTTGTCTTGCTATTCTCCCTCTTGGAGTTGTAGCCGAGTCCTCGCTTGTCTTGAGGCGCCCTTGGCTTGCTCAAGATTTCGTCGAGGACGGCTTTTCCCTTTACGCACCTTCTCAAGTCATTCTCCAATCTAATGACTTGGGCCTTGAGCTCATTGTTTTCCTCTACAAGATTAGCATCTAAACACATAGAGGAACTTGAAGCAAATTTATTAGAGCAACAAGGTATATCAATTAAATCTTCACAAGAGGTGGACATATCAATTTTTGATGAAGTATTTGAGTTGACATTTAAGCAAGGCATTTCATCAATTAGGTTACATGAAATTCCTATATCCACCTTAGACTTATAAATTTCTTTGAGAAGAAGGGATTCATGATTTTCTTTAAGCATATTATAATCACTTTGAAGTGATTCATGTTCAAGCTTTAAAATCTTATATTTTGTTTTCTCTTTCCCAAGATAATTATTGAGATCCTCTAACATGTCCATTAAATCATCATAAGAGGGCTCTTCTTCATTTTCATCATTACATACCTCAATTTTACCTTTTGCCATGAAGCAACGAATTCGCGATGAGAATGAATGTTTGTCGTCGCTTGAGGCGGAGGTTGAGGTTGATGGGGATGCCGGTTCATCGCTTGATGTTGAAGTTGAATCATCAACTGACATTTCATCCTCATTGCAATTCTCACTTGATGTGGATGATTCAAATTCGTCTTGAAGCTTTATCCACATTTCATGAGCGCTCATGAGATTGCATATGAGATGAAACATTTCTACGCTCACAAGACTAAAAATGGCATTAGTTGCTTGAGCGTCGAGATGTAGACATTTCTCCTCTCCTTTAGTTGGAGCAATATCATTAATTGGAGAAGAAATGCCGACATCTACGATCCACCAAATTTGTGGGCTCATAGATTTAAAATGATCGATCATAAATAATTTCCATTGAGCATAATTTGATTTATTTAGCATGAGTGGATCGTGTGAGTGCACTAAGCCTCTAGTTGCCATCCTTTTTACTCTCTAGATGGTTAAGCCTAAAATGAGAGTGACCGTGGCTCTGATACCACTTGTAGGGTCGAGGATGCGCCTAGAGGGGGGGTGAATAGGCGTTTTACGAAATTCGATCGCTCACTAAACAATTCGCTCTAATCAACCCCTATGTCAAAACCTAATCAAAGATATATGCGGAAGCGATAAACTAGGTTTTGACAATTAAAGCCTAAATCAACTAGGCTCACTAGTGCACTAACTAAATTATGTCTCTATGTATAAATTGCTAAGTTGATCAAACAATTAATACCAAGCAATTCTAATTCAAGCAATCAATAATATGCAAAAGGTAAATACTTGAATGTAAAGAGACAAGGGACAACCGATGTTTTTCCGTGGTGTTCGGAGACTTGCCGGTCTCCCCTAGTCCACGTTGAGGCAAGCCCACACATGAACCGGCTCCCGCTCGAGCACCTGCCTCTTTCCACTAGTCGTGGTTTTTCACGCTTGCGCGTAGGCTCAACCCGAACCTTCACAAACTTGCCGGGGCTTCTCACACCTTGAGAGCTCCCAAGACGACGCCCACGCCTGCCTAGGAGTCGGCAACCTCCAAGAGTAACAAGTCGCTCCTCCGCTTGAACTTCACCGAGCCCAACGAATGCGCTCCCGGTGATCACCAAGTGCAACACATGCACAGGCCTCACTCAAGTGCAACACATGCACAAGAGCCTCTCAAACCCACTCCTAATTGCAACACATGCAATTAGTTCACTCTTTAGCTCAAGAACCAAATGAGAGTGTGCAACACATGCAACACCTCTCCCAAATACTCACACAAGAGCCAAAACACTTCTCAATAACACCAGCACCTCCCCACTGCCCCCCAAGGTCTCCTTTTATAGCCCACAAAGGAAAACTAGCCGTTGGGGGTCGAAATGGGCAGAATCAGGAAAATCCGGTCCGACCGGACCCGGCCGTCGGACCGGTCCTCCTGCATCAGCGGTCGGATTTCGGACCGATTACACGGCACGGCCGCATCGCACCTTCCCGGTCAAGATCATGAGCCGGTTGCACGGACCTCGGCCGGTCGCACCGCCTGCACAAAACGGAATGCCCACTCTCTAGAAAACTCAAGCCGGCCAGAGGGCGGTCCGACCGCACGCCTCCCGGTCCGACCGGACCTCTGGCGGTCCAACCGCCAGTTCAAACACCGAAAAACACCTCCTCTGGAAATCTTGCACCGGCCAGGGGGCGGTCCGACCGCACGCCCGGTCCGACGGACCAGGGCCGGTCTAACCGCCCCACACAGAGCCACTCCGGATATTCGACAAAATCTTTTCCGAAAAATCCAAACGCGATTCTTTGAGCTTCTACATGATCAACACATGATCAAACACTCTTGCAAAACACATTTGCACCAATTCAAATCATGCTCAAAGAATTCAACCCAAATTGCGAAAACACATTTCGCGATCGACTCAAGAACTATTCGCAAATCGTATTAAGCGAATCAAACTCGAGTTTATGAGATTAATCCCCCTAGCCATGTGAAGGTCAACACAAGACCCGGTCAACTTGCCAACACCCGTTGCAAGCCCCACTCACATGCTCTCGGAATTCCGGACTCATAAACTTCAGTTTATTCGCACAACGAACTTGCAAATAACGTAATAAACACATTTCATGCTTGAGCACTACTCTTTGCAACACATGCAAAAGTCTAGCTCGAAGTAACATCAAATCAAGGTGCATGAACTCTCTAATTGCAACACATGCAATTCTCTAGTTCCGTGCAATCATACCAAATCGACTTCACACCAAAACCAAACATCAACTAAACCAAATCACATGTATGAGCTCTTTACTCGCAACACATGCAAGCCTCTAGCTCCATGCAAACACACAAACATCAAATCATGCTTGAGCTCTCTCCTTTTGCAACACATGCAAAACTTAGCTCCAAGCAACCACACGGTTTTAAGAAAGATTGTTTTGCGAAACCAAAACATGAAGCTTCAACTAATGCAACACATGCAAAAGTGAACTTCACACAAAAGCCAACGCACTAGCTTATCACTTCTTGCAACACATGCAAATAAAAGCATTATGCGAAAACCAAATGCAACCAAGCATAAGCTTAACCCATTCGCAACACATGCCAAATGGTTAACCCTCATGCAAAAACCAAATCCAAATGGTTTGAGCTCGAGTGAACGCGGAATGAGATCACCAACACATGATGAAGCTCAAGCAAAGGGAACGACCCCTCTTAATAGCACGACGATAAAACCTTAGACTCAAAGACTACAAAAGTCCTTAGCCTATCTAGTTATACATTCGCCGCCGCACGCAAGCAATCCCCTTTGGGGTCTTTATGATCTTCACTTTGATATTCCCCCGGGATATCCACTCGACTCCACTTCGGGATCCACTCTTGACGCCCATCAACTCATGATGTCGTCCTTGTCCCGTTCTCATCATCTCATCCATCTTTGGACCTAACTCAATCACAACTCATAAAATAGTTAGTCCAAGATGCATGGTTGTCTCAATTATCTCTTGCACTCCATTAACACATAATGGATGCCTTTAGATCAATTGAGCACAACCTAAATCAATTGAAATGATTAATTGTGTCTTAAGTACAATAATGCAACTCATGCTTAATTATACTTAAGAACTATTCATTTATCCTTAATTAATCAAGGAACACCATCAACACATGATGAAGTGTTCTTTAATAATTAACAAGACAAATGAACTCAATTTAAATTATCATTTAAATTGATGTGAGTATATATTCACTACACAAGTTTTCATATACTCATGTTGATGAGAAGTAATGATCCATAATTTGTGGATTGTATGGAAATGATCATTACTCTAAATCATCAACTATAGAATACACTCCACATGTATATGTGCATAGACATGATTGACTTGGATATAATATGCACATATTCAATTTGATCATATTGGAGTATATCCTATATTACCATGAGTATACTTTAACTAGGCAATTCAAATATATACTCAAGGATTTAGTTTCTTTGTCTTAATCCTTATATGTGTCAACAACAAATCGATCAATACAAAGGGACTTTCAAGTTAAACTACAAACTCCCCCTAAATATGTGCATCCATGTAATATATAGATTGAGAAACATGATGCACATTTGTGGTTAATATAACGGGACATTCATACTTTAACTTGAATCCAAAGTATGTAATTAATACTATAATGAATATGCATACATACCTCGGGTTTTCCATTTTTCAATGCGATGAGACTAAACAAGGATATTCTAAACAAACATGTTAGTCTCGATATAAGATTGTCATTAATAACACTATCGCATTAGGGGATAAACTCAATATTGGATTTGTCATTAACACAAGATTAGATTTGTCATTAACACCAAAACCATAATTAATGAAGGTTGAACTTACAATGACCCGAATATCATTGGAATCATAGAGGACACAAAGGAAAAGTTCTTACCTTTATGATGGATTTTAAGATGAAAGATTTGAGGAAAACCAAATATTATTTAGGCCCGCAGCTATAGCATTTTTAGGAAGTAATATTTGTACACCAGTCTACCTATACCAAGATGATATTGCAAAAATTTAATATAGATAAATCTCATCCTTTGGAGATCCCATAATATTAAGATCTTTTAAAGTGAATAGAGAACCATTTAGATCGAGGATAGAAATGTGAGTCTTAGGACCTAAAGTTCTATACTTAAGTGACATAGGAGCACTTATGTATCTTGTATATATTGCACAGTGTCGATATTGCATTTATAGTAAATTTGCTAGCTAGACGTAGTACCACTCCAACCAAAAGTCACTAGGCTTGTGTCAAAACTTTGCTCAAATACCTCCAAGGTACTCAAAATCTTGGCTTATTTTACCAGAAGGACTAAGACTCAACAATGGTGGGATATCTAATCTCGGCTATCTATTTAATCTTCACGATTGCCAAATCTCGATTGGGTTTGTAATTATCTATGGTGGTATAAACATTTT
>CM070515.1:21895233-22125966 GCA_036346375.1 Guadua angustifolia
AGCCAACTTGCTAGCCAAACGCTTTTACGAGGTAGCTCTAAATTCTCGTGAATCTAAAGCGAGAAGATGAAAAAGAATAATCTAGAGCTATACCAAACACGCCCTATGTTTGGAGATTTCCCTATTGTGCTGTGAAGCTTTGCCCGGTCGACTGCCCTCTTGTGAAACTAAACCTATTTGCTACACTCCCATTTATTTGGACTGCAATCAAATCTAAAGCTGGATTGAACTCCGGTTGGGTCCCATTTAGCTCTAGAAGTCATTCGCTCTGGTTTCTTCAAATCCAGCTTTCTACAACTTCACAACTCCGACTCCAATTCGGCTTATTTTGACTAGAAATTGCTACCGCACTCGAAGCATACCAGGAGGTTTTTTTTAAGAATCTATCATATTCTTTTATCTATATTTTCTCCACCATGTCATTTACAAATTTGACATTAAGAAATTCGATGGCAAGATCAGTTTATCTATATGGTAGGTTCAAATAAGAGCCGTTCTTGCAAATGTAGGCGTGAGGAAAGAATTACTTTTTACCCCTGGAACTATTCCAATGCCAACAAAAGTGGGATTTTATTGCAGTTATGATTATTTGGTAGTATTCATGTGCAGTTCAGGCCATTATGCCTATTATTTTGTGCTAATATCATTAGTGGATTTCACTGCAATTTATGCAGGATTAATTATGGGCATTTTCCTCAACGTTTCATCATCTGTTTATCATTGGTCGGTTTCTTGAAAATTTATTCAACGCTTCATCGATGCTTTCTTTAGCGATTTAACATTTACTTTGGAAAAAAATGCCAATTGAGGAGGCAACTGAATTTAGTGTTTCATCATCGTTATTTTGGTATTTTATTCACCATTTGAATGCGTTGTAATTTGGATCGCTTGTGTGACTATTATGGAGGTTTTGGCAATGATAATTTGGAATTTGACAATACTCTGATGGTAGTATTATACTCTTCGGAGTTTTTCTAGTGATGGTTTTGCTCCAATATCAGTTTGAGATAATGGTTTAAAGTACAAGAAGTTTTCTTCTACGTGGATACTACAACGTTGTTTTATTTGTCTTTGCTTAATTTGAAGGGTCTAGTGTAATTTATACTCCATTGACAGCACGAGAATTTTCTTCATCTTGATATTTTTGTAGGAGCAGTTTCCACCATATCATGTATTTTCAGTAGGCAGTTTAATGTATGTGATGACTGCACATGCAAGTTGCTCTTTTCAATGAGTGTTGTTTGACAAATTTTATGTTCCAGGTAGAGTATTTCAAAAATATATGATTTGTGTTCTTCACTATCTATCTAACACCATAGATGATGTCTTGGTTTATACCGTTTGATGATTTAGTGTTTGTTTCAGGACGTCAGTTGCACAGACTCAAACTTTACTAAGGTTATGAATCATTGAAGATCCATATTTTTTCATTAGCTTTGTTGATAGCTATGTGTTTGGACTGACTGTTCCAGTCTTTCTCTCGACCTACTACTGGTTTGCTCAATCTTGCTTCATTAGAAGTGTTTATATAAGATTGTTTTGGTCTTTTGTACCATTTGTAGTTTTTCGCAGTGCAAGTGTTTAGATTGACTATTTCAGTCTTCCTTGTTCAGTAGACCTTTAGAATTTTTACGCAATTGTATTCATGGTGCTTAATTATCCTTTAGGGTTTTCGGAAATAATTTCGTTATATATTTTGAGTTAAGGGGAGATTTGTTAGAGATAACTCAAATATCTTAATTTACCATATCTTTTGGTTTTATTCAAATACGTTGTTAGTCCAAGTCTTGTACAACTAGAACTCTTTTAGCTATATAAGTCAACCTCGGTACTTGTAATCATAAAAGCATTATAGTGGATTAATTCATTTGTTTTTTTTCATAATGATTTTTCTACTTTGTCTCTGTTATTTTGCTGTGCTTCTAACCCTAAAGACGTTGTCACCTTGGATAACTAAATATCACAGGCGATGTTTCAAATTTCTTTTTGGAATATATTCGGAGGCGATCGAAATCCAAAATTTCAGTGAGATTTTAGAATTTTAAATGAAATCTATACAAAATTCAAAAAGTAAAATTTAAATTTAGAATTTTTTGGATCAGCATTTCTAATATTTCTACCGAAATTACCGAAATCTTAACAAATTTCAACTGAATGAAAAATAGTTCAAACCACATTAGAAATTTTCAAAATTTTTGTGGATGGTCCCGACACATTAATAATATTCTCATAAAATTTTCAAATAATAATCAGACCTGAGGTATTTAAAAAATTATGACAGTTCTACTATCCTAATAAAGGCTAAGTACATCATATATTGCTTTTTATAGATTTGATTGAGTAACCAAAACAAGATTAGAACTTTTGAAACTTTTAAATAAGGATTTTGAGGCAATACTTAAAATCTCCTAAAGATTTTGGATCATGATCACACTCAAGTAAATTTATAAAATTCTGACACTGCTACTGTCTCATTTATATCCCTTTTGTTTTTTATTTTTCAAATATAACAAATGAAGTTCAATTCTTTTGAAAAATTTTTATATGATCCTAGAATGCTAAAGATGGTACCATAAATTTTTAATATCATGATTAAGTTTGTATATTTTTATAAAAATCTGTTAATGCTTCTTTTGTTTTTATAAAACATCTAAAAAATTCTGTTTTTCTAAAGATTTTTGTGGAAGATAACATTCTTAAAACGTATTGTCCCAAATCCAGTCAAACCCGATCTAAAAAAGATAAAAATCTGGTCAAAATTATCGAGAATTTGGTGAAATTTTAAAATCACTGTAGTAATTTGATTTTTTTATTCGATCGGGATTTTGAATGTGTTGCCAGGCATTACAATTTTTATGATGTCACTATCAATATCCTCACAAGACTATCAAGATTCCAATTTTAGTGGTTTCATTCCAAATTTCACCCAAGTATTGACAAACACACACAAAAAAGGTTGGAATTATAAGCCAATTCTGATTTCACTGGAATTCCAAAATGAACGCATTGGCACAACAGCATCAAACGGCTGTGATGCATCTCTTGCCAACTACCATGCATCTACGTCTCAATTAGTACCGAACATCTATCTGAAATACCCCCAAAATTTTCAAAATATTTTGTTTGAATTTTATTTAATTTTTGGATTTTATTTGGTTTTATTTGGGCCATTTTTGAAAACTTTCCCTTTTTGGAAACCCCCAAAACCCGCTTTCCCTTTCGGGAAATGCGCCTCCCCCTCGGCCTGCCCTAGCCTAGCCCTCCTCCGCCCATCCGCCTGCGCCAGCCCCTGCCCCCAAGACCCCTCTATTCCCAGGTGGTGCCTCCATGGCCCACCTCAACCTCCCGACCTAGCGCACCCCAGCTCGCCTGACCGACGCCTCTCCTCCACCTCCGGCCCCACTCGCCCATGCCGCCCACACGACTCAGACCACAGTGCCCCTATCCCCCTCCGCCTCCACTTCAAGACCTTCCCCTCGCGCCTCACGCCTGCCGTGCTCCTCGCCGCCTCCCCACGCCTCGTGCCCGCCAGTTCTTTAATTTTGGATTTTCAATAAATCCAAAAATCATTTATAAATTCTAGAAAATCCAAAAATTCCCAAAAATATAAAAATACCCCAAAATACCTATTCTTGACCAGTTCAAGCCGCTGAGTCCAAAAAGGCCTCTGTTCTGCCCAACAAAGCCCCCAAAATTTCCAAAATCTCCAAAATACCCTTTTGACCCATTTCCGGCCCTCCTCTCTGATTTATTTTCTGTTTTCTTCTTCTTTTGTTATTTTGTGCCTTTAATTTACTGGATTTTATTTCTTCACACTAGATCTCGATGTTGGAGCAATACAGGAACAAGACTGAGCAGAGCAAGATTTGAGCAAGATTAGAGCAGAGCCGTCAGAGACTGGTCAAGACCTTATCTTCTACTAGTTAGAAGACCTCTCTACCCCGTAAGGCAAGCCACATCCTTGAACATATTGAACCTAGTTTTAATATAATAGTATGTATCTTCTCATCGCATTATTTTTAGTATCTTAGAAAACTAAAAAGGAGATAATTTGGAATAGCATGGTTAGTTATACCCCACACCCTTGTTAAACCTATTGTTAAGCCTTAATCCCCTTTTAACCTTAGACTATAATTATTGAACCGCCGTAGATTAGCTGTTAGTAGTTTTTCACTCTAGCTCCTTTATTTAAAAACCTTCGAGTGGTGGCTTGGTGTGCTATTTCAAAAATTGCTACGGTTAGGAGGACATTGTTGGGCTACTCACGTGAGGTGGATGTTGGTCTGACCCCCAACCGATGACAAAACCAAGGTATGACCTAGCGGTTGGTACAGTGGGTACCAGGGCTTGTGGTTTGTAATTGGCTGAGTCTCCGGCACTTGAGGACCGATCCCTTAGGCAAAGTAAATAACTTCAGTCCCCGCTAAACCACAAGTTGGGCTAGTCAGCCTTGTTGACCTATCCCAACATAGCTTAGTGCCTTGTACTTCCTCTTGGAATACTTATAGGGGGTAGCTACCATTCTTGTAAGAAAAATGGATCACAGAGCAACCGGGGTGGAATGGGAATGGAGAAGCCATTCGCTGGTTCTCACAACAGTAGGTATCCACAGTAGTCAGATCGCATTTCCCGCCATGGCCAGGGGGCCCTAGAGATTGTGGATCCTCAAAACCTACTAGATATGGGCTAAAGAGGGGAATTCCAATAAAAGGCTATGATCATCTCGGTCTGGCCCACATGCATTGAAGTTGCATGTCAATTGCATGGCACTAACAGCCGCAGATATCTTGTGGGTAAAGTTGAGTAGCTCTGCAGAGTAATCTTGACAGTATTCAAATACGTCGTGCTTTCGATTAATAAAGCTGAGTTAATCTGGGGTGATACCCATAATCGAGCTCATGTAGTTTTCCAATTTTGGAACTTGTCGTAAAGCTGAACTTTGTAAAAACCCCTTGATATTACCTGATACTTGGTTTTTATTTTAAATGTAAATAAAATTGGAATTTAAATCTTACATCCACAATAATCTAAAACCTATGCCTACCCTTGTTATTCCCTGTATGTAATATTTAGAATCTCATGTGTGACTTATTGAGTACTCTTGTGTACTCACCCTTACTTCTTATCCCCCTTTTAGATTTCCAAGAAGCCGGTGACTTCCAAGAGATTGTAGATGGCAATGGTGTTTGGTTCTAGGTCTTAGTTTATTACTTAAGCTTTCCTGTAAGAGTTTCTGTATTGTATTTGGTGCAAGCCGCACTCTTTTTGTAAAACTCTGGCCGTTAGGACTTAATTTTCTACAAAGCAGTTGAATTTCATTCTTATGTCTGGCAATGAATACTTGGTTCCCGACAACTAAGATCTTGGGTAGCTGTTGAGGTATTTAAACGCACCCCCTAAAAAAGGTGGTCTATTACATATCTTGCACTCTCCATTTACTCCCTTCGATTATAAATAATTGTTGTTTTAGACATAGGAATAATCAAATTTTAGTTGTCAACATCTTTTTAAATATTTAAATTAGATACATAAACATCATACACACATATATACATACATACATACATACATATATATATGGGAATTGTTAAAAATTTGTCGCATGTTTTTTCTTCGATTTTAGTCACTTTTTTCTATTAGCATTCACCATTTCCATTTTTCTTTGTCTAGTGTAGAAAAATTATAATTTATTTTTCTCTATGATTTATTTATTTTCTATTAGGGTTCACCAATCCTATTTTTCTTTGTCTAGCTTAGAAAAAATTCCCACTAGAGTGCGAGCACGGGGTCATCGACAGCCAGCATGAACGACGCTAGTACGGTGCATCACCGGACGACAAACTACTTCCCAAGTAACAATGGGGCTCCCATCCGCCGTTTAGCCCGTCGAAGAAGCATGATTATTGTGCGACGCTCAAATTGACGACTCCAACGCAGATCGAGCAACCGCAGCCAGAGCTCGCCCTGAAGAAGCCGACCGGCAAAGCGCACACTCTGCAGGAGCTAGCATTAATAAAAGGGATCCTATGTCTAAAATTTGACTGATTTGCCAAAAAATCAGTCGAATATTAAGTAAACATTTCCTGTATAGATTTATCTTAATATATATTTTTATAGTATTAAAATTTTATTAAGTTTTAAAAATATATTATAATGAAAGTTAATAATTAAAATTATATTTTAAAACCGTATGATATCGATGCTCCAAAGACGTTAAGTATGTCAGCGGACGACGAGTATAGCACTTTCTTTTTGACTTTCCCAAGCCTCACCAGGCTCTGACCCTATTAGCTAAGCTACCCCGACCCCTACGCCCTCGGCGATGCCTCACAGCTCAAAACGTGGCCTGCGCCACTGCACACTTGTACCCTCCCCTCGGCCTCTCCTTGCATCACTTCTGTTACTGCCTTGTCACTAGTGATAGTTCAGTCGCACGCTAATTATCCGCGTATATTTATTATCTCTCCTCGCTTGGCTCGCTTCCTCACTGCTTGCCTTCTTATCTCCTCGCCTTCGCTTCATGTCCTTACCTGTAGTTTTCCTCCCCTCCTCCTTCCTTTCACATGGACAAAACCGGCGCGGCTTAAGCTCGCGCTAATAATATTCTCTGTGGTTGTTGGAGCAAGAACGGTGGTAGGCTCTGCGTTTGCCGACCTTGGAGGAGGGAGGCGATGGAGGCGGTGGTCGATGAGAAGTACAGGCCGGTTATGTTCCCTAACGGCATCGCGGCGGCGGCGGCGGCGGAGGGCAAGAAGCTGAGGCCGGCTCCCGGTGGCGAATCGGTGTACCGGGAGTGCCTCAAGAACCACGCGGCCAGCCTGGGCGGGCACGCCGTGGACGGCTGCGGGGAGTTCATGCCGTCGCCGGCGGCCAACCCCTCCGATCCCACCTCTCTCAAGTGCGCCGCGTGTGGCTGCCATCGCAACTTCCACCGCCGGCTCCAGGAGGCGCTGCCCTCTTCGACTCGCCTCGCTCTGGAGCCGCCGCCGCCGCCAGCGGTGGCTGCAGCGGCGGCGGTTTCTGCGCCGCACTTCATGCATGGTGGTCACCCGCGGCGCGGCGAGGAGACTCCGGGGGACAGGCTGCCGGCTGCCGGGGAGGACGACTCGGAGGATTCCGACGAGGGTTCGGACTACGACGACGACGGCCTCGCCTCGCCGATGCCGGCCCCGGCGGTGGCACCGCCCGGGTACATCTCGTCAGCGCCGCACATGCTACTCTCGCTTAGCGCCGGTGCCCCGGGCTCCGCCCCGGCTGTGATGGCATCAAGGCCCCCCGCCCCTGTGCCGGGCGCGCCGCCATCGGCATCGGCGGCGCGGAAGCGGTTCCGCACAAAGTTCAGCCCGGAGCAGAAGCAGCGGATGCAGGCGCTGTCGGAGCGGCTGGGGTGGCGGCTGCAGAAGCGCGATGAGGCGGTGGTGGACGAGTGCTGCCGCGAGATCGGCGTCGGCAAGGGCGTCTTCAAGGTGTGGATGCACAACAACAAGCACAACTTCCTCGCCGGCCACAGCGCCCGCCGCAGCGCCTCCGCCGGCGCCACTCTCCACCACCCTTCCACCCACCCCAATCCCCCACCAGCACCCACCGCCACCTCGGCCCCGCCGGCCCATGCTGACTTAAACATCAACGGCTCCTCCATCGCCGCCGACCACCCCCTCGTCCAACGGGCGACGGCGAGTGGCGGCTCCAGCTCGCCTCAGTCGTCTTAAAGGACCAGTGTCAATTAAAGTTTTTTTCTTTTTGTAGCCTTTTGTGTCTAATTAACCAACAAACCCTAATGACTCGTGAGTCAAGCTAGCTATGCTGCCAAGGAAGGAAGGAATGGTGTTGTTAATGGGGACGTCCAAGAATGATTAGATTATTAAAATGTGGCCTTTTGGGTTCTGATGATGAGATGCTCCTGTTAATGAAAGAATGATTCAGGATTAGTACTCCCAAGTACAGTGAGTAGTAGCATCGTTCTTGAGGGAGGTGTGGTTGGATGACTAGTCCGAGTCCGAGGTGGGGTAGGCTTCTAGGATCTTATGCTGTTCTTGAATGAATATAAAAATGCAAGTCTCTTTCTCTCTCTCTGCCTGATCACTGTTTGGTTCTGCTCATGCTGTTGTCATCCTGTGTAATGACTGTTTAGTGTTTGGATTTGTGTTGTTCCGAGTCAAATTGGATTGTTTTAGCTCTTGTAGTACGACGACAACGGCTGGTAAATTGGTAAATCCTGTTGATGCCTTGACGGAGAGTGATCAGTTTCTAGTGGTCGTCTACTTTTCTTTGCTTTAGCAGGTCGGCTTGTCTGAGTAGTAGCTATCGTTTCAATGAAAATCTTAACTTGGAAAGCCATTCCTGAGGCATAACACATAACTAGTATTTTCGCTGCTAGACTATTCGACCCATTTGGAGAGGCTCGTAGCCGTAGGACAGTTCATCTGTGCTTCTTTATTTGTCCATGAACAAATAATGTTTTAGCGTTTTGTACTGTAATAAAGAGATATGTAAAAATGATTAAATCGTCTTCTTTCATTAGCTCACTTATTGTTTTTAGATGGTATATGTTACTCTAATTCATAGTAATAAATAACATTATAAATAATAAATGGTAAATATATGTATAGAAAAACAGTTAAAAATTATCTCAAAATTCTAGAATTAAGTCTATATTTAAAAACAAAATTTGAAAGATGAAACAACGGAGCGGGTTGGTTCTTTAATTTTTTACTTGTTACAAGTTACAACGAGAGAATTTTACAGGACTCAGGCTAAAATTGCACTGCGTCCTCTGAAATTTGTGCGTTCCTCCAGATCAAAAATAAAATAAAATTGTGCGTTCCAATTTCCAAACAGCCAAGCTCCTTTTAAATGCATGCCTAAAGCAAAATTCTGCACTTATAGTATTCTAGTACCCTTAACGAAATTATTGTCTAAATCCATATCTCGTCCAGGGTTTCACTTTTCGTCGTAAGTCATTCGAAATTCACGAAATTTACTTGTACCGCTCCGATTGGAAAAGGATTTTGTTCGGTTTACTAACTAAGTTCAAATTCAATAAATTTAGAAAATTTGAAAAAAAAATCCAAAAGTTACCTAAAGTTATTATTAATAGCATTATAACAACGAAGTTTAGAATTTTACAACATTTTTTGCAACAGTCGCCGATTTTCACGAAAACCACTCAAAATTTGCCACTTTTCGAGCGGTTTTTTAACCTTTTCGTTCTAATTTCGCTCTGCGGTTTGACTAGATTTTAAATTCGTTTAACTTTCGTAAATATTCAATTTTTCATGAATTTTGTTCGGTTTTCCGTGAATTTGTTCAGTTTTGTTCGAAAATTATTGATAACCCTACCGGTAATCATCAACTCGTACACCAGTGTGTCCATTAGGACTGATGGATAAGTAAGATAAATTCAGATAACTTGGCGTTTAATTAAGCAGCCAGACAAACCTGTGTTGGCCTCTGCTACGAATGCTTAGTACAACGAAGCCAACTTAAGAAAAGTAGAAATTGAAACTCAACCGGAAAGGGCACTGTGCTTTGTAGAACAGTAGTAGGAAGTACACTTGAGAAGTACTGGCACTGTGCGTGATGGGATGGGTTAATGAGCAGATGCTGCTGCTTGCTGTCGTCGCGCTGGCTTCGTGAAAAAGCTGGCTGGCCGAGCGTGTTGTCACTGGAAGAGTGAGAAAAGGCTGGAGCTTTTTACTGTAGTAGCCCTCGTCGCTTTTTTTCCCTTAAAATAGCCCATTTGCTTATAAATTTGCTATACTGTTCTCCTGTGCCAGCACGGGACGGAAGACTCCACGGTATAGTAGCGCAGGAGTAAGATGGCAGTGCGACGCTATGGCTGGGTAGGGACGGGCACTCAGATCGGGCTCTTTTATATCGGTCTGAGGTACGGTAGATAAGACATGATTTGAAGCCTGGTTTGGTACGAAGTAGGCTGTATCGGGCCGGTACGATACTATAGAACGAGCTGTGCCGGGTTCGAGAACCAGGTACGATGGACGGCACGGCTCGGTGCGACACTGTAGCACGGACTGTGTCAGATCCGATGACCCAGAACATAAGGAAGAAGCTCAGTATAAAGATCACCGACTTACAGAGCGTAAGCGTTATGGACGTATCTAACAGTATGAACGTCACCCCGCCACCGACACCTAAGAGAGACGGGTCAGCTCTCACTCTCACCTGTCTCTCTCAATTTCTCTCTCGCTCATCCATCTCTCTCAATCTCTATTGCCTGTCTTCCTCACTCTCTCGTTGCCATCTCTCTCGCTCGTGTTCAGCACATCTCTCTCGTTCTAAGAATAAATAAATTTTATTTCTTTTTTCTATAATATTTGTGTCCACTGTCTTAACTCCACGTGTATCTGGTTCTTTTCTTCTCGTCACAATATTGCAAATGGGCTGGGCCTGAGCCGGTATGGCACGAAGCGCTAATGGGCCATGCTTGGGCTTGCCGAAGGTGAATCGGGTCGGCCTGACACGGCACGACAGGCACGATGGGCCGTCGCGGACCGGTACGGTTCAGGCACGAAGCACGATTAGCCCGTGCCGGATCGGCCTAGTCCGGCATGATGCCCACCTCTATGGCTGAGCACGGGAGATGGCCTGGGCGAGGACGTTGCTGTGCTCCCAGAGTACAGAAGGCGGTACCGCGCCCTAGGAGCTAAGCAGTATGTCATGCCACCTTTTCCTACTCGTGTGCCGATTCTATTATGGTTCTACTCACGCGGTAGAGTAGAAATCGCTTCTAGTCACGCTTGCTGGGGCCATCTTGTCACTGCGCCAGGTGAGCCGACAGCATCCAACCGCGGGTGGGGAGAGCGGAAGACACTGTCTCTGCCACAGTCCCTTCGCACACTATAAAACGAGAAGCCGCTCTCTTAGCAGAAGCACACCATTCGGCCGATGAGGATGGCAGAGGAATGAGAGGATAGGCAAAGGAGAGAGAAAAAAGTGAGAAAAAATAGGGAAAAAATGGACATATGAATCGTGATTTCGAAGCAATTTATTCGGAATTCATACAAAGTAGGTTCGCAAGTTATACATAAAGTGTTAATATTTTAGGAAAGGTTAGTTAATTTCTATCTGGAATTTTATGTTAGCATTTAAGTAGTGTAATACTTATTTAAATGATGTTGTTAGGTAAATCGCATGCACTTAGTGGTGATGAGTACACCAATAATGTAAATTAGCGAAGTAGTTATATTGATAGTGTTATTTATGTTTAATGCACATGTGATATGTATATTTTAGTTGTTATTACAATGACATAAAATTAGGTACATAAGAAATTTCACAAAATTAGTGATGTGAAAAAATAGTATTGAAGTGTAAACAATATTGTGAATATGTCAAGAAGTAATTATTGCTATTGTAATGATGGTATTAGTACCTACAGTAAAATGTAAGTGCAATTAGTAGAAGGAAAAAATGTTACATTGAAAAATAACTTTAAAATGGGTAGAAATGCAAGCATGAAGCATGTGTATTTAGTGAAATTAGTTAGATGCAAAAATAGTATTCATGCGTGAATAACAATGGTAGGTGTAAAAAAGTAATTAGTGTTATTATAATGATGGTATTCGTATGTGTAGTAAAATATTGGTATAATTAGTAGTACATAAAATTGGTAAAATGAAAATTACTTAAAAATTGGTATAAGAAATGCATGCATGAACCTGTGTATTTACCGAAATTAGTGAGGTGCAAAAAAGTACTAATGTGTAAATAACGATGAGAATGTTCATAAAAAGTAATTATTATTATTGTAATGATGGTATTCCTACGTAAAGTAAAATATTATTATAATTAATAGTAGACAAAATTGGTACATTGAAAATAGAGTAAAATTGATATAAGAAATGTATGGATGAACCGTGTGTATATAGAAAATTCCTGAGGTGCAAAGATAGTAGTGATTTGTAAATAACGGTGGGAAAGTGAAAAGTAAACATTGTTTTATAATGACTGTATAATACATAGAGTATAAATTTTATGGTTATTAGTAGTACACATGTATGTAGCAGTATTAGCTATATGCAAAAATAATATATAGAAAATAATTATTTTGTACATGTTTTGCATGTCACGATGATGCCCTTATTTCAGCAATTGAAATATAAGTACAAATTTAAAAAATAATTGTAAGTACAAAGAATAATATTTTGAATTGTTTGTGAATTTGCTATAGTAATAGTGTTTAAGGATGTGACGAACAATATGGTAGTATTTGATGAGCACGCTTTATTTGTTATGATAGGTACGTGGTATCATATATTTCATATATGTTTATGTTTTACAATAATGGTGTTGTCTGAGATGGGCCATATGGGGTGGACTTATCAAATTACGAATGGAAGTTATCCGAGTGATGGGTTTGAAGGACATAAGTCTTGCTAAGCTCCATAGATACATAAGGAGCGCATTCGATATGGAGATTGCACGAAAGAAGTTTATAATCGAGGTTGTAAATGCAAGAATTGTGAGTGAGTCATTTGAGTATGTGTGTGAGCAGTGCAAGGTGACATGCAACATAATATGGGTGGAGTATATGAAAATTGTAGTAAATTCTCATGGCGCGATACACTATCACCGATGGTGTATATGCATTTTGTGGAGAGAGGAGAAACTTGAAGTCTTCAAGTGGGCGGTGGCGTGGAAGTGTATACATCTTCTGGGCACGGTCATCATGACGCTGGTGGTGGGGATGAATAAGACCCGGGTAGGTGTGGTGACGAATTTGAGGCTAATGAAGGCGTAGGGCGGTAATGGACTGCTCGCATCGACGACTGCCATGAGCACTATCTGATTACAATGAGGACATTGACACAAATAGAAGCGAAGATGAAGATGTGACTAGTGGTGTTTCAGTCGGTGGCATTATGTCCACCGATGTGGAGTATGTGTCATCATGGTTGGATGAGCTAGTGATGGCTTTCCTTGTTTTGCCACAAGAAGATAGTTTTGAATAGAGCCTTCAATCAGGACACTCTATTAGTAAGGCAACGCTCTTTACCAAGAGTGCCACCCAACAAGCTATTGCATGATATGCGGTGAACATCAACCATGCATATCGGGTTTACAGGTCGAACTAAGAGACGTGCATAGTAAAGTGTGTGGATCCTAAGTGTCCTAGCAAGGTTCATGCGAAGAAATTGAAGGGCACATGTACGGACTTTAGGACAACCATCATGAAAGATCACATTTGTGAGCTTGCTGAGCCGCTGTGCAAGCACAAAAATGTGACCTTATTATATATGGTTAGCCTGATTAGTCATCACAGTGGATGTAACGGTTTCGTCAAAACTACTGAAGACGGATATGGTTAATATGATGGGATATCTAGTCAGCTACAACAAGGTACGATGAGCAAAGAGAAAAGTGATAGAGATTATGTACGACACGTATGAGGAGACCTACAAGCTTGTGCTGAGAATACTTCACTAGATTGCTAAAGCAGATCCTGAGAGATATATCAACAAGATGGATAGACCACACCCAACAAGAGGCTTGAATTATTTCATCCTACACCGTGTGTTCTGGCCATTCGGACCATATTGATGGCTATCATCGTGGATACCAACAACCTACTACTTCATGTGACTTACACAATTGCCAAAAGTGAGAACACAAAGAACTGGTTGTAGTTCCTAGCAAATGGTTGTCCAAGACCGACTAAACGTATGCCTTTTCATAGACTGAAATGCTAGGCTTTTGTCAACCGTAAGCACCATGCAAGATGGGACATGACCACTATAACAATGGAATGACATCATGAGACATTAGTGCATGAGGCATCTTGTTGCAAACTTGTACAACAGGTTCTGTAACAAGGAGTTGATGAAGACATTCAAGTAGTTGTGCATGTAAAACAAAGGTGCAAGTTTGAGACCATATACAGAGTGCTAGATGAGAACTCGAAGCATATGAGAGAGTTCGAAGAAGCCCAAGCAGCAATAAGTGAAGGTGTGCTTGTAGGGATGGGTTCCTCCAGGCAGGTCAACAACTTCTCATAACGAATAGAATTCCATGCTCTCGAGTCAGAGAAATGGTCGCTACTCTATGATAGGGACAGTGCAAGGTATATAATAATGATGATGAACATGTACGAGGTTTACAACGATGTGCTTAAGGGTGTTCGATCCCTCCCAACCACTGCCATCATGGAGGAGACCTTGAACCAAACAGTTGGAAACTTCTTCAACAAGGAAATGATTAAGAGGAAGATGAGGAGAAGCGGTTCTCCGAAAGTATGCAGGCATACACATACAAGAAAATAGAGAAGTTCTGCTCCCACGTTGCTTGCACAATGGATGGAGTAAGGAGGAAGTTTGAAATCCACGTAAGGAGAAGTTTATCAATAGCCATAGTAGAGGGTATCACAAACATGTGTGCACTATTGGTGATGTAGCGACATGCATGTGCAACAAGCCCAAACTCTTGAACAAGCCATGCTCACACATTTATACAGTGTGCGCTTGATGAGGACATTCCTTTGTACGTTCAAGCTCCTTTTTAGTTTTGGTGATTGATTTTGGATTAATTACTATTTAATAAAAAATCTAATTATTGTGAGACTAACTTTTTATTGAGCTTTATTTTTATTAGTCTCATTTGGATGAAAAATGGATACTCCAAAGGTATGCATCGTTACAACTCTATTATTTCTATAGCATACTTTGGATTCAAGTTAAAAGGTGAACTCCACTGTAGTTTAAACCTCAAGATGTTCATTTTGTGTCCAATTCCATACGTACATGAATGCACATATTTAGGGGGAGTTCATACTTTACCTTGATGTTTCATAAGTGTTGATCCCTTTCATATTGCCAAATAAATTAAGAATCATTACTTACAAACAAATCCTTGAGTATATAAAAACTTGTATAGTTGTAGTGTACTAATGGAAGAATAGGATAAACTCCAAATGCTTAAGTATGTAAAAACAAATCCTTGATTGGGACAATCATGTTTGTTAGACTAATATTTTCTATGAGTTGTGAAAGTAGATTGAGCCCAACGATGATAAAGAGCAAGGAGTCTCCTAGTAGCAATGTAGGGCAACGCATCCAGCCCTTGGTGGAGCAAAGGATGGACCCTGTGCTAGAGCAAAAGCTGAACATGCTTGCCTTGACGATGGAGCGCATTCTAGACCATATCAAATGGGTTGAGAAGATTGTGTTTGTTTTTATCGTTATTGTACTGTATGGCATATTTGCCAGGTAGTTAATTGTTGTTAAGGAGACTAAGGTACCAATCTTAATTGTTGGAGAAAATTGTTGTTAAGGAGACTGAGATGGTTATGAATGTCAAGATCACTACATTTCCTCTTCAGATTATGCATGCACTAATGTGAATATCACTACATTAAGATTGTGCAGTACAAACATAATATTGATTGTGCAGTACAAACATAATATGTGATTGTGCAGTACAGACATAATGTTGGACAAGTTGAAGTGATGGAACAAAACATGGAACCAAGTTCCTTACAGTCCTAATTGGAAGGAATCAGTTCACAATTTTTCTTTTGCTTCTAGTCCCCATTGCTGGACTGTCAGGTGCAGGCCTCTTAGCGTGGGTTTTATTTCGTCTATTTCCTTTCGGTTGTGACTTGCTCTTTGGGGTTGTGCTGTTTCTCGAGGTGGCGATGGAATGACCATTGCTATAGCATCTGGTTGGTTTGATGCAGTCACAGATCTAGACTTGAGTGACCTCCCAGAACTTGAGCTATGTTGTTTAGTGGGTTGGCTGCATTCACTATAATGGAAGAGATAGAAAAGAACATAAAATCTTGTAATGGAGAAAAGAAGAAAGTTACAAATGTTGTGAACAGAAGATGGTTGCTAACCTTGGTGGATATGTCATGGTAGGAGCTGAAGAAGTAGGAGCTGAAGAAGCAGGTTCTTTGCTTGATGAACAGAGAACATCATTTGATATCATCCTTGGTTTCTTCACTGGTTTTGGCCTACATCCATGATTTCAATGGACAAAATTTTTAGCAACTACATGAAACAACATACCTAAGTCGTAGCCAAGAGTGTTCATTACCTTGTAGCCATATAGGCTGCTATGTCTTCTGGATCACCATTTCTGCAATTGTGCCAGTGATGACCATATCCTTTGCATATTGGGCACATATGGCCCCTTTTCCCCTGAGGCCGGTTCTTATCAGTACATCCTTCGTGATCTTTTTTCCTTGGCCCGCTGCCGCCTTAATAAGAAGTGGGGATGCATGAAGAAACCATGGTCAAACTTGGGCCATTCAGACTTGTCGTAATGCTGAGGATATTTGAGGCATATGCGACCATGAATTTATTGACTGAGTAGCATGTATCCACGTATTGCTCAATACTAAGTCCTCTAACGAAGTTATGAAAGCTATGGCATGTACGCATGGCTTCCCTGTGAGATCCCATTCCTCGGTGCATGACCTGCTTTTCGTGTCGCACCACATATCTCTTCCCATCAACCTTCATAGACACCTCGCTATGTGATCATCGATCTACTAACATGAAGTTGTAAATCTCTACTCTTCTCATGCAATTCCTTGATGATATCGGTAAAATTGGCCCTTGTAGCCTCCTTGCTATCCTCTTCCTCTTGTTGAACTTGATCATTAATCAAGGCTCGATATTGTCAAAGAAATCGGTAGGTGCATTGACTTGTATTGCTTGATCCAAAAGTTGAAGCTCTCGCGATTGTTAGTCACGTAATCCACCTTTGTTATAGTTGAAAATTGGCTCTGGACCATATCCCCGACATGGTGCTTCCTTAGGTAGTCAATTGCCTCGTTTAGCTTCCTCCATGGTTGCAATGTGCATCTCAAATTCTGAATCGTCCATGCATAGGTCAGCCGCCGGAGGTGATCATTAAACACCTTACCATGAGACCTCTTCTTGAAGTTAGTGACCAAATGTAACATACACTCCTGTGCTCGCATAGGAAATGCTTGTTGCACGCTGAAGATCTACTCCTTTACCAAAGATCAAGTACATATTGCTAGCCCTTCTCGAGCTCCTATGGCATCTCTCGAGCCTTTGCATGAACCATAGCCAATTGTCATTTGTCTCGAAGTCTATTACCCCAAATGCAATCGATACATCCAGTTATGGCCATCCACAAAGACATGCGATTGCCGGTGACCCTTGAACTTTCTGTGAGGAAAGTACTATCGATAGCCGATAGGGTCTACACCACCAAAAAGCCATCTACACACGGTTTCATAGCAAAGAACAATCTCCGAACCTGATTTTCTCATCGATGTGTGGTGATCAATCACAAATAAACCGCCAGGCTTGATCTCTCCATTTCAGCCTTGAAATTGAACAATTAAATCGAAACTACGATCCCAACAACCATACACCCTAGAGAGTGCAAGTTCTTTACCTTTATAAACCCTCTTGTAGTCCACAAAGACTTTGTACTTGTCGAGATTCTTCTTTGCGCCTTTGCTCCTAGTGTACCATCCTCCAAAGAACCATTCGATCACCTTATCACATATCCACTTCTTGCTTGCAGGCCTAACATTCTCATTCCTTCTAACACTTGAGCAGACATGGCTGAAAGGATTCTTTTTCACCTGCCATAGGACATGCAAGGACTTCAAATGCTAATTACATGCAAGGAAATTGAATAGATGCAAACATGTATTTACCTTAATTGTTACTTTGTCCTCCATTGTTGAAGCATGAATTCTCCAGTTGCACCCTTCAGCAGCACAATGAGCTCTCATTCTCCCTGGATCACTCTTCTCAGTGTTATATTCAAATTCATGTTTAATTGCATGCTGAGCTAGAGCCAGCCTAAACTGTTCAATATTTGGGTATATGCTACCTACTACCATTGGAGGGTCATCTCTATCATAAGCTACTTCAGGAATGACATCTGGCACAGCATCCTGTGCAACCTAGTCGTCATCCTCCTCCTCCTCCTCCTCACCAGCCTCAGGCACATACTCAGGGTCATCACAAGCTGCAACAGTACCATCATTGCCCTCACCTATGTCACTATCATCTGTGCACATACCCTCTTCATCCACACCATTGTGTTCATTACCTACCAACGGGTTTGTCAAATATTTATCAGCAGTACCATCATTGCCCTCACCTATGTCACTATCATCTGTGCACATACCCTCTTCATCCACACCAGTGTGTTCATTACCTACCAACGGGTTGGTCAAGTATATATCGCCAGTATTCATCATTGCCCTCGCTAGGAGCCGATGGATCGTCAATCGAAATATGGAACTCAATAGTCTTGCTAACTTTAAACTTGTCAAACATTGCAAACAATTCTTGGTCACAACTTACGTGAAATTTACTTTTTCGTGACTAGATCAATGTAGTGCATTTCCATAGTTTGGTTTATCCCCATGGGTATTCCCCAAGTTAGTCAACTAATTTATTGAAGTCTATTGTCGATGAGTCCACTACTAATTTGAACGTAAAGCAACGAACTCCTTCACGGTGCCTTGTGTACCATACGACTTGCAACATATATGTTGTTCTAGGGTCCATCCTGTGGACCAACAACAAATTTTAAATGGCATCATGTATTGATAACCATCAAATCAAAAATTAAGAAGATGGATGCCATTATGTGTTGATAGGCATTAAGGAGAGATCTTGAAGGGAAGAGAAATGGAGTTCATCATGTGTTGATGAACGAGATGAGATCCCAACTTAGAGAGAAGATGATGGAAATTATAAAAGCTCTAAGTGGATGTCAGGACCCGAATATGCAAATCCGGACCCTCTGTGTATACTGCACTAATCCAGGATCACACTAGTGCACACAGGCTCAACATTAGTGATTATCACAATCATACATAGTGGAAAGAAGATAAAAGACATCATATATTGAATATTACCAGTTGTATGACCTTATGGTCAACTTACGTGACTTTGCCTCGCAAGGCTAGACAACAAATTGAACTGTAGCGGAATGAAGACATAGATAACCCCTCAGTATACAACAGACAACTGACAAGGCTCACACCTTAAACATTCGTCCCTTCAAGGTTCTTCTTCTTCAGCACGGATGTAGACTCCTCAACTGGTGATGTTGTAGGTGGCAAGAGTGAGTACATAAAGCACTCAACAAGTTGTGCATAGAATGTAAATCTAACATATCTATATGCAAAGCTTATTCCAAAGGAATGGCTAACAATGGCTATTTTGCAGTAAAGCAACATTTATGAACAAATACAATAAATAGATTAAAAAGCAGTAAAACAAATAACAATAAGTAATAATTTCAGCATTTGTCAGGTAAACCAAGTTTCAAATCCTAAATCAAGTTACAACCTCCCGTGGCAATCCTGTTATCTATCCCAAGTTTTATTTTACAAAAGTCTAACCCTTGACTGTAATTCCTAAGCATTGCTCAATATCGCGAGCACGGCTATTCGAATAGATTGTACACTCTGCAGAGGTTATGCACTTTACCCACATGACATGATAATCTCTTTGTGCCTGGCCATTAGCACACTTCCTTTGGTGTGCCGGTAGAGAATCATGACAAAACCTTGACAATGCACTGTCTTAACTCAGTACTACCCGCTGAGGTTTCAACACTGATGGACTGAACCACCATAACAGGGCCCCCCTCTTGTGTCATGTGAGTTGATCCATGAACCCGACTCACACCACCAAAGCAGTACTAAAGTTAAGACATGGCAAATTAGTCAGCTAGGCTACCCCATAACAGACATGTGGTTGCATGATTGACTAAGATCAAAGGCTCGCAAGGTTAAGTCCTTAGAGTGATCGAGGCAAGACTTCCACATACCCTCTGCCCATCGGCCCACCTTGGCACATTGCCCCTTGCCACTTGCCCCAATCTAAATCATAACCACCCCAGTTGATTACTAAGCCCCACATGCCATCAACAATTCAATATCGTTGTGTGACATCCATCACCACAACAACTCAATCTCATCGTGTGACCACACATGACACACAAGTTCATAACATTGTTCCATATTCCATTAGTCAAGATTAATTATCAATGGTTCAAGTACATGTGATGATGTGGCATGGCTAAGCAAACTAACACGGTCTAGCCACCCCATGTTGACTTTAATATTCATCAACTATAGTGAACCGATCTAGGGTGACAAATGGATTGTGGCATACAAATGACAAGGTAGGGTATAGATCGAAGGTATAATAGCTCAATCCCAATTTAGCTTGAAAGCATTTATACACATAAAATAACATGCACTAATATAAAACAAAATAGCAACTATATAAACACGGGTTCAACATGATCAAAGCACAACTTACCTTAGGAAAGCCCATATTCCTTCTCTGGACCTTGGTCCTGAGTTGGCGAATCTTCCTCGGATGTGTCGTACAATTTATCGTCTACGCGAAACGAAAGGGAAAGCCAAATAAACACTAAAATAGAGAGAGAAAACTCTAAAAATCAAATAAAATTCACCATTAGATAGATCTCAATTTTATAAATTTTTAAAAATTTGAATCACCTCAATCGGAGTTCTTATGAGGGAGAACGGGCTCTTGGAAGATTAAAAAATCATAAAAACCTGAAAATTGAAAATCAAATATTAATCCGAATTATTTTATAAAATAAAAATCAAATTATTACGTCATCATGATGTTATGCTGATGTCAGCATCAGACCCAAGCTAACCAAACGCTAACACGTGGCCCTCGGTCCATGGACACGGTCCATGGACTTCACTGGTCCATGGTGCACCCGGTCCACCCTGCTCTGGCTCGTTGGCAGATGGGTCCCGTGGCAACTGACTCAGCAGACGATGCAGCGCACACGCATGCCACGCCAGCGCCATGCAAGCGTCCGCGCCTATGTGTTTGCCACATGTTGACGAACCGATTGCCCGCATCAGACGGCGGCACACGGGGCCCTAGGGTCACCGGCGACGAGCGAGAGGCACTCCTCCGGACTCACTCAACGCCACCAATCTTTTGATGCGGTCGGATTTCTTGTGCGGGCTTTGGAACAGCGTCGGCAATGAGATGAACAGTGGTGACTCTAGGGTTCTTGCGTGGCAAAGTACGGTGATCTTCCGGCGGATCCGAGGCACGCACCAGCTTCTCGGCGACGAGGCATAGCGAGAAGTACAACTTTCGGGCTTGATCTCTCACTGACGGCGTTGGAATTGCGGCTTCCTCTCTGCGGTGGTGCTCGGTAGGGATGCAATCGGCTCGGATTCGGTCGGATATCGCTCTTTCCGTATCCTAAATCATATTTTTTTGTTAGATTCAGAATCGGATTTGGATAGTGCCGGATACGAATATAGCAAGATAATATCGGTCATAGATTCAAAGCGAATACGGAGCGGAATTGATACGATAATGGATATTTTTTATCCAATATCACGGAGAATAGATACCGCATATAGCGCACATATCGCAATGATTAATCAACCATATGAGTTTGAATGCAACAAAACTATCGCAATTTAACGAGTCATTTTATCATGTAGTCCAATAAAGTTCCAAAAGTACATTCAATTGCAACGACCAATATACAAAAAGTTAAATAATATCACAATAATATGATCATGTCTCCATGAAAGAGACATGACAAATAGACAATATTAAGATTATATCACACGGACATTAAGACACAAGATTCAACAATGACACAATCTTGTAAAAGAGTTTGAACATCGAAGTTGCCAAGACAAACCAGCAACATCTCAATGAGATCATGATTGCATGACCGGAGAGACGAGTGCATGGGTTACAACTCCTTCAAACTAAAACGGATTGGTACATTCTCAATTCTGCGTAGTGTTCATTGCGATAAAACATTAAGTGATGCTTTATGAGGACATACCATATTGACCAATCAAGTTGGTGCAAACTAATAGATCTTGTCCTTAATGGCTTAATGCCACAAATGCTAACTCAAGCAAGGCAGTACTAGATAAACAATAGCCTCCAAATATATCAATAAGAGAGAATAGAAAATAGCGTGCTTCTAATTCAATCAACCATCACCCTTTGGTGAACAAGATGTGGTCAAATAGAACAACCTCGCAAACCACCAATAGCATAATGATCTGATCAGCCCGCGCATCATAGACTGCAATTGATATGAATTCTGCAATAACTATCTCCAAACAACATGCAATCACCACCCACTTTGTGTGAGAACTACATTCTTCACCGTCTAGCCTGTCCTCTTGGGCAAATTCACCTGCGAACGCCATCAGGAACACTAACAGAAATCCAAATTATTGAATGAAAGAGAAAAGAAAGAAAGAACAACACAAATGAGGAAACGATACCGTGGCCTGGAGCTATTGGTCATTGTACTTGGGGTCGAGGTTTATATAGAAGTGCGCCTTGGCCGACTCCATGAAGCGGGTGCTAGACATCTGCTTCATCAGCGAGATGACGGTGGCATGCTGTACTCCTTCTTGATCTCCCTCAGCTTCAGATCTCAAGGAATCTCTTCAACCTCGTCTGCACAACCTCAAAACCACCACATAATCACTCTCCATCCAAAATTAAACAAATAAAAAATAGGGAGGAGCGGTTTTGTGGCATACTCGGTTCCGCTTGAGGGGTAGGACGGCCTTGCCGGTGCTCATCCGGGTGGGGGGGCGTGAACGCGGGGCCGCGGCCGCCCTCGTTCCCATCGTCGTCATCGTATTGGACCTGCTTCTCCTCCTCTAGCATGGCCCCCTACAGGTGCGCGACGGCCACGGCGGCGAGTAGGTGGAACGCAAGGAGCCATGGCCCGCCGTAATGCAAGGAGCCACGGGTATGCTCTCTACGACAGTAGGGAGGTGGGGAACAGTGCGTCGGACGAGTTCAACGCTGTGCTGGCGACAGCGTCCGGCGTGATGAGGGAGGAGGAGGCAGCGGAGGCCGCGGTGGTGCAGAGCGTAGCGGCTGTGGCCATGGTGGCAAATGGCGATGGGGAAGGAGATAAGATTGGGTAGTGGAGGCACAGAGAACTCCAATGCCTTGTGCTGCTGTGCATAATGGACCGCCTATTGGGCCGAACTACCGAAGGAACGACGGATTGACAGGCTAGATGATTCGGATATCCAAGTATTTTTTTCTGGATATATCCGAAAACCATGTCAGTATATACCAATCCGACGGATAGTTATCTCCTGAATCCGAATCCTAATCCGAAAAAATATCCGAAACCGAATCCGAATTCGACAATTATCCGAAATGACTATCCGAATCCGATCTGAATACATCCAGTCGGTCGGACGAATGGAAACTATCTGAACCGATTGCATCCCTAGTGCTTGGCGATCAACTTGGGTTGCGGCAAGGCTATGGCGACTTCTGGGGTTCCACCTTGGGGCTTTCACGCTTGAGTCCTTGCGCACCCTATGCATCCCTTATATAGCACCGAGACCCCGGAATCACTCCGATTCAGTTGTGAGTTTGTAGAGGCGCTGGCAAAATTTTGGGGCAGAGTCCTGAGCGGATACGTGAAGACGATGGAGCGATGTTGTCCACGTGTCCACTCCGACGGCCACGATTCTTCTAGTCGATCCGATCCTAACCGCACATGCGATACGCTAATGGCCGAGATCTATTGGAGTCCCGAACTGGTACGCAACACTAGCCACCATTCGATCTAAATAATCGTCTTAGATTTGATGATGAGGTTTCCTATAGCAGTTGATCTCATGCGTCCATCGCTAATCTCACGGATGTGCTTAACGCGGAAACGGGGACTGATGCGGGCGCTTAGATCTGGATCAAACGGTCACAGGTCGACTTCTAGAAACGGGTCGCGCGGCAACAGTATGGGCTCAGCCCAACACTGCTTCATGATTTTCTCGCTGGTTTTTCTTTTAAAATAATTACCAAAAATAATTTGATTTATATAAAGCAATAAAACACGAAAAAATCTAAGAAAATTCTCAAAAATACTTTAAGGCATTTTGGACTCAAATAAAATATTTTTGGCAAAACTTTATTTTAATTTTATCTATAACTAATTAGTTTTTAACAAAAGTCCAAAATACTCAATTTAAAATAATTTCAAATAAATCTCAGAAAAAATCCAATAAATCCAAAGAATTCACGAATCACACAAATTGCAATAAAACACTATTAACTAATAATGAACAGAGCAAATTTTGGGATGTTACAGCGGATGTGCTAGAAGGCAAAGTTATAACCAAAAGGCTAAGGATGTGTTCCTAATCTTTTACTAGTTTCGGTGTTTGGATGGGAAACCAAGTTGCTAGTTAGGTTGCTATACTATTAAGAGGGATTGAGTTATTTAGATCGAGCTTCGTTATGTGTTGATGAACTCAATTCGGTTTGCTCTAGCTCACTCTCTTAAGTTGGTTTTTGCATGATGCTCATATTTGCATTTGTTGTAAATAAAGGAAGCTCATACTTGCTTCTTAATTGATTTGGATTTTGCATGAAGCTATTGATTTGCATGTATTGCAAAAAGGAGATAGCTCATGCATTTGGTTTAACAGTTGTTTTTTGTTTGGAGCTAAGTATTTGCATGTATTGAAAATAGTGATAGCTTATGCACTGGTTTTATTAGCTTATGACTAGTAGAGTTTGTAAATGTGTTTTGCAAATGACTAGAGATTATGTGTTGATCATTACAAGGCTACCGGGTAGCCAATTCGAACACGGCATTGGTGCCGAATTTGGCAAGAACAGGAGCCGTGTCTCGGGCGGGAAAAGGACACCGGTCCTATTAAAGCTGCGCGTGGATGTCGGCCAGAGAGCGTGCAACCAAAAACCCCGAAGCGTCTCGAGGTAGTCACGCCAGTGCTATTTAAGTTCCGCGCAGGCGACGCCAGGAAAAGCGAGCGGCAGACGATCGAGCGAGTCGCGCCAAGAACCGAGCGGAGGAAAAAGGAATCACGAGCGTGTCGCGCTAGCCAATCGTCGTTGTGGAATTTCGCGAAGAAGCGGCCGGCATCGCCAGAAGCTTCGTGCTGATTGATTGTCGCTGATCGTGGAGGAGAAGTCACGCCGCTTCTGTTCCGGTAGTCGGAAGTGGAAGACTGACCGAGGCATCGAGTTGCGCTGCATCTGTTTCGCCAATTTTTGGTCGCCAGAGAACACCGGAGCGTCGTCGAAGTCATCATCTTCTCCAAGTCCAGCGAGTTTCGCACGTGGTCCAGCCATTGCCGATCGGAAGTTTCATCGAGCGATCGGGATTAAGTCGTAACGTTTGGAACCGGTAAGCATATTAAATATCAACCGTTGGATTTAGATCGGACATTTAATATTGAGTCACGTAGTAGATTGAGTTCATCAGTCTAGATTTCACCACGTTTTGTTCGTGCAAACCGGGGCAGAAAAATTCGGATTTTCTTTTATAAAAATAATTCGGAAAGATTTAGAATTTCTAATTCCAGAGTTTAGTTTATTTTCAAGACTTCTAAATGTTATAACTTTTGCATATGAACTCCGATCTGGGTGATTCGAATTCCGAAAAGTTTGTAAAAGTGAGATCTTTCCAATGATGGATTTTATTTGAATTTTTGAGTTCATTTGCTATTTGTTCTTGGTGTTTATTTGCTATTTCTTCTTGATTCGCGTAGACGTTGAGTTGAGCGAGGTTTCGGAGGAAGAATTCACAACTCAGGAATTATATTCAAACCAAGACCAGGAGCTTAAGCAAGGCAAGTTGTGCTTTGATCATGTTGCACCCATAAACTAGATTGCATGCTATTTTGATTTACTTTAGCATTTGTTATTTTATGTGTATACATGATTTCAACTTAATTTTGGGATTAGCTATCATACCCTCTGAATTACACCCTACCTTGATAATTGTATGCCATGGTCCACTTGTCACCTTAGGTTGGTTCATTATAGTTGGTTAATATTGAAATCAACATGGAGGATTAGAACGGAATAGAATGCTTAGCCATGCCACGTCATCATAGGTACATGAAATGATGATTATTAATTTTGACTAATGGAATATGGAATAATGATGTAATTTGTGTGCTATGTGTGGATGCACAAAGAGATTGAGTTGTCGTGGCGGGGAGGTCACACAACGATGTTGATTTGTGAGAAGCATGTGATGCTTGGTAACCAACCGAGAGGTAATCACTTTAGATTAAAGCAAGTGGAAAGGGGCAAGGGTGCGGGGTGGGCTCAAGGAGTGGGTATGTGTATGTCTTGCTTTAATCAATCCTAAGGACTTAACCTTGCGAGCCTTTGACCTGAGTCTAACTTGCAACCACATATACATATGGGCAGCCTAGCCGACTAATTTGCAAATGCTTAACTTAAGTGCTATCATGGTGGTGTGAGTCGGGTGCACGGGAGAACTCACATGGTGCAAGAGGGAGCCCTGTTGTGGTGGTGTAGCCCTTGAGTGTTGAAACCTTAGCGGAGTAAGCATCGGGTTAAGAGGATGCATTGTAAAGGCTTTGTCATGATTCTCTGGCCAAGATACCAAAGGAAGTGTGCTAATAGCTTGGCATCAATGAGATTATCATGTCATGTGGGTAAAGTGCATAACCTCTGCAGAGTGTACAAACTATTAGGATAGCCGTGCTCACTGTATTGAGCAATGCTCGAATTACAAATCAAGGGTAGTTGATTAAAATTTGTTAAGCGTTGGGATGGCGGGATGCCATGTGGATAATGGAACTTGATTATTAAGTTTATTGCCTAGTGTTTGGAAAATAAGTTTTTGCAAAATATTGATGTTTATGCTTCTTATCTTGGAGCATGTGATAAGCATTTGCAAATATGTTTTGCAAGGTATTGTGATCATGTGTTGATCATCTCATGACTCAAAGATTTGATTTTAATTGAATGGATTAGTTATTTGCATATGTGTTTTGCAAATAAGCTAAAAGTTTATGAGATTGGACCTAGAGCATGTGTTGCCATTTGCAAATGTGCTTTGCAAAGTATCGTGATTATGTATTAATTATTACATGGCACAAGGGTTGATCTTGTAGACTCTTAGTTTATTATTTGCAAATACGTTTTGCAAATGAGTTAAGTTTAATGCAATTCTTAGAGCATGTGTTGAGGATTTGCAAATGTGTTTTGCGAATTGGTGTGATCATGTGTTGATCACCACATGGCTTAGAGAATTAACATTTATGGGTTCTTGATTTAAAAAAGGATTGATTTCTATGTGAAATAATGTTGGAGCAGTATCGTTCAGAGGTCCAAAGAAGATCACTTGGTTGAGTGTCGACATCATTGAAGGTTAGCTGTACCACCCTTGAGAACAGAAGTTATTTTCTAGAGTGTGTGTTTCTTGATGCTCTGCTAAGGCCGGCACTATCGGGCCCTAGGGTCGGTACTATCGCTCGGCCGGTAGTACCAGATTTACTGTGCAACAGCTAGTTTCGGTGCTAAATCCAACTGTTGGCTTGAAGGCCGGCACTACCCACCCTACATGGACGGTAGTGCCAGTTTTGCTGAGTTTTGCCTAATTTACCCTCCAACGGCTAGTTTCTTTTGAAAGGTTATAAAAGAGAGCCTTAGGGGTGGCATTTGGGGTTGTTATGTTTATTGAGCATTTCGGAGGAGGTGTGCATGTGTTGCACTTTCCAATTTGGTTCTTGAGTTAAGAGCAATTCTAATTTGCACGTGTTGCAATTAAAAGTGGGTTAAGCGTTCCTTGTGCATGAGTTGCACTTGGAGGAGAGCCTTGTGCATATATTGCACTCAGTGGTCACCATTGTGCATGTGTTGCACTTGGTGAGGTTCAAGCTAGAAGGCTTGACCTATTATTCTTGGTGTTTGTCGACACCTAGATGGCTGGGAGGTATCGCGGTCGGTGACCTTCTCAACGGAGGTTATGAGAAGGCCCAACGAGTTGTGAAGATTGAAGCTCACGTACCCGGAGGGGGAAAGAATTACCACTAGTAGATTCGAGGTGGGTGCACAATTCATAGAGCCAGTCCAATGTGTTCGGGCTAACCCTAATGTGGACCAGGGGAGACCGGCAAGTCTCCAAACACCACAGTGAAAATATCGGTGTGTCTCTTGTAATTTGCATTTCATTCTTTATTTACATTCAAGCAATTTATGCTAGTAGAATAGGTTGATTGATTGCTTGTTTTTTAGAATTGCAAATTATTGTTAGAGACTAAAATAGTTAGTGCACTTAGCGAGCCTAGTTGATTTAGGCTTTAATTGTCAAAACTATAGACATACGCTTCTATATATTATTCAGGTTTTGACATAGGCGTTCATTCGTTAGGGGGTAAGCTAGGGTTAGGGTGAAAACCCCCCTCCCACATGGGACAAAAGCCCCTCCAATGGCCCAGAGATAGTCTCTCAAGGCCCAAAACAAATTGTCAAGCCGACCCAAACCTTGACTGGACATATCCCCAACCTAAAAATTGATTTGAGATATTACATTCTTCCCCCTTGATAGAATTTGACCCAAAATTCTTAGAACACCACTACAGATAAATAGAGTTACCAATAAAGGAAAATAAATCACATACCCGCTAAGAACAACTCTGGGTACTTCTCATGCATGTGAGACTCCAGTTCCCAAGTCGCTTCCGCTCCTACTGATATGACCACAAGACTTTGACAAACTTTAGGGTTCTATTCTTTAATACCCTCTTAGATTCTCTTAAAATTTGCACTGGTTGGGACTCAAAGGTGATGTTCTGCTCAATCACCAGCGGCTCAAGCAAAACAACCAGTTCTGGGTCATGTAAGTACTTCCTCAACATAGATATATGGAACACATTATACACTCCTTGTATTGATCTAGAAAGCTCCATCCGGTAAGCTAGCATTCCAACTCGAGCAACAATACGGAATGGCCAACGTACCTTGGGCTAAGCTTTCCCTTGATGCCAAACCAAATAATACCCTTGGTAGGAGACACCCTCAAAAGCACACTATCATCCACCGCGAACTCCAACTCTCTCCTCCTCACATCTGCATAACTTTTCTCCTACTCTGGGCTGCAAGTAGGTTTAGCCTAACCTCTGATACTCACTCAATAGTCTACTAAACCAAAATAGGGCCAAGAACTACTCTTTACCTTACTGCATCCTAGTATAGGGGTGACCTGCACTTCCACCCATAAAGCACATCATATGGAGCGACCCGAATGCTGGTATGATAGCTGTTATTATATGTAAATTCAGCAACTACCAAGTGATCCTCCCTACTACCCTTTCTTGCCAACACGCAAACTCTGAGCATATCCTCCAAGGTCTGAATGGTACACTCAGACTGACCATCTATTTGAGGATAGAAGGCGATGCTAAGATGAAACTGTTTGCCCAAAGCACTGTGCAAACTCTCCCAAAATATAGAGACAAACTTAGCATCTCGATCAGAAATAATATTTTTGGGTACACCATGTAGTCTCATAGTCTCTCGCATATAAATAGGAGCTAACTCGCTTGCTGAATTTGATGTGCGAATGGGGACAAAGTGAGTAGACTTGCTAAGACAGTCCACTAATACCCACATAGTGTCCTTCCCTCGCTGAGTACGATGTAGGCCAACCATAAAATCGATGGGTATGTCATTCCAAGGCCAAATAGGAACCTCTAGAGGTTTCAACAATCCTGCCGGTCGCTTGTGCTCCACCTTCACCTTTTGACAAATTACATAAGACACCACATACTGAGCAATATCCACCCTCATCCTTTTCCACCAAAAACTTTTTGTCAAATCTCGATACATTTTAGTCTCACCCAGATAGACTGTAAATGGGGTATGATGAGCCTCTTTTAAAATGTGTTCCTTGAATTGGAACTTCTGGGGTACACAAAGGCGGCCCTTAAACCGCAATGCACCACATTCATCAATGTTGAAATCCCTAATCTTGCCCTCATCACAATGTTTTCTCACTTGCTGAAGCACCTGGTTATGCTGTTGTGTATCACACACATATTCTAGAATTTCAGACTATAGAATCAACTGTGTTTCAAGCAGTGCACGGTGCTCACAAAACAATATGAGACTCCCATGCACACAAAATCAGCAATAAGACAATCCAGGAGATGGGGTGTCACCTTGCGACTAAGAGCATCATCCGCAACATTCACCTTGCCCAGATGATATTGAATTGTGAGGTCATAATCTTTTATCAATTCTAGCCACCTTCTTTGCCTTAAATTCAAATTTTTCTGAGTGAAGATGTACTTGAGACTCTTGTGATCGGTGAAGATATCATATGACTCACCATACAAATAATGCCTCCAAATCATCAAAGCAAAGAACACTACAGCTAACACAAGGTCATGAGTAGGGTAGTTCCGCTCATGCTTCTTCAACTGTCTTGATGCATAAGCAATCACTTTACCCTCTTGTATAAGCACACAACCAAGACCTACTTGAGAAGCATCTGAATAAACTATGAAGCGCTTCCTAGGCTCAAGGAGGGTGAGGATATGAATAGTCACTAGCTTCTCTTTCAAAGTGCAAAAATTACGTTCACAATCCACAGTCAAATGGAATTTCACACCCTTATGTGTCAACTGAGACATTGGCTTGGCAATAATGGAGAAATCCTACACAAAGTGTTAGTAATAACCAGAAACTCCTAGGAAACTCCGCACCTTTTTGATATTGGAAGGTATCTCTTTAGATCAACACAAATTCCTTCTTGGTTAGTCACATGGTCAAGAAAACCCACTTCTGATAACCAGATTTCACACTTATTTAGCTTGGCATAGAATTGGTTTTCCCTCAACGTTTCAAGCATAAGTCTCAAATGATGCTCATGCTCTTCCTCTAACTTAGAATAAATAAAAATATCATCAATGAACACTACCGCAAAACCATCGAGATATCTATGCAGCATATTGTTCACCATATCCATAAAAACAATAGGGGCATCGGTTAGTCTAAAAGACATAACTTTAAACTCATAATGCCTATACCTAGTGGAGAAAGCCATCTTTTCAATATCTTGCTCCCTCACCAAAATATGATTATACCCAGATTGAAGATCAATTTTTGAGAACACCTATGCTCCTTTTAATTGATCAAACAAGTCCTCAATAGAGGATAAAAGATATTTATTTTTTATAGTCACCTGATTAAGAGCACAATAGTCAATGCACATGCGCCAACTCGGATTCTTCTTAGCTATAAATAGCACAAGTGCTCTCCAAGGTAACACACTACGCTGGATTAACCCCTTGGACATGAAGTCGTCCAATTGCATTTTCAATTCATCCTGGAAGGGATAAGCCAAGCGGTAAGGATGCACAGAAATAGGTCGGGAGCTTAGGACAAGATCAATATGAAATTCCACATTTCGATGAAGAGGCAATCCTAGAAGCTCAGTAGGGAACACATCAGGATATTCACTCACCACAAGAATTTCCTCAATAAGAATAGAAGTACCCGCTTTATTGCTAGCTAATTGCTAGAAGTGTCCCAGATCTCAACATATGGCAACCGGAAGCAAATTGGTCAGCACAAAGAAAGAATTAGCTAGTGCACTACCTTGAAAAACCAACTCCACTCCTGATGGAGCCTGCAAGATAACTGTCTTCCAAAATAAACAAATATTGGCAAGGTACTGATGTAACCAATCCATTCCCAAAATAACATCAAAAGGAGCCAACTAAATCACTATGAGATTAGCAATAAACTCCTCATCGTCAATGGTAATGGTGCTACTTGGAAAGACCATAGAGCTAGCAATGAGACCACTTGGCGAGCTGACTAACACAGACTAAGCTATAAATTGGAACCCCAAATTGACCCTTCTAGCAAGGTCAATCGATACAAAATAATATGATGCCCCTTAGTCAAAAAGAACAAATGCATCATGTGAATCCATCAGCAAAATAGTGGGAGCCCCGAACACTCTGCTACGGTGGCACAAAAGATGACAAGGCATAGGCTCCTACTGGTGCTAAGGCAGTGGGAGCCCCGACACTCTGCTATGGTGGCACAAAAGCAGGAGGTAGTGCAGCAAATTGCGGTGGAGCTGATGGCGTAAGATGCCAGTAGTTGCCTAAAGGTGGCACCCACGATGATGGCTATGGAAGAACAGGCAGGGTAGCCATCATCCGCACATTATCTAGTATGTTGAGGGATATTTTGAAAAAAAACTTGAAGATGTGGAAAGATTACTTGTCTCATGTGGAGTTTACTTACAACTATACGCTGCATTCAACCACAAAGATGTGCCCTTTTCAGATAGTATATGGATTTATCTCTCATGCTTGTATTGATTTATTATCTCTACCATCTTCAAAAAAGGTAAATATTGATGCTAAACAACATGATAAATTGATACTTAAGATGCATAAAACCATTAAGGAGAATATAGAGCATATGAATGCTAAATATAAGCTTGTTGGTAATCAGGAAAGAAAAGAAACTAAATTTGAACCTGCAGATCTTGTTTGGTTACACTTGAGAAAAGAAAGGTTCCCTAACTTGAGAAAATCAAAATTGATGCCTAGAGTTGATGTTCCATTTAAAGTGCTAGGAAGATTAATGATAATGCATATAAGCTTGATCTGCCTGCAAATTTTAGAGTTAGTCCAACATTTAACATTGCAAATTTGAAGATGTACTTGGGAGAAGAAGATGACCTTGAGTCTAGAATGACTCCAATTCAAGAAGGAGGATGGCGAGGACATCCCTTCCACTGATACAACCACCATACCTATTGCTTCTCATCAAGATGTACAAAGACCAATCACTAGAGCATGTGCTCATCAACTTAATTATCAGGTCACTTCATTTCTCAGAGTGCCCCCATATTCTATGAAATCTATGATACTAATTGATGCACGTGATGTTATTCTAATTAGGAATTAAGGTCCTTGAATGGCATTAAGGCTTGAGAGAAGCAATGGGAATGATGGCTACTACACTCAACTGAAGCCACCGTGATGCCACAATGAAGGATGGCTGAACTCCCTTAACTCTTTTCTTCAGCCACTACCTCTAAACACCTAGATTTATTTTTAGTTAAAAGATATGGTGCTACGCCACCTTATTTGGGCCTAGGCCCATGTATCCAATCAGAGTCCAAGGGGGGAAGGAGTCTTTCTCGGTTGTGGCGAGAGTCTTTTTGGTTTTTCATATTCTGGCTGCACCCCTTTCTCTCCTCTTCTTTTATAAGCTGGTTGTAGCCCTAGGGAAAGTTGGGTTTTGTTTAGTCATAGTTTTCCTTTATGAAACTATTTGGTATTCACTTATTCGGCTAGATCAACAGAATGTTGTGCTTCAAAACCCTACATCAATACTTCAATTATATTTGCAATTCAAATTGCTCTTTGCTTTATTCTTTATTGTTCTTCGATTGCTTGCAAGAATTGATCTTTGTGATCAGGTAGATCATGCTTTTATTTAGGTCGATAACAATCCCAAAGTTGGCTCAATGATTACTTGGCATATCCATCGTGTATGGTTGGTAGCCAGATCACGAGAGTCGTCTCCACAAATTGAAGTTACCCTTCTCATCGAAAGATCGGGACCAACAACCACATCAACATTGTTCTCCATCAGTCTTCAATGTTGTATATCTCTGAGTATTTCAACGTGGACCATCTTTTTAGGACCTAGAATACAGAATTCAACTCGTACGGTCCTAACATGCATTATAGGGAAGTGTGGTGGGAGTAGGTGACATGGTTTTATAACAGTGCAATGAATAGGAGTAGTCATGGACGATGGCAGTCTCGACAAATCCACAATGACAGGGATGTAAGTCAGCATAGAGACAAACCAGGTCCACAAAAATACAGGCAAGGCAGTGGGCCACACCATGAAGAACTGCCCTAATAGAGTGGGCTCGTTGACCCGTTCCTAGCAAGTGTGTATATTGTACTTGTCTTGCTCATTGTGTGAATGTAATTTGTGTGTGCAAGTACCATGTATATGTAATCTTATTGTTATTGTGTAATGTACTTGTACATAATTATTGTTATTTCATGTTGTACTAATGAAATCATATTTACTTGTATGCGAATGACTAATTTTTATGAAATCTTACAAGAAATGGTTGTTGCTGCAAGAGGAGACATGCAGACCTTGCAGACTCATATCATAATGGCCAACATCGTAGCCGTGCATGGCTCATCGGTGTTGGGCATGGCCGTTTGTTCTTAGGGGCCCAAGGGAGCATTGGCCTCTGGACGCGTGGAATATTTCGATTCTACAGAACTCAGGGTTGTAGCACTTGACACAAATGATGCACATAGCACACTCTTTTACCTTAGACGCACCACTGTTGTCAGCCCTTATTGATCGATGGAAGTCAAAGACCCAAACGTTCCACTTTTGCAGGGGAGATGACTATTACCCTCCAGGATATTGCTATGATTACCAGTTTACCTATCAGGGATAGCCTATTGGTTCCACCACAGAGAAGGCCTAACTTGAAGGTCTATTTCAACACACATTTGGCCATCCAATTTTGAAGAACATTGTAGGGATTTCACATTCATGGCTACGACTGTACAAGTGATGCCTCACTAATGCACTAGAGTATGTAGTCAGGACCCACCTTATAACGCACTTGCTCTTCTTGTTCGAGTCATTACACAGGGATATTGGGTGTACCCTCACTATATCTCCTTGCTAGGGGTGCAATCAACTCAGATTCAGTCGGATATCACTCTTTCGTAACCTAAATCATATTTTTTTTATCGGACATAGAGTCGGATATAGATAGTGTTAGAAACAAATGCAACATGGATAATATGAGTCACGAATTCAAAGCGAATACAAAGCAGAATCGATACGGTACTGAATATTTTTTGTCAAATATCATGAGAAAATAGATACTGCATATAGCACACATATAGCAATGATTAATCAATCATATGAGTTCAACATGCAATAGGACTAACGTAATTTAACAAGTTATTTCATTAGGTAGTTAAAGAAAATTGCAAAAGTATTGAATATTCCTTTATGCTTTGCAAAAGAATATCAGATAATAATGTAGCCAAGTAATAGTATATTCTTGCATATCAATCTGTGTTGGTGGTGGGATGGCAAATGGAATGGCGGCAGGAGGGTAGAGCTATGGAGGAATGGTCTAGCTTTGGCTATTTGGTTGGACCCAATTCAAAATACTAGAATATAGGCTGTAAATATCCAAATCCAAATATCTAAAAAGAGTTGTCCGGAACTATCCAAGAATGTAATTAGGATATTCTGATCCCATGGATAGCTCCAAATCCAATGCCAAATCCAAAATCAACTATCCAAAACCAATGTTGAATACTACAACTATCTGAAACCGATGCCGAATTCGATAACTATCGGACATGACTACCCAAATTCGATTCAAATAGATCCGATTGGTCGGTATCTATTCGATTCGATTGCACCCCTACCCCTTGCTAAGGCTTTGGATGATGTCAATCATGAAGAGTTGCCCCAGTTCAGTTTTAGATTAGCTGTGCTATACACAACATACTAGGGTTTGTGTGATGCTTCTCTAAAGAATACGAGGGAGGAGCCATGTCTTGCGGTGTGCTACACCTTTGTGCAGATATGGTTGTGGGAGAACTTTCTTGTTGGGTGGCCGTACTTTAGGATGCCCATTCACCTGTACCCACTTGAGGGTCCGTTCTACAGTGGTAGTGCGGACCTAATCGATGGGCCCACGATTGGTACGCATTGGACATTCACCAATTGGGATGGGTGAGAGAGTGGCCACATAGAGTTTACCCAAACTCTAACCAGTTCCTGTACACCCACCACGACTTATTTTCCATCCTCATAGTGTTTCTAGTTCTAAAAGGTGCACGTGTATTTTAGCCATAGTTTTTGTTCATGGTTCATGCATGTCACCATTTGTACCGAACTGAACTTTATGCACCATGTAATTCCCACCTATATTATGAAATGCTATGTTTGGCTTCGTCTGGATTGTTCTAATAAGAAACACCACTTTACCACATCACATGCACAATGAATTCCTTATGGATCATTTAGTCCACACATCCAGGCACTACAAGCTGAACGTACTACTCGTGCTCGAATATCCATGCAAGTGATTTTCACATATTCGTATCTCACATTGTATGTTTGCTTCTTTAGTATCACTAATATTATTATTTTACTCTTGACCCATGTCGAATAAATTTCAAAAAAAACTGCACCACAGTAGTGTGTTCTAACACAGTGCGGTAGGAGTTAGTAGTGCCCTGCTGCTCTGCCCTTGCATTGTAGGAGCCAGGATAGCCTCTCGCTCTGCCATGGCGTGGTAGGCATCCTACCACTCTGCCATTTGTAAAGACGAGGATGCCGACTAGAGGGGAGTGAATATGCATCTTTTAAAAATTACTTGTACGAATTTGTATAAAGCAATTCACCCCTAATCACCCTAATGCCAAAACCATAACAATTATCAATGTGAAAGCGATAAACTAAGATTTTGACAATTAAAGCCTAAATCAACTAGGCACACTATGTGCACTAACTAATTGTGTCTTTAACAATAAATTGCAATCCTAAATACAAATAATTAATCAATTTAATTCTATGAATATAAATAAGGAATAAAATGCAAGCACAAGGGACACGATACTTTTTACCGTGGTGTTTGGAGACTTGCTGATCTCCCCTAATCCACATTGAGGTTAGCCCAAACAAATTGGACCAGCTCCACGAATTGAGCACCCACCTCTAATTCACTAGTGGTTGCTCTTTCCCCCTTCGGGTAGGCGAGCACCGACTTTCACAACTTTGCCGAGGCTTTTCACAACCTCCGTTGAGAGCTCCCACACATGACACCTCCATACACTGTCTAGGTGTGGACAAAACCAATAGTAACAAGCCAAGCCCTTCAGCTTGAACTTCACCTAGTGCAACACATGCACTCCGGTGAACTCCTAAGTGCAACACATGCACTAGGATCCTCCTCAAGTGCAACAGATGTACAAGGGGCTCTCAATTCACTTCTTAATTGCAACACATGCAATTAGGGCTCACTCTTAGCTCAAGAAGCAAATGTGAGAGTGCAACACATGCACACTACTCTCACACAACTCACAATAATGCCAGCAACCAGTCAATGCCCCCAAGGCCTCCTTTTATAGCCTCACAAAGAAAACTAGCCATTTGGGGGCAAATCTGGAAAATCAACATTTTTCGGTACTACCGCCCTTCTAGGGCCGGTAGTACCAACCTTTAGGGCAACGACTAGAAAACTAGCCATTACGTAGGAAACCCGGTACTACCGCAGGCAAAAGCCCGGAAGTACCACTTGAGCGGTAGTACTGGCCTCCACAAGCAGTATTGCCAGCCTCAAGTCACCTCCAAAGCAATCTCTCTAGAAAATAACTATCGATGGCTTGGGCCCAATACTACAGCAACTCCGGTAGTATCTTTCATTGATTGGTGGTAGCTCCGGCCTTCAAAAATCGAGAAAATACGCTCTTATGGAAAAATAACTACTGGCTTCATGCACTGTACTACTAACCTCCGGTAGTACCGGCTCCCAAACAAAGAAGATTACGGTCCAATGGTAGTACCGGCTTTATACTGCAAGATCGCTTGATTTCAGACAAAATCATATTTCACACAGAAGTTTTATCTTTTCAAATCAACCACCAATAATGATTGATTTTTTAAGCCATGTGATGATCAAGCAATTTGTAAAACACATTTGCAAACCAAATTCATATGCTCTAAAGAATCACATTGAACTCCAACTTATTTGCAAAACACATTCGCAAATAAACTGAGAACCTATGAGATCAATCCTCTTAGTCATGTAAGGATCAACACATAATCCCGACACTTTACAAAACACATTTGTAAGTGCCTACACATGCTCTAGGATCAAAACCCATGACATCCAGCTCATTTGCAAAAAACATTTGCAAATAACAAATTCAACCACTTAAAAGCACATCTTGAGCCATGAGATGATCAACACATGATCCCAACATATTGCAAAACACATTTAAAAATGCTTATGTAATGCACCAAGATAAGAAGCATAAACATCAATATTTTGCAAAAACACATTTTGCAAACTCGAAGCACAAATCAAGCTTAGCTTTGTGATGATCAACACATGATCCAATTACAAGCTAAAACACCGATGCATGAGTTCTCAACTTTTGCAACACTTGCAAAACTTAGCTCAATGCAAAGATCATGTAAACCAAATTACATGATCTATCTCCCTTTTGCAACATATGCAAATCTATAGCTCCATTGAAAACAAAATCGATTCAGATTCAAATAAGAAGCAAGCATAAGCATCCTTATTTGCAACACATAAAAATACTTAGCTCACGCAAAATCCAAACAAGAGAGTGAGCTAGAGTGAACCGAATTGAGTTCATCAATACATGATGAAGCTCAAACTAAAAGACTCAACCCCTCTTAATGGTACGGCACCTAACTAGCAATCTGGTCTTTTATCCAAACACCGAGTCTGGTAAAAGACTAGGAACACATCCTTAGCCCTAGCTAGTTATACCTTTGCCTCTAGCGATCCACTTAGAGTTTTTATGATTTCCAATCATCTTCTCTCCAGAATCGAATCTTCTTCTTTTTGTTCATCAACACATAATGAACCTTCTCTAGCCCTTCTCTTCACTTCGGGATCACCTCTTGAAGCTCATCAACACATGATAACTTCTCGTTCCTGATTCTTTATCTTCTTGGACTCAACCTACTTCACAACTCATTGAAGATCGTTAGTCTAACAAACACGGTTGCCTCAATCATCACTTACACTCCATTAAAATATAATGGATGCCTCTAAGATTGATTGAGCACAACCCAAATCAATTTGAATGATTAAATGTATCTTGAGTATTTTGATTCAACTAATGCTTTATTATACTCAAAAACTTTCCGCTTATCCTTAATCAACAAAGAGACACCATCAACACATGATGAAATGCTCTTTGATTGATTGAAAGATAACTGAACTCAATTTAAACTCAATTTAAATTAACATGTGTATATATAACTACACAAGTTTCATATACTCAATATGATGGTAATTAATGATCCAAATATGTTTGAGTGGAGTTTATAGTATGTGCATATAACTAATTGAACATGAAACCAATATGCACATAATCAATCTTAGATTGCATACGAGTTTATCCTATATTAGCATGAGTATACTACAACTACACAAGTTATATATACTCAAAAGATTATTTCAAAATCTTGATCCTTTATATTATATGGCAAGAAGACATGGATCAATACAATTAAAATATCAAGTTAAATTATCAACACCCCTTAGATGTGTGCATCTTTTAAATAAGGCCCTATATATATATGGAAACATAATACACATATTTATACTAAGGCAATAGAAGAATTCATCTTTTAACTTGAATCCTAAGTATGCATTAAGACAATAGAGTGAATACAAGTGCATAATTTTGGTTTTCCATTTTCCATCCAAATTTGAGACTAATAAGAATGTAGCTTAATTAAACATGTTAGTCTCATAATGATTAGATTTGTCATTAAACAATGATTAAACATTAATATTAAACCAATCACCAAACTAATGGAGCTTGAACTCACACCGTTCCTTGTGGATTATTTAGTCCACACATCCAAGCACTATGAGCTGAACGTACTACACGTGCTCGAATATCCATGCAAGTGATTGCATGTATTCGTATATTTGTGTCTCACATTGTATGTTGGTTTCTTTAGTATCACTAATATTATTATTTTCCTTCTAGCCCATGTCAAATAAATTTCAAAAAAATTGCACCACAGTAGTGTCCTCTACCATAGTGCGGCAGAGCTGGCAGCACCCTGCCGCTTTGCCCTTGCACTGCAAGAGCTAGGATAGCCTCTCGCTCTACCATGGGGCGGTAGGCATCCTACCACTATGCCGAGGTGCAGTAGCCTCCTCCTCCTCTGTGGCCGCCAAACACTCCTACGGTTCGGTCTCATGTTGTGGTAGCAACTTGCTTCCGCGCTGCCTTAGCACGGCAGGGACACCTACCAGCCCTTCCGCGTTCACTTAGAGGACTAGATTTGCAATTTATTTTCCTAGAGGAGTCATATTTATAAAAAAAAATATAAAGTCTACAAGGCTACATATGTGAACAGATCATTATTTCAAATGGTAGCAGGCTCTGCTCCTATCCTAGTCTAGCTACGCTAGCCATGGGCTGGCTAACTGGCCAAATCATGCAACTACTCTTGACGATATGAAGCTTGGTTGTTCTATCCCCATCGCAACATTTTTTTCAAACCTGTCACCACGCGAACATAATAACAAAAGTAGCTCACTCTTTGACCACGAAAGTGCTAATAGGTGATACGTATCATTTGTGGCGCTCGTGTATCTTTGTAGGGGCCTAGAACTATGGGCAGCCAGGTGCCAAGCACCACAGGTTCCAGCAGCAGGTGTCGTAGTAAGGTGTCTCAATAGGGCGTATTGATGTAGCAGGGCGGTAGGACCTGATAAAGTGCCAACGCGCGGTAGGGTCTTGCCATGATTGCCTAACTAAGCAGCACCTCCTACCGCAGTAGATGACCTACTGCTACAGCAATATATGAGCGTGGTATGTGACATGTGTCACCTACCAGTGCTTGTGCGATCGAGGAGTAGGCTATTTTTGCAATTGCGTTCGTACGAAGGCCAGATTTGTATAAAAAATATGAGAGGGTTAGAAAAGGTAAAAACTCATCATATATAGCCTTGGTATTTTCAAATCTTGTATTGTTATTGAATTTATAAGTAACATTGCAAAGATGTACAAATTAAGAAATAATATCCAATGTAGGGATAACAGGTGGGCTATGGGCCACATTTCAGTGATATACTAATGTTATTTTCTAGAATTTTTTTAAATAATATTATTTTATTTACAAATTGCGATATTAATACACGGATTAAAAAAATTGCAGAAATAATATACAGTCGCCACACCGTTTGGCGACAATAAGTAGTAGCCAAACCATTCGGCGACAATAGCGTAATCACCAAACAATGTGGCAACAACAGCCTGATTAGTCCTAGTCCCGCGTTAATACTCATTTTGAACTGTTAACAACGAGGTCAGGCTGTAGTCGCCACATCGTTTGGCGACCATCATATAGTCGCCACACGGTTCGGCGACCACTAGTTGTCGCCAATTGGTTCGGCGACTATATGATGGTCGCCAAACGATGTGGCGATAACAGGCGCCTATTGCTCGGGCCGCGCGACGATCGATCGACCGAGCCTGCTCGAAAAACAGAGAGAGCGAAAGGCAATGACCGGCGAGAAAGAGGAGAAAGAGAGGAAGAGAGGGAGAGGGAGAGGGAGAGGGAGAGAGCGCGGGAGAGAGAGGGAGAGCACTCGGGAGGGAGAGCGCTCGGGAGGGAGAGGGGAAGAAAGAGAGAGAGAGAGGAGGGAGAAAGAAGGAAGAAGAGGAAGAAGAAAAAAAGGTAAAATCGTCGATGTGTAATTTTATTTTTGTAGTGACTATTAGGATGATCAAATATTAGATATTAATGTAATATTAGCGATTTAGATATTGATGCAATGTTAGTAATATTAGATGTGTAATATAATTAGTTAGTTGTAGTTAATATTTTTGTGAATTAGCTATATTACATGTTCTAGGTTAGCGATGTTAGATGTGTAATAAAATTTTGTTATTGTAGTTAATATTCTTGTTAATTAGTGATATTAGATATTCTCGGTTAGCTTATATTGCATGTGTAATATAATTTTGTCATTGTAGTTAATATTTTTGTTAACTAGCGATATTAGATATTCCAAAGTTAGTGATATTAGATGTGTATTGTATTATTGTAGTATTGGTAGCGGGATAGTATATTAGCGCTGTTTAGTTTAGGTTAGCGATATTACATGTTAGGGTGATATAAAATTAATTTTGTTTAGTTAGTGATATTAAACGTTAGTGGTGATCTAAAAATCAATTACTGTTTATGTCGTCGCAAAGAATGTCCAATCCAAAGGAAATTTAGGGTATACTATGGGATGGTGAAATAAAACCGAAGCGTAAAGGTCTTGATTTGAGCAGTTTGTAATACCATGGTGGAACACTTATTCCCGATAGAGTTAGCATCCGTGATATAAAGCTTTGGTTGACCCAATATTTTCCCCGGATCCAAGTATTTACTTTGTTACCATTCAAATCTTATTCACACGTAGTACGGGTGACTCGGCTCTGTGGGAGTTGAAGAAAGTAGATCGGACGTACTTGTGGCAGAAATGGTTAAGGTGATACAAGGGATCTAGTCTTGAATGTGTAATGTCAGGTGACGCGTGCCCTAGAGAAGAGGCGAATATTAGCGGTGTGGGCCAAAGCAAAGACGTTGGCCACTAAATTGAACTAGTTCAGAAGTGGTGCCGGTTGAGGTAGCAGCGGAGGATGATAACAGGAATGCAGCAAACGCGGAAGGTCGGGCAGATGAAGGGGAGGACATCGAGCAACTAGTTGATCAATTGAGTTGGTGGACCGTATGGCGATGCAAGATGAAGCTGAAATGTTGGAGTGCGATGATGACATCGGCGAAGATGAGGAGGGGGGAGAAGCTGATGATGATGAAATGCATGGTAGTACTAGGGCAATGGATGTACCCATCCCTGACGAGTGGAACAGGAAAAACAAAGCTGGTATTGAAGTTTTGTGGGGGCATCAGTCGCGTTGGGAGTATGGTAGCAATGCCGTTCGCTGAATCAAATTTTCGCAAACAATTTCGAGTTGAAGTTGGCGGTGAGGTGTGGGCACTATCGCAGCAGAGAGAGTTTCGAGTTGTTTTGTCCACCCAGATAGATACACAATGAAGTGCGAATCAAGGATGTGAATTTGGTACATGCATACAAACCAAAGTGTCCGAGACATTTTGGATTGCATCACGAGTAGATGGGCACACATGCAGACTAGAAAATATTCTGGTGAAACACCGCAACTTGAATGCGGCTGTAATCGCAAGCGTGATGTTCAATGAGATCATCGAAAAGCCGGACATTGAGTGTTCTTATATTCAGAAATCAATCTTGAGAACATTTAAGTACCAGATAAGTTACTCGATGGCCTGGCGTGCAAAGCAAAAGGCATTAGAGAAGAGGTTTGGCACATATGAGGCTTCATATTGTAACCTACCTCGTGTGCTTGATGTCTTGAAGGAAACCAACCATGCCACGTACACCGCTTTTGAAGAAAGTGAAGCGGATGGTAATGGGATCTCGATATTTCATCATGCTTTTTTTTCATTGGGTCCTTGCATTGCGTCATTCGTGCATCGCTGCTCATTCTGTCGCCGATGGTACATTCTCGATCGGGAAATACAAGGCGATTCTAACGGCCATTGCAGTTGATGCGAACAACCACATACTTCCATTGGCCTTTGCATTTGTTGAGGGTGAGAACCGGGATAGCTGGCTGTGGTTTTTCAGACATTTGAAGTTTGGGGTAGTTCGTGATCGGCCCAACGTGTGCATCATCCATGATCGTCATAAAGGTATCATCTCGGCAATTAAGACTCTACAGGAGGACCTTGATGAGCCTTTTCCATGGCGTGACATGCAGAACAGGTGGTGCATGAGACATTTGGGAGCAAATTTTTTCAGGCAGTTCAAGAATAAGAAACTGATGAACCTATTTAAGAGGTTATGCAAGCAGAACCAGGCACGTAAGTTCAACGCGATATTGGTCGAGTTGGATAAGCACACTACCGCACATATAGAAGAGCTGAAAAAGCAACCAGCAACACCGAATGATTGCCCACCCAAAAGGCTATCACCCCTTGGAGCACTCGATCCTCTAAATCTGAGGAGACGATCGTCAAGAAACATTAAGTGTTTCTCGTGACTGGATAGAGGCGAGCTGTTGGAGAAGTGGGCATTGCTCCATGACACCGAGGCGCCAAAGTTAGTATATTAAATTAACAAAGCTACGACGATTGAACAATTAGAGTTATTGTGCTAACAGATCTATTTGAACAGGTTTGGTGTCATGACAACGAATATAGCCGAGGTTTACAATTGGGTCATCAGAGGCCTGTGTCCGCTACCACTTGTGGCCGCCCCGAAGGCATGTTGCACGGCATCGCTGGCTACTTCCGTAAAAGGCATGCGGAGGTCAGACTTCATGCCACGACATTACAAACGCCAGATCGGCGTGGATGATGGCCTACATGGAGGAACGGCAAAGAAAGCTCACCGCATATGGTGTGTAGCTTCGGAATCACTGAGTACCGCTTCGAAGTGACTCTCCGGTGTAAAGGGGGATTGGGAATCGACACAGCGGTTATTACACACGAGGTTAACCTAGGCCAAGGGGCCACTGGATGGTGTGAATGCACGTGCAACAAGCCAAGACTTCTTCATATTCCCTACTCGCATGTGATCGCAGCTTGTGGGCAAATTGGGATGAACACGTCGCAATACGTGTCCCCTTTCTACCTGAAGGATCATGCTGTCAATACCTGGTCCGGTGAGTTCCGTGGTTTTCGTGCACATGGTGATTTCACTGCCATTAACAGAGATGTGCGCATATGTCTACCGGATGCAAACTTACAGAGGTGTGCGGAAGGGCAGGCTGGTCGTCCACAGTCTAGGCGCATTCGCAATGACATGGATGAATCTGAAGTGGGTGGCCTTGTTAGGAGGTGTTCTCAGTGCGGTGAGTACGAGCACAAGACAACGCAATGCCCGTAGTATTATTTATTGAATTATGTAATGTGTACTGAATCGTGTAATATGTGTCATTTTATCCTATCTTAGGTATTTGCGGGTATATTGGACCTTTTGTCATGTTTATGTAGTGAATTATGTAATTTGTATTGAACTGTGTAATATGACAACACGCTGCAGCCCGCCTTTTCAGAGCAACGACGATAGCGGCCTTATATAAGGGCGATAATTGCCCTTTATGCCACCCGCCTACCTTCCTTCCCACAGAGCGAGACCACGAGGAAAGGGTGAACCGAGAGAAGAGAGAAAAGAAGTAGAGGATCAGTTGAACATGCCGAGGCGTGCAAGTGGAAAGGGAAAGGGGAAGGCAAAGGCAAAGGAAGAGGCAGGCATTTCGGCGTGGCTGCAACATTGCATCAGACCTCTTCGTTACCTTTCGGGTTTTCCCATCGATGTGTCTGTGGAGATCCTTGCAGCTTGTCCACTCTTTGGAAACTCCGACATGGAAGAGGAGATATTGATGTGCCGCGACCACGCCTTCGACCACGGAGAAGAGCCTCGTGGCTCGGCGGTGGTAATAATCATACGTGTTTCAGTAATATTTGTACATAAACTATGCTAATTTAAGTTTCATGCGATACGCCTCCGCCATCAGATGAATTTGAGCGAAGGTTCGACGAGGAAATCAACCCCGAAGACCAAAGGCTCCTGGATCACGCAAACCGAGATTACGAGTTCAGGTGGCAGCTTCAACAGCAGCGTGACGCCGCACGCGAGGAGGCACGTAGGAATGAAGCAGAGGAGAAGGAGGCCGAAAGAGAGAGGGCACGTCGTGCCAGAGAAGCCCCACCAGAGGCATGGGCGAAAGGGAAATGGCCTCGATACACCCAGTAGATGTTATGTTATGCCCGTCCTAATTTTAAGTTGTAATAAAGTGCGTGGACTATGTTATTATCCGCCGTAACATCTTATTTCCGTAGTATTATGTAACTTATTTCCGTAGTATCATTTTATCATATGTTATGTACTTGCGGGAATATTGGACCTTTATCATATTTATGGAATGTCGTTTGTCGAATTATTTAGGGTCTGTGGTTTCTGTATCCTTCGTGTTGTTCACATACTTATTACGCTTTCTAATATAAATGATGTATTCACTGTTTTAATATGATTTCTCGTGAAATTTGTCGTCAAAGATAATGAAGAACAACGAAATTTGCAATATTCATTAGCTCAAATTTTGACCAATAATTAGTTAAATTATGTTCACATATAATTTACAAAAGAGATATCAATTGATTCATATTTCACCGATCTTTCAATTATTGTTTGTTTCGTAACAATTCATAATATATTATAACATAAATTAACGGCCAAAGTTTACTTCAAAAGACTATTTCAAATTCTAATACGCCCCATATTTTCGAACGGAGGGAGTATATGATTTATCCTCAATACGACGGAAGGGCCATGGTGGGCCGGCACCATATCCTAAATGAAGGCTGCGTGAGTTGCACTCAATTTTTCACAGGCTAGAGAGGGTAGTTTTTCATCGACGGTGACATAGCAGACGAGGGAGTACGGAGGCAACGATGGTATATTTTTCAAATTTTACAAATATTATTGTACAATTTTTATTAGTTAACGCTTCAAGGTTAACACAAATTTGTGAACGAAATTAATGTACATAATATCTGTCTTAATATTATATTAATTTTTAATATTTTATAGTTTCTAACATTACAAAGAAATTTAATCTCCAATTTTTACACAGTGGTCGCCAAACCGCTTTGTGACAACTAGTGGTCGCCGAACCACTTGGCGACAACTAGTGGTCGCCGAACCGTGTGGCGACTACAGCCTGACCTCGCTGTTAACGGTTCAAAACGAGTATTAACGCGGGACTAGGACTGATCAGGCCGTTGTCGCCACATTGTTTGGCGATTACGCTATTGTCGACGAATGGTTTGGCTACTACTTATTGTCGCCAAATAGTGTGGCGACTGTATATTATTTTTGTAATTTTTTTAATCCGTGTATTAATATCACAATTTGTAAATAAAATAATATTATTTAAAAAAATTTCTTATTTTCTAACTCCTGAGACCTTTGTAGTGTTACCGACCAAATTGCCCCTATTGATAATGGTCACGGTTATGACTACGGTTATGGCTTAGAGCCTTAGACATAAAGCTTCAATCCTAATGACGTGTGTGATAGGGACAATGATCCTAGTTGCTTTGTTTGCTTCTTGTTTCTTGTCGTCTTACAGAACAGATAATTGTTGACAGTCAGTTCTGATCATTACTAGTTTGCATTTTCTCGGCTGTTTGGATTCTAGAATGTTGGAACTCTACATTAATTTATAAAAATGGTACAATTCTTGCACGAATTCTATACAAATTCTTGTTTGTGTTCCAAATAGAGTTTTAACTTGTGTAAACCATGTAGTACTCCTAAAATAGCAAATGACTACTTTGAATATTTTACTTAGTGATGCCTCTTCAAGGGGTAGCTAGGGGTGAAAACAGGTAGGATATTTCCCGTTTGATTCGGATCAGATCTGATCAGGACAAGATTCAGGAAGGGATTTGACTATTCGCCCGGATCCGAGACGGGATCTAGATACGTGAATCTGAATTTTGGATCGGATTCAGAGTAGTCAATATCTAATATATACGGGACAAGATCCAGATATTGGATTTTTTTTCAATTCGGATATCGTATTTTTTTAATTCGGATATTCGGCAAGGCCCATGTCATTTATTACATATTTTCCATGACAGCACATTTATCTTGACAATTAGTTGATTCTATTGATTATCAAGTAGCATGTTTTTTTTCTGCGATGTCTATTAGTTTTGGTTTATGTATGCTCCCTCTAGTCACAAATAGTTGACGTGTTTACATCGACACGGTCTCTAAAAACACAGCTTTGGCCAATAATTTTTATTATAATATATTTCTAAAACCAAATAAAATTATAATATTATAAAAGTAGTTTTTGATACAAATCTGCACGTATGATTTTTATGTATCCAATTTAAATATTTAAAAGATATTGATAATCAAAATTTTAAAATTTTAACTACGTCTATGTTCAAAACGACAACTATTTATGATTGGAAGGAGTAACTTGCTATTATAATCATGTACTCATATGGTTTTATTTATCATATATTACTCTATATATACGTGCATTATTAGTATATCTTTATTTGTTTTCGATCCCGAATCTGTCATGTATCTATCCTGTGACTATATCCTAAAAACCCAGATTCATATCCGTATCCAACTAAACCGTATCCAATTTTAAATTAAAAAAAATATAGATTATAATACGAAAAAAGCGATATCTACCTACATCCGCCCCATTTTCACCACTAGGGCCAGCAACTCATCACACAGAGATGCTGAGATGCATCTCATGATCTCGCTTTATTGTGTTGCCATGGTGGGTTTGCAATTCCCCGAAAGGTTTGGTTGCTGGGTTGGTGGGGTTCATGCGATCCTAAACCCCTAACACATAATAACCGTGCTGCATGCCAGATGCCCTCGCAGTTATCATCAATGATCAGTCTTCTCACGTTCTCTTACCCATTTCCCTATTCGGCTGTCTTTTAGGCTAAGTTTCCTTTTAGGCTAAGTTTCCAAAAGGGATTAGTAGTACTCTTCTCGTCACAAATAGTTATCAGATTGGGATATACAGTCAAAATTTAAAATTTTAGCTAGTGATATTTTTTAAATATTTAGATTGGATGTATGAAAATTATATGTGTAGATTCGTCTTGAATCATACTTTCATTATATTATAATTTTATTGGATATTTTAAATATATTACCATAAAAATTAGTTGTCAAATTTGAGTTTTGGGGCATCGTGTCGATGTCTAAATTGATAACTATTCTTGATCAGAGGGAATAGTTAATCCGAGGATGTTACCACAATCGGAAGATGTCTTTACGCGGTTCCCGGGAATAAAATTGCCTAAAATATTGACGAGATTCCGTTCACCAGGTCCGGGACAGTTTGGAACACGTGAATTTTCTCTAAACTTCGTAGAAAATGAACTGCTTTACGTGAAATTGTTGTGTTACAAACTGGGCATTTTAAAAGAGAAAATTTCCAAGGAAATCTCATACAGTACCGCACATACGAACTGTGACAATAAATATAGTGTATACGAACTGTGACAATAAATATGGTGTATAAGAGCATAAAGAAGACAAACATGACCAGCGTCACATTAGTATCTATATGCATGCCATAAGAACCGTTTAAAATAAATCTCAAAGCTTGTAGCTAAACTTGTTTAACTTGAGTGTTGTAAATTGTAAGCGTGGCTACGATGCAAGCATTCTCACTCCTTATCCAACATGCAATGAAATTGTGGTTTAGTTTGGCGGCTTTTTAAAAGTGCTATTCAGGTTAACCACTCAAAAGCATCTCTTTGAGACAGAATAACAAAATCTCGCTGAATATTGTAAAAAGTTCTGCAACTAATTACATGTCGTAGCATAATACAACAAAACTCGTAAACTAGCTCTACGGCTCGTTTTTATGGTCGCCATGGTAATAGCGGTATCTCTGAAATATCTAAGGAATCGATGCTCACACGCTCTTCACCTTAACCATTATTTTACTCCCACGATAAGCATGATGCTACGATCCCCCTTTCCCAATTTGGCCACCTTAAGATTAGGCTGAAATGCCCCCCTCCCCTCCCAAAAAAAAAATTTCCTCCGACCCAGCCCACTCCCCGGCCCATCCTCTCTCTCCCTCTCCACGGGCCGCCCTCACTCCCCTTGGGCCTCACCCCGGCCTGCCCCCCTCGAGCCTAGCCCACCCCGCCGTAGCCCCCGCCTCCAACCTCTCCGCCACCATGCCGTCTGCCCTTGACCCCTACTTCCCGCTCCGCCGACTACGCCCCCTCTCCTCCCTACGCGCCCCCATGCTCCGTGCCACCCCTGTTGCCCGCTCGCTGGAGCCCCGTCCCCTCTCTCCTCCCTCCCTCTATTTAACCCCCCACCCTGCTTCCTCAAGATGGGCCCCATGTGAGCCGCTCCACCCCAGTCTCTTTCTCCTCTCTGGTGCCCCTTCACGCCCTACCATCTTCTTCTCCTCCACCACCACGCCGCCTCTCTCCTCTCGTTGCCGGGGCCCCGCTTATCGGCCGCACTTCGCTGGGCCCGCATTATTGGCCTCTCCTTCGCTACCGATCGCCCATCTCCGCCGTGCAAGACACTGCGCTTAGGTCGGCGCAGATGGGTCGCACAAGCGGAAATGGCGTGGCATTGTGCGGCCCATTTTCTTTTTCTTTTTTGATTTTTTTCAGGTTTTAAATTTTAATTAACATCCAAAAAAATCAATTAAAAATCCAAAAAATCCCAAAAATTCTAGAAAAATCCTAAAAATCTAAAATATATATTTTTAACCGCCGAAATTCTGAGTCCAAAAATGATCTCCGTTTCACCAAACCAAGTCTCTAAAATTCCCAAAATGCCCCTCCGACTCATTTCCAGCCTACTCTCCGATTTAAATCCTGTTTTCTCTCCTTTTTGGGTATTTTTATTCGTTTATTTACTGGTTTTGTTTTCTCATGTTAGATTCGATGTTGGAGAAGTCTCTAGAGCAGTTCTCGGAGCAGGAGTAGTACGTGGAGCTATACCAGGAGTAAGAGCCATCTAGGACCGGTCACGGCTACAGCTACTTCCAGTTAGGAGACCCCTTGACCCTGCAAGGCAAGCCAGACCCTTGAACATATTGAACCCAGTTTCTAGTATAGTACTATGTATTTCCTTATCGCATTATTTTCTTATATTTTAGAAAACTAAAAAGGAGATAATTTTGAATGACCTGCTTAATTAGAACCCATCCTCTTGTTAAGCCGGTTGTTAAGCCTTAATCCATTTTAACCTTAAACTATAATTAATGAACCGTTGTAGCTTAGCTATTAATAATCTTTCACTCTAACTCTTTAATTCAAAAATCCCCAAGTGGTGACTCAGGACGCTTTTAAAAAAAACTGCTACGGTTAGGGGGCAATGTTGGACTGCCTATGTGAGGTGGATATCAGTCCGACCCCCGATTGATGACAAAACCTACGTGTTGGTCTGGTGGATGGTACGGTTGGTACCATGGTTAGTGGTATGGAATAGGTTGAGTCTTAGGCACTTAAGGGCCGACCCTCTTGGGCAAAATAAATAACTTTAGTTCCCGCTCAACCACAATTTGGACCGGTCAGCCCTGTTGACCTGTCCCAACATAGCTCAGTACCTTGTATTTTCCCTTGGAATGCCTATGGATGGTAGCTGCCATTCTCGCTTGGAAGACTGGATCGCAGAGCGATCAGAATGGAACGGGAATGGGGCAGTTATTCACCAGTTCTCATAACAGTAGGTATCCGCAGCGGCCAGATCGTGTCTCCCACCTTGGCTAGTGGATCCTGGAGACTGTGGATTCTCGAACCCTACTGGGTAGAGGCTAAAGAGAGGAAATCTAACGAAATGCTATGATCTCTCGGTTCGGCCGCATGCATTAAAGTTGCATGTCAATCGCGTGGCACTGACAGCCGTAGATATCTTGTGGGTAAAGTTGAGCAACTCTGCAGAGTGATCTTAATGGCATTCGAATACATCGTGCTTCCGGTTATTGAAGCTGAGTTAATTTGGGGTAATACCCATAACCGAACTCAAGTAGTTTTTAAAATAAAACCTGCCGTAGAGTTGAACTTTGCAAATAACCCCATGGTATTACCTGATATTTGGTTTGTGTTTCAAATGTAATATAAAACTGAGATTGAACTCTTGCATCCAATATCTTGAACCCTATGCCAACCCCTTGTTATTCCCTTGCATATAGTATTCAGAATTTTCCGTGTGGTTTGTTGAGTACTGTTGTGTACTCACTCTTGCCTCCTATCCCCCTTCAGATTTTCAAGAAGACGGCGACTTCCCGAAATCCGTAGATGGCAACAGCATTTGGTTTTGAGGTCTTGGTCTATTTGCTCAAGCTTTCCTGTGGGTGTTTTTGTAATTTATCTGGTGCAGCCGCACCTTTTTTGTGAAATTATGGCCGTTAGGCCTTAATTCTTTATAAAATAGTTGAATTTCGTTCTTATGTCTGGTAATAATCGTTTGGTTACCTACAACTAAAATCCTGGATAACTGTTGAGTTATTTAAATGCATCCCCTAAAAAGATGGTCTGTCTCATAGGCGAAGCAAATGTATTAGCCAATCACTGAGGTTAGAAAAATATTACTCCTCCCACTGGCCGCTGGTCTGGTCAAACCGTTTCGTTAACCGGTTTTCGGCTCTAGTGCCTTGCATGTTATCCAGTTTACGTAAGCTTTCTTCGGTGACGGTGACATGCAATTGCAAAGTCATATTGTTTCGAAATGCATGCATTTAGAAATTTTACGGTAAACGGTACGAATCGTGCAGAGTATTTCCCACAGGAATTGGATACCGACCCTTCGAGGCCTGGTTGGGACTTCGAAGTTACGATTCCTGAAGAGTAAAGAACATGTCTATCTATTATATAATAAAACCTGATGACTGTTGTTTTATAACTGCTATGAAAAATAGAAAAATATGTTACAAATTCTCAAAAACAGAGAAACATCTGGCCCTTCTTAGGCGGACCTAATTAAAGCTGATTACAGTGGTCATTGGGTGTTATTTTTTTAAAAAAGAAGAGAAATATTCTATAAATTCTAAAAAAAAGCAAAACATCTAACCCTCCATCTTGTGACCTTAATTAAAAACAACCATTGGATGTTATTTCTTATTAAAGTAATAAAATAGAAAAGCTGGTGTAGATTTGTCCACCATGTATCTGCCAGAATATGTTCTCTTAAAGTAATAAAATAGAAATTAAAACACTCTTCAATTTCTCTCATTAATTGTAACGGCATAGATTAGTCAACTATGTATCTACGAGAACTGCTGCAGTTTTACAACAAATATAAGGTGTTCAGATAGTATATCAATACAACTTATGGTGCCCGACTCTGAATAATGCAGCCCGAAGATGAAAACGCTAATCCTAATCAATTGGAAATAATTAAGGAAGCTCTTAGAGAGGTGTACGTGTGCATTCATGGAAAGGATGTCCAGAAGGTAAGCTATTGTAGTTCAAGCCACTTGAGGATCGATTCCTCTACAACAAAGCAAAGCAAACATGCACGAAGTAGTGTTGATGCTCTATACGTGCAATAAAACTGCTGCATACATATCCGTTGTAGCTTTCTGCGTAGATTATTTCAGGGTATCGAATCCCCATGGAGTCAAAAACCTAGCCGTAGGGGTTTCTATTCTAGATCATCTAGCTACCCATGAGTGACGATCAAGTTACTGCATGGAGGTTGATATATCTCGAGCTATAATGAATACTTGACGATGAATGTTCTAGGGTTCAGCAGGAATTAAGAGTACGTAAATCGTACAAAATAAGAGCCAGCAATCAGTACTGGAAAAGCATGACAAGCCTGGTTTCGACAAGATACATATCAACGGCCTAAAGCCGAGTTCGAGAAGGATATCTATTGTCTCTATCTGAACTCACACAACCATGATACCAGAGCAGAGTAGGCAAGCGTATGCGGACAATGATGTTGCTGAAGAATTGAGAACTAATCTCATGATCAAGTTACAAGCCAAGTTTGGCATTAAAATTTAAGCGGCATATCACTTGTCGCAACAGAGTATCTGACATTACACCAACTAATAAAAGTCACGAAAAATTCTAAAAAAAATTGCTACTCTACCTATGTATAAAATTGTAGATTCAAATTCATTATATATCAAGAGTTACAAAAAAGAGAAAATTCTGACAAGTTTAAAGAGTTTAAACTTGTCAGAATTTTCGTTTTTTTGTAACTCTTGATATATAATGAATTTGATTTTGAAACTTCATACATAGGTAGAGCAATCTATGAAGTACATCTACAAATTTTTTCAGAATTTTTGTGACTTTTGTTAGTTGGTGCTTGTGATACATGTAACTGTGCACAAGTGATATGTTGCCTAAAACCTAAGTATTAAAAAAGAATAAATTTATGAATAATTAATATAATAAAGTTTCGAGAAACATAATGCTTTTTGCCGCAGTCAATGCAAGGTTACCTAAGGCACAAGCTCAACCATTAGTTTTATAGAGAAAAAAATCACGTTTATCCGTTCGGATCTACACCAGCATGGCGTACGCAGAAGGCACACTAGGCGACACATAAGTTCGGCTCCTATACCGCGGCCGGGTATCATCCATGAACCTCAGTGAGCGATGGTGTGACCGTGTGAGCCCGCCAAATCGTGTGCCGCAGTGATGGCCTCGCTAAACCTAGTCCAGTATGCCCTCGAGGCATACAAAGATCAAATGCTTTGATCGTAATTTTAATAGTTGCATGTGAAACATCGAATCAAATAACTTAAGTTGTAATCCCTTAAACTTTACGGGAACCCTTTAATTTTAACATATGAAATAATCAACTCATATTCTCTGTTCTCCTCTATTGTATTCCATATTACTCTCTCTGATCTAACATAGAAGCTAGCGCTTTTTTAGCCCTTCGACACAATTCTTTTTGCAAATCTAGATTTTAAACAAGCAAATTTACAAATTTAGTTTTGTTCTTAACCGTGAAGGTACAACAAGTGGTAGAAATTATTTTGCATACTTTCCTAGTCCCTACCATGGTAAAGCCCTTGAAGTACGGTGACGACCTCCACCTGGGCAGGTCAAGCGACCAGCGGGGCAGCGCAGCCCACTGCCCTGCTGCGGCGTGGGAACAGTATTGGTCTGAAAAAGATGTGCAGGGCCAGCTAATACAAAGGTTTGGGCGACCTGCACAAGCAACGTCTTCTCTGCCGCAGCCTGCGCCTATGCTGATGGCCTTTTCCTCGTTGGATTCTGGTATTCGGTTTGGAGCTGTCCGTCAGCTGCCGAGTGCTGACCAACCCATTACTTTTGTCACCTCATTTTTTTTAAAATATAGTTTTTTTAAGATGAATTTATAAATTTAGTTCTCTCTCCCACCATAAAAAGCACGACAAGTGATATGGGTCTCCTGTCGTGTCTGAGGAGTACGAAGCTAGCTGGCACCGTGGTAGGGTGACCAAACGCGACAAGCCATAGGTGAGCGCGGTAGTGTGGATGCGCAAGAGCGCGGCGGGGCGCGGACGAGCCTGATGGGGAGAGGCGAGCACGGCAGGAGCTCACTAATGCAGCCTAGTAGCGCAGAAGCGCCCCTGGTACGGTGGACCGCACTGCTCCCGTGATCGATCGAGTTCTGCCGGCTTTCGAGCTCATCGGGTGTAGCAAGGGACACGTGTCATATACCACATCTTTTGCAATAGAGGAAGGTACCAACCAGAGACTAGAAAAGCAATTACCTCAATGCTGACCACAGCCAATAATCAACTCAGCATGAGCACAGGTATTAAAGAGATGAATTTATTAAAATAATATATTTTTAATAATATTTGCAGAAATAATACACTAAAACCGAAAATGACAAAATACCTACATGTCGCCATTTCATTTGGTGACAGAGTCTTGTCACCAAATAAAATGGAGACATATATTTTTGTAATTTTTACTGCAAATTATTTGTGTATTTTTTATGCTGAGAATTGTCAACGTATTATTATGCAGATTTCACTATTGTCCCATTTAAAATGGAGAGGGACAGTTTGTTTTTGAAATAGTAATTGGTTTGAAAATATTGACATACAATGCAATAGAGGAGGACATCACCTACGTTCAAAAAAGGCATTGAAAAAATTAATAACAGTTTTGTCAATTGACCGTAGAATTGTCGTAGTAAGATGTCGCTTCGGTGTGTTGGAGCAAGTGAGAAATGAGAAATGAAAAGATTGACAGCATCGGTAAGATGCTAAAAAGAAATGACAAACAAACAATAATAAAGAAAAAGTACAGTAATAACAAATAAACAAAAATTATGAGCTTGCGAATGTACTCGTCCACAATAAAAAGTATAGTTAAAAAGAAAAACAAATACTACTCGCGGTTCTTTCGCGTTGCAACCCCTTTTATGGTGCCAGGCCTACTGGGCTGATGACGCTGAACATGCCCAGATGAGTATGTTATCTAGTCTGGTGACATTCCTCGAGTACTCCTAGCAAGACGTACTGATGAAAGAGGAGTTATAAAGATAGCCTATGATGGCTGGCTCTGTCCAGGCATATTAGGGAGCTGCGAGGCATCAAGTACGATGGCTGGTGACTGATGGTGATGTCAGTAAGCCAAGCTTTACTAGATCGTCGGTATAGTTCGGGTCACCGAAGTGGGTCGTGGTGCCCTCCTATGGTGCATCATCACCTATTGAAGAACTTTTTTATTAGTGCATAATAGAATGTATCGAATGTAACATAAGAGGTGGTACGCGAAGGTGTACTTGGAAACATGTGGGCATACGGTGCCGAAGACTGCCAACTGGAGCCCCCCGACACATCAGGAGGAGGTGTGTCTCTCGCGTGTGATGTCCTGGCTGCGGTGCACGATGTATGTCGACTATGTATGGAAGAGGAACAGGTGTGGAACTGTAGCACGCTGCCCTCCCTAGGCCTCTGGTAGGACGTAAGGTGGACGATGAGCAACATCTTCTCCTTGAGACGCTGCAACTCCCCTTTGAGATAGTCCATGGTCACCTCCAAGGCTCCAACTGCCCCCCATGTCAACTCGATCGCCAAGTAAGACATCCTCCTCATAAGACACCTTAGCAAGGTCTCTCTGTGTACGCCTTAAAAGAGCTGTTGTTTGCTATAAGAACTACACGAACGGTATATTGTATGACATATAAACATAAGTACTAACCAAGCGATAAAAAGCAGATTTTGACTGCATGGGGTAGGTTTCCATCTAGAGGGGACATGCCTTAGAGGATCGTCCACAACATGGACAACTCGAATGCAAGTGTATGGACTGTACCATCAAATGTACTCATCGTACGTCGCATGGTTGTAACTTGTAAGGCTAGTCTCCTAGTGTATATCCGCCAACGCATGCGCCACTACTGCACATGAGGTAGCATGCATGCTGCCCAGCCCCCATGTCCGACGAAACCCATTTGTGTGTTCCTGCAGAAAAAGGATGACCACATTAGCAATGACAGATAATGTGTGCTACAACTGAAAGTGAAGTGCGGGAGAACTCACGTGTGCATAGTCGGTGGGACGATAGCACCAGTGGGGACTAGGAAAACCTGTTGGAGACCGAATTGCCTTATCACATAGTGTACAACATAGGTCTCGACGAAGATGTCATACACTAAGTGACATCGGATGAGCTAGAAGGTGATGTCACGGGTGCACTGCATAGAGAAGCCCTAAGGTGCTCGGGCAGCGACAGCCTCTCGGATGTACGGCCTCCAAATGACATGATCATTCATCAGCTGATCAAACATCACAATGTACTTTGGGTATGATGCATGCGACATAACTAGGGTGAAAGTCAGTTGCAAAAAAGCAAAGCAGCCGAAAGTTAGTACGGAAGATGGCAAACTATTGTACAATTAATTATAAATATGAAAGTACTAACTCGACGATGATACCACAATACTAACCCGACGACGATACCACAATGTTCCCATGGTAGGATGGTCCACATCATCCCTGGAAGGCCCATAGAGGACTGACCTGTAAAGTGACAACTCGATTTTTGTTCGTCCGATCTGAAAGTGCTCAAACGACCATAGCTGAAGAAGTAGAGGACAGCCGGTGAGAGTTGAGTCGCCTGCCACGTGATGATACCCATCACAAAGGGCATGGTACGTGCACGCCAATGCAGCTGTCCCCCAAGCTAGCTATGGGATCTCTAGGTTTGCATCTGCTATTGCCCTCGTGTACAGGATTATGTGCTTGTCCACACTGTCACTATGAGATAAGCAGAACATGACCTAGCCGAAGAACCAAAGCAGATAAGCCTCATAGTGTCAACGCATGACATAGTCCCCACTCCATCCGCCATCCTCTCAGGCTGCAAAACGAAATGGAAATGTACCAATGAATTCACACTTACATAGAATTGTGCCATCCACTTTTGTGTCGGACCGTGCAAACTAGAGAACAATGCATAGACTACTGCCCCTTCGAGTAGCACTCCATTGAATCTACCGAGCGGCTCAGTATGCCATTCCAAGTCGATGTCCTGAGGCACAACTGTGTTGCTAGTGCAAGGAAGACCCAACAGGTAGCTGATGTCCTCAAGTGTCAGGAGCCATCTCTCCACACGAAGTGAAACGTGTGTGTCTCCGGTCATCAACGATCGACAAGAGTCATCAGAAGATACCTATCATACGGAAATCTCCTGGAGGCACTATGCCTGTCATGCACATACGGAAATCTCCTGGAGGCACTATGCCTGTCATGCACATTGACTCTGGTCACCTCCACCATCAGTGCTAAAGGAAGCAGTCTTGCTGCTCTCAACCTACATAAAGACATTGTCAGTACGATCATGCGATACGTACGCACATCCTTACGCAACTATGAAATAAGTGCACTCACCTTGGAAAACATCACGCATCGATCTGCCATGCCCTCATCGGGTGCGCAAGCGAAGGAAGCCAAGCTTGATTAGTGGCTCACACTCCGTTAGGGCAACGTGGACAAGCGGCTGCAATGTGATGCATCTGTCACCGGGTCTAGCCGCTCGCACTATAGCTACACACATGCCTCGTCGCTCATCATACCTGCTACTCATGCGTTCACTGTTAATATGACGAAAAAACATAACTACGAATGATATACAAAATGAGTTCGTACAAACAAACGTAAGTATAAAAATAGGACATGCATGACGAATATGTAATGACCCAACATTTCTATTCTTTGTAGAATTATGTTCACAATAATAAATCATGTATCTGCACAACTACTGTTGTTCTGCAAAGGTACTTACTTACAAATCTAATTAATCTAGTCGTTAAGTCATGTATTTACACAACTATTTCTATTCTATACAGCTAATTACTTACAAATCTAATTAATCTGGTCGCTAACTCACATATCTACACAACTATTGCTATTCTACAAAGATACTTACTTATAAATTTAATTAATCTGGTCGCTAAGTCATACATCTATACAACTATTGCTATTCTACACAGCTAATTATTTATAAATCTAATTAATCTGGTCGCTAAATCATACATCTATACAACTATTGCTATTCTACATAGCTAATTACTTATAAATCTAATTAATCGATCATTAAGTCATGTATGTATACAACTATTGCTATTTACACAGTCTAATTACTTACAATTCTAATTAATCTAATCACTAATTTATGTTTTGAAACTAATAGATATGACAAAAACTTATACCTGCGATGTTGCCCACCTCTTCTCCCCTTGCTCTTCCCCCTCTTCTTCTCCCCTTCCTCTCCTCTTTCTTCTCTTCTTCCTTCTCTTTTCCCTCTCCCTCTCCTCTCCTTTCTTTCTCTCGCGCGGTGTAGATCGATCTAGGCATTGTTTTGGGCGAGCGTCGCTATGCCAGTTTTATAATACGATACTATCGCTATTTGAAATAACGACAAAGGCTCTGTTGCCATTTCAAATGGCGACAAAGCCTATGACCGTTGGTGACAACTCTCTATCACACTTGAAATAGCGATAGAAACTCTGTCACCATTTTAAATTGCTACAAAGGGATATTTTAGTGATTTTTTATTTTGATATATTATTTCTGCAAATATTTTTATAAATATGTGTCGGTGTTTCGTATAACCGGCAAGTAAATTTGTAAGTCTAGGGGCCGCGCGCTCCCGCTCCTTGAATGGTTAGACTCGAGTCCAAGATGTATACTGGTTCGGGCCGAATATCCCTACTTCCAGTTCGTGTGTGGTGGTTTTGTATTGCTCGGGGTGCGGTGGATTACACAGCGTTACAAGCGAGGGCGAAAGGGCTGGCCTAATGCGCCTCGTCCGAGTGGAGTGAGCGAGAGGGAGAGAGATCAGCCCAGAGAGTCCGGTCCAATCGAGTCTGCTAGTGAATCGAGTGAATCGAGTCCCCTTCCCTTAGGGCCTTGCCTCCTTTATATAGACGGAGGGGGCAGGTTACACGGGAGATTGGGAAGAAAAAGTAGGGGTACGCTACACCGGAGTCGATCTTGGCCTGGTGCTCGACTTCTTTGTCTATCCCACGACTGGGTTGGTAGACACAACGGACAGTGTTCCGTTGGGAAGGTGCGACCGCCCTCTGTCTCGCTCGAGATCTCGATGTCGCTTACGCTGTGCTCTCGTACGCCTTTGGGACGGCGCGTCTCTCCATCAGGCGTGACGGGTGAAGAGACCGGTGCTTAACCGTGGCCTCTTGACCGCCTCGGGAAGGAGCCACCTGCCCCCGCGTGGCTGTTGTGTCCACGGGGCAAGTGGCCAACTCGAGGCCGATCGGTGACGTGGCAGGGGTCGCAGAGTCGGAGCTCGTTGGGGTCCCGACCTGAGGTCAAGTCGGAGCCCGTGGGGCGCTCGACCTGTGGCCAGGACGGGACCTACGGCACGCCCGACCTCTTGGCGGTCAGTCGAGCTCGCAGGGCGCCCGCCCCGAGGCTGTCGAGCTCGAGGAGCACCGACTGTGGCTGTGTCGAGCTCGAGGCGCGCCTACCAGGGCAGTCGGAGCGTCCTCTGGTGGGCCTGAACGAGGCCGCGGATCCTTCGTGGCCCAATGAGGCCTTTGGCCAGAGCTTGGGCCCGGACGGCCCATTTGGTGTTCCGGCCAATATTCAGTGATAATCCCATCTTGTTGTGGGGGATGGAGACTTTGGTAATACTCTCTCCAGCATTCTACACCGTTGCCAATCTTGCCGCTATGTTTGCACGACTGAGAGAGAAACGATCTTGAAATAGATGTATACCTTGCTGTAGGGTACCCCTGGTATGAGTATTCGTCAACACGTTATTTAAAAAAAATCTTAAAGAGATTCCCTCCGGCTCAAATAAAGACAACCAACTTTCTGCGCATTGTTCGATGTGGCCTAGTACTGGCACAATTTCCCTTCTCTTCCGCCTTTTCGAAATGATCAAAATCAGTCCTCTCCTCTTTGTTTCCAATCATTGCAAATCTTGGGCTATATGGATGAATCTATGCACTTCGCAGTTCATTTGTTCAAATTTTGGGTATCAGTATCTCATGATTAAATCTCATTTTGTATCGTGAAGAAATGTGTTTCGAATTCATACAAATAGTGGCTATCTTGCCTTTTTCATTTTGAGTTCATTTTTAAGGAAATCTTGTGGCACACATTTGACCCGACCGTTGCCTAGCGGCTAGACGGAGGATAAGGCCATGCAAATGAATTTAACATGCAAAGTAGGAGTAGACGAGCTTCATAAAAACTGTCATGCCCGTTTTGAGTGAGGTTCGTCTGTTAATTACCTGAAATACGGGATGTCTTGACATGTTGGGGCATGCATGTTACGAAGAATTATTATGGTAGGTCCATATGTCAATCCCATTAAAGCATGAATGATGCATGATGAACTGCCGTCCCTCTAAAAATTCAAACTGCAGATACAGCTGATGTAAACCCAAACTTTTTGAGTTTTGGCTAAGAATTGCAATATCGACTCTAAATATGAACGCATCATCACTGTGTTTAGCTGTTTGGAAGTTCGACCGGTATAGCACAAGTTCTTATGTAGTTATACATTCCAGTATAGCACAAGTTCTCTTGGCTATGAACCGCTCTATTCTTTTATGCTTCTAATAAAATCCATTAGAATTTTTTTTGGAAATTATTAAATTAAGTATTAAAAAATAGAGAAAATAATTAAATAATACACTCTTTGTTGAATTAGCAAAGATTTTGCTTTGAAATCTTTTCATTAAGTAGCCAGCCTGCCATTTTTCTATGCCATGTATTCTGAGGCTTGACGATACTGCTTGTGATTGAATTTCTGTTTTCCAAAATCGATTTTATTGAATTTTTCATGACTCTGATGTTCAACCCAATTTATTCTTTTTTTTTCTTTTTTCTTCCTTTGCGTAAAGAGAAAGATCAAAAAAGGAAATTTTCGTCATGTCACGAAAAGTTCATTATGTGTCTCATATCCTATCTCTTGTAGCGGAGAAAATACGCAGGCAGCTAGCCTCGCTAGGTCATTTGTTTTGCGAAAAAGCCCTCGACAATTCTGAAATCATGTAGAGGTCCTCCCATCATTTTTTTTTTGCAAAAAGGATCCGTGGTTCCGCAAATTTGCCGACGGCTCCTAGCTAGTCTATTTTGCAGAAAGCCCTCGAGAAAACTGAAATTACATTGAAGTCTTCCCATCAGTTTTTTTTTGCGAAGAGAGGTATTTGTGTTTCCAAAAAATTGCAACGGCTCGAAATGAGCCCTTTTGCAAAAAAAAAAAAAAAAGACCTTATGCTTTCAAAAAATTGCTTCCAGCCTCAAACCAAAATTCATCCATTCGATGCGGCATAGCTCGTCTCTAACCTAGTATACTCTGAAAGTGAAATAGTCCACGTGGTTATGATGTGTGCTCTGAAGAGCACCTATGATTTGCTTATTTGGTTTGTCTCCGGGTTAATCATTAGGAAACTCAAACACAACTACACAATTTACAGATTCCAGCATGGACTAGTAATGTCCCATGTCGCCTTTCTCGTGGATACAACTTTGAGAAATCAACGCTTTTCTAATCCTTTGTGTGTGTTTTTACAAATCTAACCTCTTTGCGAACACAATTATAAAAATAGTCCTGTGTCTAACCACGAAAATGTCACAACATATCAACTTTCACACTCCCACAACGTGGGAGCACCTACCACGCTCCAGGAGCATGAATTTACTATAGGGTTAGAAAATGATGATTTCACGCTTTGAACCTAGCTTGGAAGCATCCAGTGATTGTGATGTATATCAAATTAATCTAGTAGGCATTAGTACCAATCTGGATGCTTTTCCACTAGGCTTAAAAGGAACAGCTTATCCTGGGCAATGTGTAACACAGTCTGAGCCTATGGTTCCTATCATGAACTGCTTTTCCCATTAATTATTTCTTTTGGTGTCATCAGCTTCTTCCATGGGTGGCGCGAAATTCCCAAAGCCTCTAGAGGGCAGAAAAAAGTTTCTTCTCGGAAAAGGCCCGTCTTTTTCATATAATGGGTTATTTTCTGTCAAATTATATGCTTGGTACATATCTGCCCACAGGAAGTGACGATATCTGATAATCCCATTTGGCAAAATTCTTCAGCTATTTTATTTGTGGATTTTTCATATTTGGTCGACGACTATTTGAAACACCACACCTCCATAACTGTCCAGAACATAACCACGGCATAAGCAAGGACTCTTTAGGCCCTGTTTGAAAGCAATGTATTTTCATAGTTTCTAGGCAATACCATGGTTTCTAAGAATACCATGGTATTTTATACTATAAGGTGTTTGGTTACCATGCAAAAAACTCTGTATTAAAAACTATAGTTTAGTAGATACTATGGTATTTTTGGAGTATTTGAAACTCCACTCTAACCCAAAGTTTTCATAGTTTTGGCTAGCTTCTTGCCTATTTTCACTCAAATACCATGGTTTGTGATGTTACATCCAAACAGTTGGTAGTTCGAAAGAATACCATGGTTTCAAAGAGGTTTGGTAAAACCATGGTATTCATGACAAAACAACTGCAAACCATAGTATATCAAAACTATAGTTTTGAAAAACTATGGTTCCAAACCTGATACCATCGTCTTTTCTTCGCCAGTACCATACCTGATACCACCGTTGCCAAAGGTCGCACTTTAGACAAAAGAAGCAAATAGAAGCAGAGTAAACCTCTCATAGTCAATAATAATAAACAAAACAACAGCAATGATGCCCGCCTATTCAATATTGCAATGTTAAGAGCTGGCAGTGCATAGGGCTGAATATCGAGCCGGCTCGGCTCGTTCAAGCTCATTAAAAAAAAGTGGCTCGGCTAGTTAAACTAATGAGTTGAAAACTCGGCTCGGCTTAATAAAATCCTCAAGCTACTCGTGAGGAACTCACGAGTCACTTAAGTTAAGATGAACTGAGTTAATTTAACCCACGTGTGCTAAGGTAATTAGTTCGGAGCTAAGCTAAGCCACATCGTGAGCACATAACACACATTAACATATACATGCAACATAAGGATTACATAAATGAAACCGTAACTAATTATCCAATATACAAGTAAAACATGGATAATTAATGAGGAGCTAATTGACAATCCCAACAATTATATTCCAATTAAACATGGTTACATGGACATACATAGTTTAAACATTCATCTAATAAACATCTTTTACATAAAAAATCATCACGGTGAATATTTAGTTACCGAACCTCTTAACGGGCTAACGAGCAGCTCGTGAGTTAGCTCAGACTCGGCTCGTTAAGATAACAAGTTAGGAAGTCGGTTTGGCTCAGCTTGTTTATTTTACAAGCCCAGCTTATAACAAGCCAAGTTCGAGCTGCTCATAAGCTTCGAGTTTTTCTGCCAGTCCTAGCACTGCACCTATCAGAATCTCATTTTCTCACATACAACTAAGCAGAACCTAGTTGGCAAGTTATAGCTGCTAAACATTTTGACTTTGACACAATGGAGAATTGGAGGCAAGCCTTACTTTTCTTTTTCAGCTTTACTTAGTCTTCTTTTACGCAGTGATGGTAAAGTCTCAAATGATAGTCATCTTGTGGTAAATGTCCTGGCTGCTTTTCAAAGGGTTAAGAATGGATGGCCCAGTAGCAGCTAGGAATCTGTAATATTTATGCTGTTATGAAGGACTTCAGGGCACTTGTACATCGATGGTACCACTTTTCGAATTCCTTTTAAGCAATGGTTTGTACTAGTACTACTATCTACTCTAAATACCAAATTATTCATACTCGATGAACTATCGCGGGGCACGACGGTGGGCGCACAAGGCTGCGGACCCAGCCATCAGTTCGAGTCTCATTTCAAACCTAATGAAAAGTGGGGTTAGATATTATTATTTCTTCACATAACCGTTATTTTTAGTTACTTATAAAGGATACCGAGGTGCTTGTATGAATTTCCACTCAATACAAGTTATATAAATCTTAAATAAAATGAAGGGGTAAATAGTTACTATTTTGTGCATGCATTAATATTTGTGCAACTTTTAAAAAGAGAGTCTCTCTTTTCTATATTCTTGTGGCAATTGAAATATTTCTTGTTTAATTCTTCTGAAATTCCTGCATTTCGAAACATGAACCAGAACAAATTTTTTTTAAATTCATCTGTTCCTAATTAAAAGGGTAACTTGGGAAAAAGAAACCGAGTTATCGTATAAGAGTGGATTTTGCTATGTATAAAATTGTTCTGTAGAACAAGAAGCACTTTGCAAGTCGCACAATTTAGTGATTTACAGAGAGATCCGAGATGATATATGGTACAATCATCCATTGCAATTGATTAGTACCTCACAGTGACCACATGCATCATCAGCATCCACCTTGAGCTGAGGAGGGGAAAGAAGCTTTGAGATACGACTGGCATTGGCACAAAATCAGCATGATTCCATTCATTGTGTGCACCTGATAATGCCATCGAGTAAAAAGCAAATCCTGATGAAAGTTGGGAGGAGAAAATTATGCCCTGCCCAGATAATTATGTGCAAACAAGCTTCCAAACAGTCCATTTCCTGGGCACCAAGTGGAGCACAAACATCATTGATACTTCTGTGTGTAATTGACAGCATGTGTGGCATTCAATATCTCTTCTTTAAAATAATAGCTTTCATGCCCTCCACAAAAGATTCCCTGTGGATAATAGAAATCTGAGGCCTAATTCTGATAGTGATTCTCATGCCTTGGTAGACCATGTCCATAAGATAAACTGTCAGATTCAGAGAAAGTTGCATGACCCCTGTTCACTTGCTGAACTAATCCTTTTTTTTTCGGAATACTATTAAGCTAGGCATCTAATGATCATAGGGACTAAAATAATTTGAGTTAGATTTACATTATTGTTGAAATAAACTGAGGATAACAATATGATGCAAGTAGAAATATGTAAATATGGACATCACTGGCTACTTCAATTTGGCATGGCAAGTAGTACTGATAGTACTATGCTTGCTTCATAGCAATATGACGTTATGTTTATCTTGGATTCCCCAGGGTGGATGATTTCCATACACCAGGTCTAGATTAAAGATGATACATCTCATAATAGAGAAAGGCAATGTGTGTATGTGTATGTAGGGATGGCAATTGAACCCGCGGGTTTGGGTACCCGCAGGTTTTGCACCCGATCGGGTCGGGTTCGGGTTTTAATTTTTATCCGCGGGTTCTTCGGATCGGGTATTCGAAATGGGTTCGGGTTTTAATTTTCACCCGCGGATACCCATCGGGTACCCAAAATACCGCACATACCCATCGGGTACCTGTCAGGTTCCGGGGGTTTGGGGTCGGATTTCGAGTACTCGCCAGGTTCGGTTCGGGTTTTGGGGTTCGGGTTTCTTGTCAGGTCGGTTTTGCAAAACCTACACCCAACTCAACCTATTACCATCCATACTACACAAACCCAACCCGATGATGCAAGTAGAAATATGTAAATATGGACATCACTGGCTACTTCAATTTGGCATGGCAAGTAGTACTGATAGTACTATGCTTGCTTCATAGCAATATGACGCTATGTTTATCTTGGATTCCCCAGGGTGGATGATTTCCATACACCAGGTCTAGATTAAAGGTGATCCATCTCATAATTGAGAAAGGCAATGTGTGTATGTGTGTGTGCGCGAGTGAAACATAGGGTGATGACCTAGGAGCTGACCAGATGGGGATCTGATCTCTGAATACCCAATCGAAGTTAGCCGAAAGTGTCAGAAGATGTAACTTTTTAATCATTTTCTCTCTTTATTCCAAGATATGATTACTAACAATTATTAACAAGTTGGTAATAGCCTGGTGCGAGACAGTGGCGGTAGGCAAGATCAATGACATGATTGAGTTGGCATTGATTACCTCCATTTGTCTTTTCCCATTGGTCAATGGGGGGAAATGGCTTTATAAGCTTGCTCTGCGGCCATGGATTAGTGACAGATTTGCAGGGCTCTGTTAACAACCAATCATGCATGCTGTGTTGCTTGCTACTGTATTCAAGTCATGGATCAGTGGCATGGATGTGGGGGATCGCGAAGATTAGATAAGACTATGACTCCACTGACTTGTTCTTAGCAAACATTGCATATCATCCCTCAGAACCTCCTTTTTATTCCTCCAGCCTTCTAGTGTGAGCAAGATCGAGTTGCATAAAAAGCAGCAACTATTTCAAATTGCTCTCGGTAGGAATTTCGTATAAATTTTACACAAAACAGTTCAATTCAAGCAGGAATCCGCTAAAATTTCCGTATTCTAAATGGGGCCTAGATTGAGAGAGAAACTGTATTTAGGGTGAGAACCCTTTATGAGAGAGAGAAAATGAACTTTTTTTAGAAGAGAGAGAAGATTACACGTTGGTTGTTTCTTGGTCGGTACTGGTTGTGTACGTGGGGGCCAGTAGTTTCAGAAAGAGCCCATACACCTTACGACGTGGGCCATCGTTTTCAGGGTACATCTAGGCCTTATTCGGCCGTTATAGCCCATAGCGGCGCAATGCCTCGGCTGCTCCTTAACCAGCAAAAGATAATAAAATCTCACGCAACCGGCCATTCAAGACAACCTTTTGGCCCACTTACAGAGCCCAATAAAGACCACCTTGTCGGTCTCCAGTGCCCATCTTTCACAGAAAAGGCACATATACTGTCATTAAATGCTTGTAGTGCTCGTTCGTAACAGTGCCATGCCATAGGTAGGCCCAAAAAGGCCCAACCAATGCGCTAGTTTTGGATATGGGCATAGTTAAATTTTAAAACTTTGATTTTTAATATCTTTTTAAATATTTAAATTGAATACATGAAAATTATATGTGTAGATTTGTATCGAAAAGTACTTTCGAGAATATTATAATCTTATCGGGTTTTATAAATATATTATAATAAAATTAGTAGTCAAAGTGCGTGTTTTGAAGACCATGTTGATGTCCAAAGCAATAACTATCTATGATCGGAGGAAGTACTACTCTAGTACCAAAGGTGCATCCATGGAGGCAGGCAAAAAAGATCGTCAAGCTCGAATCAAAATTACTTGGATTATAGTAGTTAATAAGTTTAAAGTTGAAATGAGTCCATTTCAAGCAAAAATGTTAATAAGGCTCACTCTATAGTGGCTCGTTAGCTCAAAATAAAATAACCACAAATTGCTCTCGGTAGGAATTTCGTATAAATTTTACACAAAACAGTTCAATTCAAGCAGGAATCCGCTAAAATTTCCGTATTCTAAATGGGGCCTAGATTGAGAGAGAAACTGTATTTAGGGGTGAGAACCCTTTTATGAGAGAGAGAAAATGAACTTTTTTTTAGAAGAGAGAGAAGATTACACGTTGGTTGTTTCTTGGTCGGTACTGGTTGTGTACGTGGGGGGCCAGTAGTTTCAGAAAGAGCCCATACACCTTACGACGTGGGCCATCGTTTTCTCAGGGTACATCTAGGCCTTATTCGGCCGTTATAGCCCATAGCGGCGCAATGCCTCGGCTGCTCCTTAACCAGCAAAAGATAATAAAATCTCACCCAACCGGCCATTCAAGACAGCCTTTTGGGCCACTTACAGAGCCCAAAAAAGACCACCTTGTCGGTCTCCAGTGCCCATCTTTTACAGAAAAGGCTTGAAGTTTTTTTTATTTAATATTTATTTTAAAACATTTTTTCAGAACTAGTCGCCCGCGGGAAAAATTTTCGAAAATACGCTTCGTCGCTTGGCGATCGCCCTGTCTGGCGACAGGAGGTCTACTAACTACCAAATGTGACGAACGTTAGCGTCATGCAGGTCAGCAGCGTGGGACACGCGTCGAGGTCATGTGGTTGTCGCCCGAGGCGAGGCGATCGCCGGAGCGAGGCGACAGGTTCATTTAAAACCCCACGTAGAAACAACAAGATTCATTTGTTCCTACGACCTTTCATGTGAGAGAAGAAAGAAAGAAAGAGGAGAGGAAGAGAGGAAAAAGGAGGAGGAAAAAATATCAAATGCTTTTTGAAGGTAAGTTCGAATATTTTGTATTCATATTTTTTGAAATATTAGTATTGTGTAGTTTTTAGAAATGTAGAAATGTAGTATTTAGAAATATTAGGATTGTAGTATTTAGAGATGTTTAGAGATTTAATATTTAGTATTTGCGGTATGTGATATTTTAGAGATTTAATATTTAGTATTTGCGGTATGTGATATTTTAGAGATTTAATATTTAGTATTTGCGGTATGTGATATTTTAGAGATTTAATATTTAGTATTTACGGTATGTGATATTTTAGAGATTTAATATTTAGTATTTAGGTATGTGATATTTTAGAGATTTAATATTTAGTATTTGCGGTATTTAATATTTTAGAGATTTAATATTTAGTATTTGCGGTATGTGATATTTTAGAGATTTAATATTTAGTATTTGCGGTATTTAATATTTTAGAGATATAATATTTAGTATTTAGGTATGTAATATAGGTAATCTAATTACTTATTTGTAGTGAATGACCGAGTATTACGTTAAAATTAGTATATTTAAAAACATGGCGGTAGCCGTTACAAATCGATGAGGGTAAAATTTGGCGACAATATATTGTGACATTTATGTAGCGGTTAGGTGGAGAAATGATGATTTTTTGGTTCGACGTTGTAAGGCGGTATGTCGGAGACATTGTATTTTCAGATATTCTATGGAGATGGGGAGATAGCACGAGGGCGAATGGAGTCGATTTGTCGGGAATTTCAAAGATCATACAGGGCATATCTAGGCCGAGAGATAGGACATCTGAGGGTTTGATGGAGTTTATATTTCGGATGTTCGGTTTGGATGCCCGAGTGTTAATTTGCGGGTTAGAGCAATGAGTAAGTCGTCTGCGAGGACTTTTTATGGAGAGTCGATTCCTATTAACGCGACCTCGGCATGGAGGAGCTATGTTGGATCTGTTGTAGAGCGGGTTGGCCGCTCATGTTCTTTGGTACAATGGTACGGTACCTCCATCGGTGTCGGAGGTCGTCATGTCGGGGTAGATATTACGGAGGAGGAATACAGATATGCAACAACGCGATGATGAAGGTGGTGGCGAGGTTGGCGGTGGCGGCAGGATCGAGGCGAGGAGCCAGTGGAGGCGCTGAGGTGGCCGACGAGGGGAGGAGGTAGAGCACATAGTTGAGTTGATGGAGGAGGAGGACCGTGCGGATGAGGAAGTCCACGATGGCGAACGCTCGGACGAGGAGGACAATACTCTGAGGTGCCTCGCCCCGGTCGTGGACTAAATATAATTTCGAGAGACGACAATGAATGAAGGGAGCAGAGATGCATGGGAGTATCATGAGAACGAGGTCGCGAGGGGGCCATATATAAAGACAAGGAGGCCGTGATGGATGCGGTGAAATCTTGGTCAATGTCTCTTGGCGCCAATTCAGGTAGTGAAGTCCAAAAAAAGACTACTGACGTGAAGGGCCCCTCGGGAGCGGTAGGGCTAGGAGGGTCGTCCGTCCGCCGCCACTCACGCACATTACACCAACAGATCGGGAGGCGTCGTCGTGGATCGACTTGTTGTACAGTTGTACTTTTGTAATGTATTTATCTTCAAACACCATGTTGTCTAACTATCCGAACTAAGTCCTTGGATTTATGCGTCGTTATGTTTTCTTAGCCATGTCGTTCAACTTATTTTTGATTTTCGCAACCGTCGTGAACAACGTCCGCATAGCTCGACAATATATAATTGGCTATTAATAAACGATGAACAAATAGCCTGCTGTGAAAATGTAAGGAGGCACACTACCCGAAGGAAAATTTCGCATACGAAATAGGGCGATAGCCTGATATAAGAGAGGCACATGCCTCAAGGTAAATTACATACGAAATGGGGCGATAGCCTGATATGTCGGGAGCACACCGCTCGAAGATAAATTTAGCCGAAATGGGCGACGCCTATACCTAGGCGATATCTACCCTTTATAATTGGCTATTAATAAGCGATGAACAAATAGCCTCTTTGTGAAAATGTAAGGAGGCACACTACCCGAAGGAAAATTTCATCGAAATAGGGCGATAGCCACGATATGTCGAGGCACATCGCCCCAAGGTAAATTTCTTACTGAAATGGGGCGATAATACGATATGTCAGGAGCACACTTAGCCTCGAAGGTAAATTTCGCGAAATGGGCGACGCCCATACCCAGCGATATCTACCCTTTATAATCTTCACTCTAAGACGCCCCTCGCATACCCAAAGAGTGAGAGAACAAGAAAGAACAAGGCGAGAAGGAAGAGAGAGAACAATGTCGTTCTATCGTCGCCTCTTAACAGCGAAGTCATCCCGCCGAATATCTGGATGACGATGGCGTCGGCGCTTGATTCTGCCGGAGCTGCCCGGCCCAAATCGATCGCAACCTACTCGGCGAAGATGATGCAATCTACCCATCCGAACACGGCCGCCCGCATCACCTCTTGCTTGTTCGCACCTCACGAGGTAAACCTCCGGTGTCCACACAATCAGGTAACACTACCATCTCATGCACCGTTCTTTCTTTTCTCGGACAAGGACCGGTGTTGCTTCTTCCAATGGATCGACGGTAGGACGACGCGACTACTTAATTTCTCAACAAGCGCCACGACGCCTACCCCGCCGCGAGAACTTCACCCGGTGGAGAGGCCGCGGGATATATCCCTTTTCTACATCGACCAGAGCAAAGGGCGGTGTGCAAGGGCCAACCGATCGGTGAGTTTCATGCGACATACTCATGTTAAACTCACAAAGCGAAGAGTTCTAAACCAGTTCATCGCATTACGGGGAGTTCAAAAGGGTATTTTGAATTCGCTCAAGTCAAAGGAGAAACCTCCTCCGGGCCACCCGAAAGCCCGGCGTTTGCGTACATGGCACGGAGGCGATGGTTGATACCGCCACGGTGATCTAGCGATGGGAGATTCTCTGGTGCCCTTGGCCGAGGATGAGCGGTCTTGGTACTTCAGCCCCGGTAGACCCGGACGCGTACCACCCACATCTCGTGCAACTTTGCATGGGATAAGCGGGGAGCAACCCTCTCCGTGGTGCCACTACCGCCCGAAAAAGCCGGACCAAAGCACGCCTACGGTATATGCAACGACCAAAGGCGGGCATCTTGCATTGATTGCGAGGCACGCTTCGGTTGTCCAAAGATAAGCCCAACACACACCTCCTGCACCATATAGTGGAGTCGCGAGCGAAGCAGGCAAAGGCGTCTCGGCATGTCTCGCCAGCGCCAACGCACTGAGAGGTGCACGAGGTTCCTCCTCCGGAGGAAGAAGGGACAAGGGAAGCGGTAGGCGAGGTCCATGACGGAACAAATCTTTGGCGTTCTTGCGAGACCATCCGGGAACCCGGTGGTATTAACATAGGGATGACATGCCCATATGGGAGGCGTAATCCACATAAACAACAACCAAAATTTAAGTCTTATACACCGGGGCGACGGCATAGGCCACCCAATGGGCGCAATTTGGGCGCCGGAACCCATGGAGTTCTTTCATAGTAGGGATTGAGAAGTGTCCGGGACGGTCGCAATATTACAACGGTCGGGTAATATCACGAGAAAATGTCTTGCATCGTTAATTTGTGTACGATAGGCGAACGATCATTTGTTCCACCATGACGACAATGCTTTCGTTTTTGTTAGTTACTTCAATCCTGTTGTAATGCCCTTGTAATATAATCTAATCTATTGCTTATCTTATCATCCGAACTTTGATGTATGTGCCCTTATATATGTATTGTCTGAATTTTAAAAATTCCTAAGATCTTAAAATCATTACAAATTTTTATGGTAATATCACTGATTTATCAGAACCACCATAAAAGTTTCAAAATTTTCGACGTCGTAAAAGTTTCCATGGTTTCGTGGCATGGCGCCTTTTCCGATTTTAAGTAACAAAATGCCGGGCAACGCGTCGCCCATCTCGCCCATACGTAAGTGGTAGCCCGCATTGTGTAGGCCGCCCTTGATTTTTCCGTATTTTTGGACCGTGTCCGGTTATCCCACGGGCTCACGAAAACCCCTAAGTGGCCACGATTTCCGTGGTTTCGTGGCGCGGCGCCTTTTCGATTTTCAGTAACAAAATACCGGAACAGCGTCGCCCATCTCGCCCATACGTAAGTGGTAGCCCGCATTGCGTGGGCCGCCCTTGATTTTTCCGTATTTTTGGACCGTGTCCGGTTATCCCACGGGGCTACGAAAACCCCTAAGTGGCCACGATTTCCGTGGTTTCGTGGCCGCGAGCACCTTTTCCGATTTTAAGTAACAAAATGCCGGGCAAAGTCTGCCCATCTCGCCCATCACGTAAGTGGTAGCCCGCATTGCGTGAGGCCGCACATGATTTTTTCCTTATTTTTTCGACCGTGTCCTACTCGTCCCACGGGCTACGAAAATACCTTAGTGATCACTAACGAACTAAACTAATTTTTCCATTCATTACATGACAAATAAGTTTTTTTCTAATTCTTCCGGTTCAAGACAACAATTCTTGTACAAACAAATTACAAAAAAATTTGCCAAAAAATTAAAAATAATTTTTTTAATTTTTTTTTATTCTTAGATTAAGTTTTGGATTTTCCCGTTCTGGCTAGGCGCTGTCGCCCGGCGAGGCGATCGCCGAGGAGAGGCGGCACGGAGGGTAAAAGTGAAATTTTGTAGCGCGGGCGACTAGTTCTGAAAAAACGATTAAAAATAAATATTAAATTAAAAAATTGAAAAGGCTTGGCGTGTTTCGAGTTTTCACCCACGCCGTGCGTGCCTCACGCTTAACTTTCAGTGGGAATGGCGCCTCAGCGAGGGAAATGACGACGTCCCAGCCCGTTGGGTTAGGACGGAAGATGGATGGCACCCGCTAAACAGTACTCCCTCCAGTCTTGTGGTTTTGACAGAGGTGGATGTTGTATCGGGCTGGATCGGGTTAGTATGGATTTATCATGCTTCGTGTTTGAACTGTACTGGACTATGACGGCCGTCGTGACTGCTATGCCGTACCGTGCAAGCCTGGCTCGCCTTAGACGAGCCCAGGCATGGTAAATTTGTGTTTCGTGCCTGCTTCGTGCTATACTGGTTCAAGTTCGACCTATTTGCAATATTGTGACGAGAAAAAAGAGTTGGAGAAGCACGGAGCTAAGGCAATGGACACAAATATTAGATGAAAAAAGAAGTAAATTTTATTCATTCTTGAACAGGTACAGAGTTACTGCCTTATTAAATATCTTGCACACAGTGTGGGGTACCCCAATGCGGAGCAGCTCGATGCGCATGCTCGGTGTCGGTGCACATGTACTCCCTAGTTCCCATTATACACCTTTTAGCATCTCCGTTGTCTCCCATTTCTCTGTATGTGAGGACCGCAAAAGATGCCAGTCATAGAGCGAGCCATGATATGATATAATGTCGTAGCAGAGCACCTTGCCGCATGCCATGCCTGCTTTGAGCTCATCGGGCTTGTTTCATGTTGTGTTGGCCCAAACATGGCCTGTGTTGGCGTGCCCTGCCACCCATCGTGCCTGACCGCGAGGTCTGACATAACCCTGTCATTCGGGCCGTGCCATGCCTACCATGAAATAGGTCGGCCCAAAAAGGCCCAACCCAATGCGCAGCTCTAGTTTTGGAAATGGGCACAGTTAAATTTTTAAAAATTTGATTTTTAATATCTTTTTAAATATTTAAATTGAATACATAAAAATTATATGTGTAGATTTGTATCGAAAAGTACTTTCAGAATATTATACATGCCCAAAACAATAACTATTTTTGACTGAAGGAAGTACTACTCTAGTACCAAAGGTGCATCCATGGAGGGCTGGCAAAAAAGATCGTCAAGGCTCGAATCAAAATTATTTCGATTATAGTAGTTAATGAGTTTAAAGTTCAAATGAGTCCATTGCGAGCAAAAAATGTTAATAAGGCCCGGCTATATAGTGGCTCGTTAGCTCGAATTTAAAATAACCATTTAAATGATAAATAAAATAATTTATGTTGAATTATATCAATTTTGAAAGAAGCTTGCTAATAGCTTATTAAGCTCGATAGCCAGCCCCTGGATGTCGGTAAATTTCATGAGACCTGAATGGGTCATAGTATTATTAGTCTCTGTTTCACCTCAACTCAAAAGCCCTAGGCGTGAAGCCGTCGCTTTTCTAGCCCCTAAATTTGTTTTTGACAAATTTAGCTTATTTTGTTCGAATTTGCTAAACTAGCCCCTTAGTGAGCTTAGAAGGTGTGGCAGGCAATATGAGTCACCTGCCATATCTGGTTGACGCGAAAGGAATCAACAAGTTCCACACTTGGTTAGCACAAAAGGATGGAGATTAATTAGTTAATTTGATTGAATAGTGATTTAATTAATTAGTTAATCAAGAAAATATGACTAAATTAGTAAATGATTAGTGAAGTTTATTCTTGTCGAGGAAGAGGATCTCGGTAGGAATCTTGTCACAATAGATGACCTACTGAGCACCTCAAGCGTGAGAGATGACTCGTGAGGACAAATCTATAAATGATTTTGAACAAAGGCTATATTTTTTAGAAAATATTCACCAGGGATCTAGAAAAACAAAAAATTCGTCAAGCTTAGGCCCTGTTTGGATCCATTAGCTCTAATAGTTAGCTAGCTAATGGTTAATAGCTGGCTAATTATTAGCTAGGTTGTTTGGATCTACTAGCTAATAAGTGGTTAGAAATTTGGTTGTACATGCAAATGTCTATTGTACCTTGCATTAATTAGCTGTTTGCGGTGGAGGGGCCGAAGGCAAATTGGTCTTTTGACCATCCATTAGCTGAAATTAGCAGGGGAGAACTAGCTAATGAGATAACTATTAGCTGAGTTGTTGGCTAACTATTAGCTGGGCTATTAGCTAAACTGTTTGAATCTATTTCAGCTAATTTTAGCAGCTAACTGTTAGTACTGATGGATCCAAACAAGACCTTAGAAGTTCGCCTGCTACCTCCTACAAATCACCGGCTTACACAGTATGACCGCGGAGCTTTTGGGGCGATGCAGGGATGGGTGGATGGACCGGCCGACCGGAGCGGAGCGTACGCCGGACGTTGGTGAGGGGTGGACAGGACGGACAGACAAACTGTTCACGATATCCGCCAAGGAATAATAAGGACATGACAAGGTGTCTGTCGTCTATTTCGATCATACATGAGGTGTTCTTGCATGTGACGGCCGCGAGTCCACATCAGTCGGGAGAGCAACAAGTTATTATTAGTAATTAATCAACCAACACTGCTCCTTCCTGCAGCTAGCTAGCTGCATACGATCCGTCCGTCGAATTTATCGTGTATCTATACGTCAAATTAAAATGTAGCAGCATCAATCAATCTATAACGCCAAGTGCATGTAAACGTGAAGGGAAGAACTTACCATGCATATATATATAGAGAGCAACAAGATAACTGGGAATGTGGTTGGGTTGGACAAGATTGACTTAAAGACGTACGTTCAGGGTAAGCTCAAACGCTGGGAAAGGATCCGAGAAGCAAAAACCGCGAGATATATTATCTACTAAAACCACTCTATTACAAGGATTTAGTTTTTTTTTTCGAGAACACACATGAGAAATATATTGGTTAACCATCGATCGCGGCAGTACAGACCAAAGTTCAGATGGTAAGGCGTCACGTTGTACCGATAGTACAGACCAAAGTTCAGATGCCAAATCTTGGTATATAGATTATGGGTGTATGTCCTATATTGTGTTATGTTTAAACTCATATCCTCGTTTTTCTTTATTTTTAAGAAAAATATCTTGACCTCTAGGTAGCCATCAAGATATTAATTTACATGTTGGTCAACTGATCGAGTCTTCCTAGCTGTTGGAAATCAGAACAGTCTTTGGCACGGCGATTTAGTACAATTATAAAACACAAAAGGAAATGAAGTTGGACAGGCTACCCCTAATATAATTAAATTATTAGGGAAGATTTATTTAGTAATTAATCTCTTGCTTCTTAAAGCGGAGTAGAAATATATTGTGAAATAAGCAGCACGTACGATTAAAAGATCCTAATTAACACGGCGAATGTAAAATTACCATGTGCTAGTTCTATGCTCTCCGAGAGATGAAATTAATTGCATATATTTTGAAGCAATATAGTTATTACTATTTAAGTATTGCACTATTACGAATTAGGCCTTTAATTTGCTTTAAGGTTGTGCTTCCTGATCTATTAGCTAGGAGAGTATTGGAGTACTGTACTCACCAATATTTTCAATGTTGTGCATTAATTCATATTTGCACGCTGAAAAACCACTATTTCCATATAAAGTACATGCCAGAACAAGATTGCATTACTCCTTGTAATCTAAGTTGATGTTATTATTGTTATTAATGTTATTATTGTTGCCTTGCTACTCTTTTATGCTCCTGTCGAGAGAGGGCATGAGGTCCAAGAACATGTACACGCCATCTAACTTTTCCTTCTACATAAATGTCAAAATAAAAATTTTCGTGTCCACAAACCTCACCATGGATTAAACCTAGCTAGCTAGCTCTCCCTATTTATTGGCTCAGAAAACTTTACAATCGATCACAGAAAGTCAGAAACAAAAGCTTAGCTATAGTACAGCAGGTTAATTGTACAGTACGTGCCAGTGGATTAAAATCTGTACTACAAGGTGTAAGATCGGCTGTTCTAATTCATGCACCAAATTAAAGCTGTTCATGGAAAGTTACTCAGTTAACTTGCATGGATCCAACTGAAAACATCAAAGGAATTAAGCAGGTTTTTGGCTGCTGAAATTTCCTTGTTTCCCTTTGGGAACTTGGAAGGCTTGCGTCAAAGTGCTGGCAATTTGTTGGCAAAGGCAGAAGATAAGAGTGGCAAGATGAAGATGCAGTGTTTAGACAAATTAAGCTTCGATCTCGTGTAGATCTCGGCAGGGAAGCACGGAAACAGAATAAAATCTCATGCAAAAAGGAATCATACAGATCAACACAAAGAGCGTGTGAATGGATGACACGTACAATATACTAAGAGAAAGTAAGCACGAGGCATGCACTAGGTAGCTAGTCAGAGAATAACAAGGTGACAGCTAGTAACGAATAAATTCAGCATGCAAGATCAGGATAGGAGTTTCATGGATGGATCACTCGAACACCTGAGGATGAGATCGAAGTGTGAATCATGATATGGCCGGCCAGCGTGATCTTTCTTCCGAGCTGACTTACTAGTTGGCCGTGCTGCTGGACGCCGTGGACTCCCGCGAGCAGCCCCACCCGCCGATGTCGTCGTCGTAGCAGCAGTGCTGCACCACCACCCGGCGGTGGAAGCTGCGGTGGCAGCCGCACGCGGCGCAGCGGAGCGCGCCGCTGGTGCCCTCCTCGCCCTCGGGCAAAAACTCCCGGCACCCGTCCACCGCGTACCCGCCCATGCTCGCCGCGTGGTTCCGCCGGCACTCCCCGTACCGCACGCCGCCGCAGCACCCGCCGAACGCCATGGCAGCCGGCGGCGGCGGCGGCGGCGGCTGGCACCGCCTCAGGATCACCAACCTCTTCATCATAACCTCTCCTCCCCCTCCTCTTTGCCTCTGAAAGGATTGAAGGATGCAAGAGGAGTAATAGCTAGCTAGACGGATGGAATGTGAGTGTGTATATCTTGGATTGATGAGTACTGCAAGAAGAGATCGAGAGCCCAAGCTATGGAGATCACAGTGCACAAATATTTATAGCTGCCTTGCATTGGCGCGGCCGCGGCGAGCCCCACCCATGTACACCTAGCTAATGCCAATAGCATTTGCTTGACATACATGGGTGCATAAAGCTCTCACATGCATGAGCCTTTCACTCTTGCCTGTGGGTTAGGAGAACTAATGTTTGGGCTGGCTGAATTGATGGTCCAGCCAATTCCACCTCGCTGTGCACACAGCCAAACATTACTGGTATATACTTTCTTTGTATCGTATTGTCCATAAATATAGGACATATTTAATGTTTCAATGAAAATTAGTATAATATTTTCCTTTATACTTTTAATAAATATCAAGATTTACTTATATTCTCTACGTGCATGTATATAGTGCTTAAAGATAAAAATTAGGGGTAGTCTCATTTTTAATATCTCCTTGGTCTACATGCTAAGAGAAAAATGCGCTTTATAAACTTTGATGGAGACGGAGAGAGTACCTCTTATACTATACTCCCTATTTTCATGAATGTTTTAGGATTTTGCACATCAACCAAGGTACATATAGAAATAACCAAATCGCCCTCTTTCATTATCTCACTATTGCTTTTGGATGATGTGTGTTTCTCTATTTCACATAAATAAATAACATTGGAAATAATAAATGGTAGAGGTATGCAAAGGAAAAACAGTTAAAAGCTATCTCGAAATGGTAGAATGACATGTATTTAAGAACAAAATTTGAAAACTAGAATGACATGTATTCAGGAACGAAGAGAGTACATGCATATTTCTATCTTTAATTCTTGGCCCATATATCGTACAACCAACGTTTTTTACTTGTCGTTTTAGATAATGACGGTTTTCACTGCAATACCTTCACATTATTTTTTCTAATTATATTTTAGTAAAAGTATTCGGAAATATAATGGTACGAAATTATATTTTTATAACAAATCTAGTAATATCATTTTGGCATGTCAAATCCAAATATGCGCATGTTATCAGTCAAATTTGTAAAAGGTTAACTACATGCATGGTAAAACGACATCTGAAAAGGTACCGAGAGAGTGCTTAATGGATTATTGTACTCTGGTCTGCATGCCCTATGTATATATGATCTCTACCTTGATTAATTCTTAGACCTCAGCAGCTCTTTAGCATTATAGTATCTATTTCCGTTTTCCAATAAGAAAATTAATCAACATCTTCATGAGATGAAATGAGATGGAACCTAAGGAGTGAAGTACGTAGGAAGTGATTGGGAAGGATATGCCATAAGAGAGTGGAGCACCAGGCCAGCAAGATACCGAAGTTGGCAGCTGGGTGTATTTGGCTTGACCGGTTCTCTGCTGGCAGGGTTAGCTGCCAAGCAGGTCTCCATTATTATTCTTCGCTTGCCTCCTCCACTACTGTTCCATAGATTTCCCCACTATTTCGGCATGTGGAGATCGAGGAGTACGTAGTAGCAATAGGCTACTTGGGACGCGATCATGTGGAGCCAGATTCTCCTGATGTTTTTCTCTCTTTCAGTTCTGTGATAACATGGAGGGACAGGACAGGGTCGCATGCATGACAGAAGGAAGCCAGCCTAAGGGCACCTCCCGGTGCTCGTTTCTAGAATTTTTTTAAATAATATATTTTTTTAAAAAAATTACGACATTGATACGTGGATTTAAAAAATTGCAAGAATAATATACCGTAGCCAAATAGTTTGGTGAAATAGTAGTTTTCGCCATGCGGATCGGCGAAGATACTATTTTTGCCCATTCATTGGACGATTATACGTTAATCCGTGATTATAACCCATTTAAATAGCAATTAAAAACGATCAGCAATTTTCGCCAAACGGTGTGGTGAAAAACAGGTATTTTCGCCACACCATTTGTCGAAAACTATTATTGCCAAATGGTGTAGCGAAAATACCTGTTTTTGCCACACCGTTTGGCGAAAATTTCTGGCTAAGTCTTAGTCCCAGCCTCACACAGAGCCGAAGCAACGGGAGAAAGGGAGCGCTCGGGCGACTGGAAAAGAGAAAGGAGAGGAGGAGAGGGGAAGAGAGAAGGAGAGGAAGAGAGGGAGAGGAAGAGAGAAGAGAGGGAGAGGAGGGAGAGAGAGTTCGGGAGAGGGAGAGAGAGAGGAGGGAGAGAGGGAGAGGGAAGAAGGGAAAAAGAAGAAAAAAGAGGTAAAATCGTCGCTTTGTAATTGTTTTGTTATTTTTTTATGGTGAATATTAGGATAGTCAGATATTAGATATTGATGCAATATTAACGATATTAGATATTGATGCAATATTAGATATTAGATGTATACTATAGTTAGTGATATTAGATATGTAATATAATCGGTGATATAATTAGTTAACGTTAGAGTTAACTATATTAGATATTCTTGTTAATTAGTGGCTCTATTTTAGGTTAGCGATATTAGATGTGTATTGTAACATTGTAGTATTGGTAACAGGATAGTTAATTAGTGCTGTTTAATTTATGTTAGCGATATTACATGTTACGAGTGATCTAAAAATTAATTTTGTTTAGTTAGTGATATTACATGTTAGTGGTGATCTCAAAATTAATTTTATTTATGTCGTCGCAGTAATGTTGGATCCAGTGAAATTTAGGGTATATTATGGCGATGGTGAAATAAAAACTGGGCAGAATGGTGTTGATTTGAGCATTTTTGCAGTTTTTGCAGTCACCATGGTGTAACAGTTATTCCCCGATAGAGTTAGCATCCGTGATATAAAGCTTTGGTTGACTCAATATTTTTCCCTGGATCCAAGTGTTTACTCTATTACCATCCAAATCTTATTCACACGTAATAAGGGTGACCCGGCTATGTGGGAGTCGAAGAAAGTAGATCAGACATACTTGTGGCAGAAATAGTTAAAGTGGTGCAAGGGATCTCGTCTTGAATGTGTAATGCTAGTGCAGGCTTGCCCTAGAGAATTATGCAAGCAGAATCAGGCACGTAAGTTCAACGCGCTAATGGCCGAGTTGGATAAGCACACTACCGCACATATTGAAGAGCTGAAGAAGCAACCACCAACGCCAAACGATTACCCACCCAAAAAGCTATCACCCCTTGGGGTGCTCGATCCTCCTAATCTGAGGAGACGATCGTCAAGGAACATTAAGTATTTATCACACTAGATAGAGGCGGAGCCGTTGGAGAAGTGGGTATTGCTCCATGACAGTGGAGGCGCCAGATTAGTATACTAAATTAAGATAGTTACAACGGTTGAACAATTATGGTTATTGTAGTAACTGATATGTGTTGAACAGGTTTGGTGTCATGACAACGAATATAGTTGAGGTTTACAATTGGGTCATCAGAGGCCTGCGTCCGCTACCACTTGTGGCCATCCTGGAAGGCATGTTGCACAGCATCGTTGCCTACTTCCAGAAAAGACATGCGGAGGCTGTACTTCATGCCACAACATTGCAAACGCCGTATTGTGGGCGAATGATGGCCTACATGGAGGAACGAACCATTAAAACTCAGCAGCATATGATGCATAGCTTCGGAATCACTGAGTACCGCTTCAAAGTGACTCTCCGGTGCAAAGGGGGATTGGGAACCGACACAACGGTTATTACACACGAGGTTAATCTAGGATAAGAGGCCACTGTATGGTGCGAATGTACCTGCAACAAGCCAAGACTTCTTCATATTCCCTGCTCACATGTGATCGCTGCATGTAGGCAAATTAGGATGAACACGTCGCAATACATGTCCACTTTCTACTTGAAGGATCATGCTGTCCATACCTGGTCCGGTGAGTTCCATGGTTTTTGTGCACATGGTGATTTCACTGTCATTAACAGAGATGAACCCATATGTCTACCGGATGCAAACTTGCGAAGGTATGCGGAAGGGCAGGCTGGTCATCCACAGTCTAGGTGCACTCGCAATGACATGAATGAATCTGAAGTGGGTGGCCCTGTTAGGAGGTGTTCTCAATGCGGTGAGTACGGGCACAAGACAACGCAATGCCCATAGCCTGAGGTGGTGCCGGCGAAGCCTCGACATGCTTGTGCTATCTGATGTGTGTCGAAGGAGTGTGTATCGCCAGTTATGTATTGAATTATGTAATACGTATCATAATTATCATATATTATGTAGTATTATTTGCATTTGACCTTTACGTCTTTCAATGTATATGTATCATTTTATCATATGTTATGTATTTGTGGGTACGTTGGACCTTTATCATGTTTATGGTATGTCGTTTGTCGAATTATTTATGTTGGACCCTTCTATCTATTGTTCTACATATATTATGTTTGTGATATGTCGTTTGTTGTATTATTTATGTTGTACTCTTATGTATTTTGTTTTACATTAATCACTTTAATTATTTATGTTGGACCCTTCTGTCTTCGTGTTTATCAAATGTTACGTGCAATAAATGTTTCATTATTTACTTGCAGGGATGGAGCAACCCGACTCACTTCTGGACTTTGCCTTGGACCGGCGGCACCGTTCATTCGTCCACACGACAGAGGGAATTGAGAAGGTGCCGCCTCTGCTGCGGATCCGTGTGTCTAGCAAGGCATGGTGGGTCTAACCACGTTTCCACACCAGGTGAGTTGCACTAACTTATATTTCATTGTTCACACAATTTCAGTTCATTTAACTTATATTTGAATAAGACAACTGTTTTTTTTGTATCGATAGGTTGGCACGTGCTGAGTTGCTTCCTCTCGTTTGCATGGTTGAGGGGTTAGCTGAGGACAGTCAGCCCGACGACCAGGTGGAGGGTGAGGATGGTCCAGAGCAGTCACGGCGTTTTTCGTTCAACCGGTCCCTGCTGTCGTGTTTGGTCAACCGTTGGAGGCCGAAGTCGCACACTTTTCACTTCCCATTCGGCGAGGTGATGGTGACTTTGCAAGACGTCGCCATGCTTACAAGGTTGCCGATCGCTGGGACACCGATCGGACCCTCGGTGACTCCTGCGGGGTGGGTGGCAGACCTGGAGGAGAGGTTCGTCAGAGTGGCTGACGTTGATCTGGAGATACGTATCGGCAAGAGGCACGGGCCATCGAGGAGGTGGTTGGCCCAGTTTGAGGTTAGTGGTTGTATGTGTATATGTTATTCTATTTTTTCGTAACCTTAACCTGATATTACCATATGTTAATTGTCACAGTACAACGGATGGCGGCGGTGCCCACAGAGTACCAGGTTGCACGGCACTTGGAGGCCTACTTGCTTTGGTTGTTCGGGATGGTGATGTTCACGACGACTCACGGCGACAGCGTCGACGTGCGGTGGATAGCCTATGCACAAGCTATTGCCGATGCTAAGTTAGACGACGTCCCACAGGTATCCTGGGGTTTGGCGGTTTTTGCTGGCATGTACCACGCCCTTTGTGACACGTGCATGAAGAAAAACAAGAGCACCAATCTGGCTGGGATGCCTCTTCTCCTTCAGTTCTGATCGTTTGAGTACTTCCCTGTGGGTCGACCCTTTGTCGACTCTCAACACTACACCGCTGATATGTACGGAGGCGATGTGATCGACATCCGACCATGGGCTCGCTTTGGACTAGATAACGGGTACAGCTTTGTAAGCATTTACCAAATTTTAATTGCAGTCGCATGTACTTACACATATTTTTTTTGTATTGTAGCCATAGTGTGCAGGACTGCAGGTACGTTCGGCGTACCACTCCTTCACGGAGGCGTTTGACCACCTGCATGTGGACCAGGTGATTTGGGATCCTTACAGCGAGCGCCGTGTCGTGGAGAGAGCTGCGACAGGTGGGGTCTTAACACTTTGCTACAGGGACCAGGCTTACTGGCTTACGAGGAGGAAGATCGTCCTCAACGTCTTTGTGGAGGACTACGCGCCGCATCGAGTTCTGAGATAGTTCGGTCTTCGTCAGTTAGTCCCTGTTTCTTAGGGAGACCGTGTGCCGTAGAGAGTACACACATGAGTTATTCGACCAAGAATATGTTAAATGATTATATCATATGTCTAATAATTTGGATTTCTCTTAAGGTACGCCACCCAGGGACCTCAGAAGAGCATGGTGACCTTGGTGCAGAGGATGGAGCCGTGGCTCGCACAGTGGGATGGGGCGTTAGACGACGTCGTCGATGAGGACACACCTTATGACTACTCCTCCTACCACGAGTACCTTGCCTGGTACATGCCCCGAACACGTGCCCATCTTCTACTTGTGGAGGGGCCAGCGACCCACAGGTACGCTCCCAATGTGGCTGACTTGTACCCAGGCCAGGTAGGAGCTGCCGTGCATGCCATAGTAAGCCTTATTTTGTAAATTACATTATGTATTCATTACGCTATGTCCCTGTGCATCTCATTTGATCATACGTGGCAAGTGGACCACGCTAGGGACTTGCATGAGCATGGCAGCAGCGTCTTGTCCAAGCTATGTAACGGAGTTACTATGACATTGGATGAGATGACGGAGGCATGGAGACGCGTGGTGACCGCGACTCGTAGGATCGTGAAGCTCGGTTCTTGTCGGCATGTAGACGATATTGGTCATCGAACCTCATCCAGGCCACCACGTGTGCCTTCGTACCACACCCCGACCCCAGCTGCTCGTCACATAGTGGAGGCGGAGTCCAGCGTCCACACCCCTTTGCCTCCAGCCCTAGACGTGGCAGGAGGGTCTAGCTGGCAGGCACCACGAGGTCCCGTTATGGCCCCCACACCAGGTAAGTCAAGCAATATTCAATTATTCACGTTTGGTATAAGTATCACCTAACTATAATTAAAAGTTACTAAATGAACATGCAGGTTGCCCTCAGAGTGGAGGACAGTTCTCTCAGTCGCCGCACTCATCAGGGTACGCCGATCCTGAGCATTGGGTGGATCAGTTCTTCACTAGCACACAATTCACGCAGCCCCCTCCACCGACGTAGTTCACACAGTAGGACTACGACACCTCCTACGGGTATGCGTTGTCTCCCCACGAGCGTCGACCAGTCAAATGGTACTGACCCTTCAGACCGGTGGCGGAGCCAAGCCGGCGGCAGGCAGGGCCCAAGCGAGCTATGGCCCACAATATAGTAGAGAGTTTGTATGATCGCATGAGATCTTGATGTGCATGCATAAGTTTTGTATGATACGCATGCGTATAATGGCCTATCATCGTCAACGTGAAACTTATGCATGTGCATGCCCGGGCTATTCATTTCGGCTGGCTCCGCCACTGCTTCAGACTACGGGCAGGCACGCCCATCGCAAGGGCTTCACACACGCCCTCTCTACGATGCACCAGCTTCAGCACGTAGGACGAAGAGAGGTCGTGGTAGGGTTGCAGGTCAGGGTCAACATTAGGGGGTGCGGTGATTAGTAACTCATTGTTAGGTTGTCGTCCTATTTATGTTTCATACTCTGTGCTGTTTTACAGTGTTAATAGTGTTGTTGTCGCTTTTTTACTTTACTCATCGTTTCCTATATTTGCTTTCTTCAATGACGTGACAACACAACACCGAATACCGATGCAATTCGTAACTTTTTTATGTCAATGCGATGTGACAGCACATACATTGTAGTTTTCTCAGACTGATTCAACAACACGCTGCAGCCCGCTTTTTCAGACTGAAACGACACACACGCTATGTAATATTCACATATGTTATTTTGTTTCATTACATTTTGTGCTATTAAAATATCAACTTTACATTTCGTAATGCCATCAGTTCTCAGACCGATTGGACAACACATACATCAGCTTTATCAATGCTATTTACAAACACACTACTATCAGCTTTATTACATCGATTGGACGATGCACACAACAGCTTTCTCAGTGCAATGTGACAGCAGCTGCTATCAGCTTTCTCAGGCTGATTCGACAACACTCTGCACACCATCAAGCGATAAAGCACTACCCATCTCAGACCGACGGACAAGATACTGGCGATCTCAGAGCGAAATGACAACATCCTACCACCCACCGCTTTTTAAGACTAAAATGACAACACGCTGCAGCCCGCTTTTTTAAACGAACAGGCGATAGATAATAAATCGATTGTTGGTGGGCAACAGAGGCAGCGCGCGTCTCTGTCGCCCAATCAACGGGCGACAGAGGCTAGCTATATAAATCACCTTATATAAAGGCAATAGCTGCCCTTTATACCACCCGTCTGCCTTCCTTTTCACCGAGCGAGACCAAGAGGAAAGGCAGAACTGAGAGAAGAGAGAAAAGAAGAGAGAAGGGAAGGAGAAGAGAAAAAAGAGAGGAAGGAAAGAATAAAAAGAAATAGAGGATCAACCTAAAATGCTGAGGCGTGTAAGTAGAAAGGAAAAGGGGAAAGTAAAGGAAGAGGGAGGCGCTTGGGATTGGCCGCACAATTCAGCGTACCAGGACCTCTTCCTACCTTGTGGGGCTGTCCCACCGATGTGTATGTGTGGAGATCCTTGCAGGTTTGTCCACTCTTTGGAAATTACAACTTGGAAGAGGAGGTATTAGAAGTCTGCAACTATACTTTCGACCCGCCGGAGAAGAGCCTGAAGAATCGCCAAATGGTAATAATCATACGTGTTTCATAATATTTCTATATAAAATTTTGCTAATTTATGTTTCATGCCGTCGCCTCCGCCACTGTGTGAATTTAAGCAGTGGTTTGATATGGAGATCAACCCCGAAGACCAAAGGCTCCTTGATCAAGCCAACCAGAATGAGGAGCTCAGGCGACAGCTACAAGAGCAGTGTGATGTCGCGCACGAGGAGGCACGTAGAAAGGAAGTGGAGGAGAAGGAGGTCGAGAGAGAGAGAGGAAGCGAGAGAGGGCACGTCGTGCTAGAGAAGCCCCACCGGAGGCATGGGCGAAGGGGAAGTGGCCTCGATGCACTCAGCAGACGTTAAGTTATGTTCCTCCCAGTTTTAAGTCATAACAAAGAGTGCGGCCTACCTTATTTTCCGCAGTAACTTCTAATTTGAGAATCGCTCTTTCTCTAATCTCCCTCTCCCACCCTTGTTTTGTGATATCTAGTTGACCGTTTCAATTCCCTATTCCAAGATCCATGGCCACATAATGTATGATTCTATGACATGTACCTGTGTTGTATCCCAATTATATGAATTTCTTCTGTATCTTTCATGTTGTTCACATGCTGTACTACTGTAGTTGTCATACTTATTACGCTTTGTAATATAAATAATTTATTCAGTATTTTAATATGATTTCTCATGAAATTTATCGTCAAAGAGAATGAAGAACAGCGAAATTTGATTTTTTTGTCAACCAAAAGACATTGAATAATAATTTTGTAAAATACTACATGAATTATCATTGACAACTATGAATATTTTGTCAACCAAAAGATATTGAATAATAATTTTGATAAATACTACATGACTTATCCTCGCGACAACGTAGCAATCAGCAGGACGGAGGGGAGGCCATGGTGTACCGGCACTAAATCCTTGGCGAAGACAGCGTGGGTTGCAGTTTTTCATTGGCTAGAGAGAGCGGTTTTTCACCGAGGGCGATAGAGCGAGCGAGGAGTACGAGAGGAAGAGCATGGTATATTTTTTCAATTTGAAAAAAAATGTCGTACTAAAAAAAATTTGTTAACTTTCAAAAGTTATAGCGAATTTTCGAACGAAATTAATGTAAAAAATATCTGGCATAAATTTAATTTTCTAATATTCTACAATTTTCATACTTTAATTTCTAATATTCTACAATTCCCAGATTGCAACTAGTAGCAACCCATTTTTGCCAAATGGTGTGAAAATACCTATTTTCACCACACCATTTGGCTAAAATAGGTTGCTCCCTGTCTTTTTGATTCAAATCACATTCTAATCATGGATTAACGTATAATCGCCCAATAAATTGGCGAAAATAGCATCTTCACCCAACCATATGGCGATAACTACTATTTCACCAAACCATTTGGCTACGATGTATTATCCTTGCAATATTTTAAATCCACGTATTAATGTAATAATTTTTAAAAAATATATATTATTTAAAAAATTCCTCGTTTCTATGGGTGTATGTAGGAAGTAGGGTGACATCCTGGCAAAGTCAGTATGAAAATAGAAGGTGAATTTAAAGGGATGAAAAGTCCGAATATATTGTGTTGTGATGATTTCTTGAAAATAGGTCAATAAAAACAAAATATGATATCTTTTTCCATACTATATTCCAACCAATCAAACTTACTAGATCATTGTTTTTGAAAGGATCTCTAGATTCTTTTTTCCATCCAATTTCTTTGGAAATGTATGCCCAATTGGTTGAGTTAGACCATTTGATAAATATGCCCCGCTCACTTGATCTATAATTTCATTGTCATAATCTTCTATTGGCATTCAACACCCCTGATCAACAATAATTTCACTTGGATTAAATTCTAGTTGAAGCATCTTTAGTTGAGTTGTGCTCTCATCAGTTGGAGGAGTACTACTTGAACTGCTTGTGAAATAATTACGCAAAGTTCATTTCTCCATTAATTATTGCAAATTTATGATCAAATTATACAAGTATACAGCTATATTACTAACTAAACAAAATATAATTATATATTATACACTCTTGAGTAATGAAATTAAATAGCAAACAATAAAAATATATATTATATACTAAAGAGTATACAAGTATACAAATACAGGCTGCATCCTCGTTACCTCTCTAGGTCTTAGTTGACACAACAGTCAGAATAGTCCTCTCCTCCTCACTTTCTTAGCTCTATGTTCAGCTGGTTGATGGGCTCCTTGGTGTTGTCGCCTCGCTTGATGCCCCAACTAGCCTAACTGTCGACTACCACTAGCCTAGGCTCCTCGTTCGCCTCCTCCTCTCCACCTTGTCACCATTGCCCAGCCAGCATTCACCCTCCACGACTCTGCTTCTTAACACCATCGCCCGATGGATGACACCCCTATGCTTGACCGCCTTGGCCCATCCTTAGCAGGTGGCTTAGCTCCTCGCACATGCCGCTCCCAGTGATCATGCCCCTAGCTTCTTTGCTGAGCTACGCGCCCATGCCGTTACTCCACCGACCGTTGCTAGGGCTAGGGCTTTTCCTTGCTTCACCGAGTTGGCTACCATACAAGCTTGTGAAATTCCCCTTTTTCTTCAGTTTTGCTTCTTTTGGTTTGATGGCCTACTAGGTGAGAACGTGGAGTGGGCCGGTGGGATGGATGTGAGATTGTACTTGGACCTAGTGGGCACTACTACATAAAAGACAATCATGCATCGTTCAAAAACATCTTTTCGAACCAAATGCAGCAACTATGTGTCAATGATAATATAGTGCATGTGATACAACTATCACAGACAGTTAGTTATATAGATTGTCTGTGATAATAGCATATTACAAACTTTTTTATTAAAGACTGCCTGTAATAATAAACTATCACGACGATCTGTATAAATAACCATTTGTGATAGTCTATCATTACAGACGATTCATAGTATCAGACATCCGTGATACGATATGTATCACAAATGGTTTTTTCTGAGAAACCGTTTGTGATATTATTTTGTATTACTGAATCATTTTCTATTTATTGTCTAACCTTAGGAAATACTAGCCATGCCATCTAGAACAAGCATATTACAGATTACATCACAAATATATTACAGATTATAGATTACATCACAAGCATCCATTTCAGAAATCCAATTAGATATATTAACCAATTGAACTCAAATATATTCACCAATTGAATGCACAACTACAATTCACAAATTCACATAACAAGTTTTACAAATTAACCCAAATGGTAATTGAGAAACAACACAACTCATCAGGTTAGGCAGAGTGGAACTTGCTTTCTAGATTTATGACCTCACGCAGTAAGAAGGAAAAGAGTTGTCCTTGAATTTTGATCAGATCAGCCTATTCCAATGTAGTTGTAGCGCATTTGCAAATCTGTCGATAGGAAGACTAAAGTCTTACACACACACACACACACACACACACACACATATATATATATATATAGGAAGACTTTTTCGTACTCCCGGGAGTACATACTTCCACCTCTAATATACCACTTAAATGAATACTTTATACTCTTTTATCACTTTCGGTATACTCCAATAATAATTCTAAGATACTCCAATACGACATGGCTAAAAAATTTCATCAGAGCCCTTTATTTTTTTGCTACATACCCTTTTCCATATGTAAAAAGGAATATATAAACAAGTTATGCTATAAAGGGTGGACTTTAATGAAATTTTTCGTGGAACTCACTTTGGAGTATTTTATAGTCAGTATTAGAATATACTCAAAAGGATAAAGAGGTATAACAACATCATTTAAACGGAATACTAGATGTGGGAGTACGTACACCCAGGAGTATGGAATCATTTTCCTATATATATATATATATATATATATATATAATATGAAACAATTATTGCAAGATTGACAAATCTCTAGGTCAGTAGTCCTCTTTGTACCGATGATGAGTTGCATGTTGTGGCAAACGTAGAATCTGCATAGGTTATTTATCTTTCCTTGCTAGTGGCACTACAAAAAATATAATTGGTTAGTTCTAGAAGCATTATTACAAAGTGTGATATGGGATTATTGTGCACTATCGGATACCGAAAACATAAAATTGTGCTTCAGCATCGACCCGTCCTTGCCACAAGGCCCTCCACGAGCTCTGTACACTTTGAACAACCTACGTGATTCCAAAAAGTTAGCCTCAGCCATTCCAAGCGCAATGTACACCTTGAATGACCTACAGGAAAGTTATCTATGGAGGAAAAGTGATTACTTGTCCAGTAATTTTGTGATAGACTTCAAGTCATGGCTGCTGCTCTGTAAGGAATCATAGTAGAAAACCCAGTTTTCCTTGATTGAATTACAATTAGAACCCATTGAAACCTATACATGTATGTCGCCATGGTCATTCAACCTATCTTTGAGTTGTGTGTAAAATACAAATCAAAGTATAGCAAGTAGTGCAGCACGTGCCCCGAGTTATAGGGTAAAAGTATATAGTCTGCATCGTGTTGAGCCACCATTGCCTCTTCCATGTAATCCTCGATGACTTTTAAATTTTCATCCATTATTTACTTCGAGACCATGTGTGGGTCATGGAAACCCACCGATTCTTTCTTGCTTTTCGCTTTAAGGATCATGTATATACACACACACAAAAGTAAGGAATTATACACACACACACACACACACATATATATATATATATGATATTTATCAGTATTACACGAATGTAGATCATGATTGCACACACTTACAGTGTCGACATCTCAAAAGCGAGATATCGAGGGTGTCAAGGTTGAAGAGATTGAACAAGCTGATGAAGTCGACCCCAAAGAAGCCTCCTAATGATTGGTTCAACAGATGCTCCTACTTGAAGCTGAGTGGGACACTTGTTATCTGTTCTGCCACCAGCTTGTTAGCTTGTTCCATGTACCAATTGTGCAATCTAATGCAAGCCAATATAGCTTTTGTAGATGCTCTCCTGGTATGAAAGGCTCTCCTAACTTATATCTCCGGGCCAACGGGGTAAACAGATAGTCAATGGCCTTTATGATCTGTTTCGATTTGCCCTTATATCCCTTTCTACCATAGGTTGTCTTTATGAGAGACGAGTGGGCATAAAGTGATGTATTGGCCTGTGATGTACGGGGCATAGTAGTCGATTTGGTGGCATGCTAAGGTGCAGCAGGTGAATTCGGTATTGCAAGTGACTCCAGTAGTACGGGTACCTCTAGTGCTGGAGGATACACATCCAAGAAAATGTCACAACTAGTTACATCTTGAATATAATGCAATTAGAACCAATTACCTTATATCACAAAGAACAAATGGATCTACACCAAGCTAAGGTAGATCTAAACCATTTTCAATTCTCTCTTTACCAAGTTAGATCTTGAATATAATACAATTAAAACCAATTACTAACCTTAGATCACCAAGAACAAATGGATCTAGAATCACTTTTCCAAATTCACGGTCTCCTTTCACCAAATCATCTCACAAATAGATCTAGAAACCCTAACTTCGTTGGGGCTCTACATTATATATTGGCATGAAATATCATAGATGGTTTTCTCATAAAACCATTTGTGAAATATCAATATCACAGACGGTTCGTTATACCGTCCATGAAGTATCACATATGGTTTTATGTAAAAAATGTTAGATGATTTGTTCCACAAACTTTCTATGATATTGGCTTATCACAAACAGTTCTTAGTATATCCAATAACTTAAATGGTCGCACTAGCAAAACCGTCTGTGATTAGATTTAGCATAGAAGGTTTTTGAAAACCGCCTATGATGTAGCATCTAATATAAACCTTTCTGTAGTAGTAGGGGTATGATAAAGCCTAGATTAACTTTCCTTCTTCCTTTATTCTTAAGTTTGTCCCTCTATTCTTTGTTCTTCCTCGGTTCGAGCCAAGACAGACCATGGAGGTGGCTACTAGTGGAGGGGGGTTTTGCCTTCGCGGCGGAGGGTAGGCTCTAGCCTATGGAGCCTCCCATTGGATTCGCCCTTAGGTGACCTGGAAGGGGAATTAAAGAGGAGAGAGAAAATTTGTATCTCATACAAAATATAGCTCTCTAACAAGTACACGGATAGCAAGGTCAACACAAGTTTACATTGCGAGGGATAGTTATATCTAACCTACACTTTCACCACCATGGCACTCATTGCCTACACATGCTTGCGGCTTGCCTAACCATTGCGGTTGCCATAGTCGTTGTGGTTGTCATGATCATGTTGTTGTGCTTGCGTCACTGTGTGCCACTACATTGCTAGTGGTCAAAGAACTTAGATCCAGTCGAATATGACTGCCATTGGCTCTCGGCACCCCCTCACCCGTGCTTGCTACTATATTGGACCGTTGTGCTCTCATCGAATCGCCATGTTGGTGTGCGGAACAAGTAGGCTACTTTAGCATAAAATCAAAATTTTCTACCACGTAACCAATGAACCACTACAAGTTATAGGTCAAAGAATTACCACTAGACGAGTAGACCTGTAGAGAAAGTAGAGTCGATGTAGTGCACTGGTGCAGATGTAGTCATACTAGCCTTGTGTCTCCTCCAATAGCTCCTTGTGACTGTCGCAGGTTATGGATTGTCCCAGCGTTAAAGCTTCGCAGTTGTCAGGGACTGAAAATCTCTGACAGGTCAATGCACGGTCAACAGGGTCCCCAGCTAGGGACAATGCAGCAGCGGGCCTCGACCATGACCTAAGCAACGCACGACCTCGAGCTTGGGCAATGGGGGGTTCCGACCCCGCACGACCTCGACCTTGGTTCGGGGGTGTGTGTGTACTCGGTGGTTACCAAGACCGAAGGTTCCGGAGTTAAGGCGGACGTGGGCGCCAGATCCGGGATGGTTGTAGCACGACTTCAATGCACGGCATGCATGTCTCCGGGAATCTCTCCTGGCCGTTTCTGGCAATAGCTGGGAGGGGTATAAAATCCCCTAAAGCAGAATGATGAGGATGACATCAGCATACCAGCAATAGGCCATTAGACACACAAAAGACGCTCAAGCTCGAGCTGTAGTCCGAACTCTGTACTCAGGATAGTGAATTCCTCCGCCTCAGGAGAAGACTGGAGTAGGGCTGTTACCCTCAAGGGGGCTCGAACCAGTATAACTCGTTGTCTCTTGCTCATTGACGCCTTGCCCCGACCTACGTCCGATCCATCGTTGAGCGCAGTGCTTTTTGGGTCCCCCGTTTACACTAACCCTGTTTTCATATTTGCAGTCAGGCGATCCCGATCGTCGACAGCTGGCGCCCACCGTGGGGCCCGATAGCTTCGCTCATTCGAAGGAAAGAGATCAAGGTCTTAGGAGCATGGCGCACTCCGTCGTGGGACGTTCCTCAAGCGTGGGCTCGGGCGCAAAACCCGAGCGCGACGACTCTACGTCCCTGTTTTCACCTTCACCCCCGCTGCGCGGGCAACATGTCCTCATGGTAGACACCCACAGCATGGGCGTGGCGGAGGGTGAACGCGACCCGCAGACCCCTGAAGACACTCGTCGGATGGTGCATATCGCCATCAACCAGGCCGTAACTGCCCTCCGGCGAGAGAACCAGGAAAAGGCCGGCGCCTCATCCGGCCATCCCAGGCTCCCTCCCTCGGGAGAGCGCCTCTGAACTATCGCCCGGGTCATGGCTGATCCAAACTGGGTGAGGTCGGAACTCTTCGGTCGTGCTCTGGCCGACGAGCTTGATCGTGCCGCGATAGAGGTCATACCTCCGCAGCACCAGAGTCACCGCTTAGGGACTCATTCCCTGAGAAATGACGACAACTCATCGTGTCGACGCCGGCACGCTCGCCGATCGCCTCCCCGGCAGGAGGTACCTTCTCGCCAACAACTCCGGGATGTGTCCCTGACTCCACCTCGTTGCCGCCCATGACGCGAGCCCCGAGTGGTGTTTGGCGTCGCCAACTCGTCGATTCACCTTCAAACGGCGGCGGGTCTGGGAGTCTTTCCCCGGATATCCCGCCTAGGCGCCGCAGAGTCCAAGACCGCCTGAGATATCTCCCGGGTGACTCCCGCGCTCGGCGCCACGACCGCTCTCGCCGAAGGTTGGGGCGTCGAGGCAGTCTCGCCTTGAGTCTGGCAGCAGCGAAAGCCTCGCCGACGACGAGCTCTGTGTGTGCCTGTTCGGCCTCTGGCCAGACGGCGTACTCGGCGACCTTCGGCGGGTCTTGTTGGCGGCTCGTTCAAGCCCGCCTTGATCGAGTGATTTGTGAACGAAGAACCCCGATGAGTTCCTGTCAATCTACACCACCGCTATTTTGGCCGCAGGGGGAGATGAGTACGTGATGGCCAATTACCTCCCTAGCATTTTGGACGGCGCCGCTCGCACCTGGCTCTTCAACCAGAAGCCTGGCACCTTCTGCTTGTGTCGCCAGATTCAGGGCGTGCTACGTTCAAACTTCGAGTCATTACGAGCAGCCGGAGAGAGAAAGACACGAGCAGGTTATCCAGGGAAAGAATGAACCCCTCGCGACTTCGTATGACGGTTCATCCGCACCAGGAACCTGATCCTAAGTGTATCCGACGAAGCCGTGATCAAGGCCTTCAAGTTCGACGTCCGCGACCGGCACCTCACTGAAGACCTGGAGATTACGACGAGTCTCACCGTCGGCAAGCTTTTTCGCATGGCGGAGCGCTACGCGGATGCGAACGACGCGGTCCGCTAGAAGTGCGACTACGACCAGGGTAAGCTTGGCGTCAACTCGGGCGAGGCCGGCCCCTCCAACGCCAAGGGTGCTGACCAAGGCTCAGCCGCCAAGAAGCGGAAGAGAGACCGCAAGCACGATGGTGGCCGACCTTGGGTGACCGTCTCGGCGGATGGTCACCGCGAGGTCATGGAGGTGCGGGATTCGGCCCAATAGGGGCTCCGTCCCCAGCGAAATCGGCCACGACCTCAGCAGGCACCGCGCCAACCTCGGCGGGAGGATCACCGGTCTGGGTCGCGGCAGGCCGATGGCCGCCCACAAGGTCCTGAGGGGCGACCTCGGTTCGATGAAGGCAAGTTTTGTCTATTCCACAGGACTCCGGGCCACGACCTGCGAGGCTGTCGGGCCTGGCAGAGCAAGTTGGAGGCCTTCTACGATGGGCGTGGGGAGATGCCCATGCTCCCGAAGGAAGGAGATCAGCCTGAAAGGGTAAACACCGGAGAATACCAGGCCGACCTCGACCTGGATTTTCAACAGGGCGACCGCTGGATCGACGTCATCTTCGGCGGCTCGTCGGCGTACCAGTCCCAGCGCGAGATCAAGGATGCCGCGCGTGTGGTCTACCAAGCCACCATCGGGAAGCCCGTGGACCAGCCCTGCAAGTGGGCCGGGGCTACGATAACCATTACGCAGGAGGACGCCCCCCAAGGTATGTCTAAAGATCTCAAGACTGCTCTGGTCGTGACCCCGACCATTAGTAACACCTTGGTCGGGCGGGTCATGGTCGATGGAGGAAGCTCCCTCAACTTGTTGCTGGCTAGCGCACTTGACCGGATGCAAATCCCCCGGTCGAAGGTAAAGAATATCGCGATTCCGTTCTTCGGGATCGTGCCTAAAGCTCGACAACACCTGCAGGGCGGTGGTTCGCCGTCACCTTGGCGCCTCGGATAACTTTCGCACCGAGCCGATTACCTTCGAGGTGGTTGAGGCGACCTCCCTACAACGCCATCCTCGGCCGCCCGACTCTGGTCAAGTTCATGGCGGCCAACCACTATGGCCACCGCTGCATGAAGCTCCCGGGGCCTAGCGGCATCATTACCATACGAGGCGACCTCAAGGCGGCACACGGTTGCGAGACCCAGGCGTTGGCCCTCGCCGGCATGCTACCTCAGCAGGGCCTTGAGGCGACCACGAAGGTCGCCTGCCAGAAGGCGGTCATCCAGCCCAACGGGGCTACGAAGGCCGTGCCGCTCGTGGAGGGGGACTCATCCAAGTGCGTCCACGTCTCGGCCGAGCTGAGTTCCAAATAGGAACTCGAGCTCGTCACCTTCCTCCACGCCAACAAAGATATATTCGCTTGGGAGCTGGCGGACATGCCGGGTGTCCCGAGGGAGGTGGTCGAGCACAGACTGCAGGTGCGGCCCGACTGCCGGCTCAGGCGCCAGAAGTTGCGACGCTTCTCTCCCGAGAAGGTCGCCATAATCAAGGAGAATCTTGACAAGCTGTTGAAATCCGGCTTCATTCGTGAGATCGATTACTCCGAATGGCTGGCCAATCCCGTCATTGTGCAGAAGAAAGGCGGGAAGTGGAGGATGTGCGTGGATCATACGGGGTTGAACTCGGCATGCCCGAAGGACAACTTCCCTCTCCCGCGCATCGACCAGATCGTCGACTTCACGGTGAATGCCAAGCTGCTAAGCTTCCTGGACGCTTATTGCGGTACCACGGATCAAGGCGGCGGTTGACGACGAGAGAAAAACGTCGTTCATCACACCGTTCGGGACCCTCTTGCTACGACTATGTCGTTTGGTCTCCAACGCGCCGGCGCGACCTTCCAGCGCCTAATGACCAAGACATTCGAGCCTCAGATCGGCATGTGTTCCTGCCACGACCTTGAGCCTCGGGGGCTAACTGTCGGGGATTGAGAAATCTCTAACAGGTCAATGCACGGTCAACAGGGTCCCCAGCTCGGGACAATGCAGCAGCGGGCCTCGACCATGACCTAAGCGACGCATGACCTCGAGCTTGGGCAGTGGGGGGTTCCGACCCCGCACGACCTCGACCTTGGTTCGGGTGTGTGTGTGTACTCAGCGGTTACCAAGACCGAAGGTCCCAGAGTTAAGGCGGACGTGGGCGCCAGATCCGGGACGGTTGCAGCACGACTTCAATGCACGACATGCACGTCCCCGGGAATCTCTCCTGGCCGTTTCTGGCAACGGCTGGGAGGGGTATAAAACCCCCTGAAGCAGAATGACTAGGATGACATCAGCATACCAGCAATAGGCCATTAGACACACAAAAGACGCTCAAGCTCGAGCTGTAGTCTGAACTCTATACTCATGATAGTGAATTCCTCCGCCTCAGGAGAAGACTGGAGTAGGACTGTTTCCCTCAAGGGGGCTCGAACCAGTATAACTCGCTGTCTCTTGCTCGTTGACGCCTCGCCCCAACCTACGTCCAATCCATCGTTGAGCACAGCGCTTTTTGGGTCCCCCGTTTACACTAACCTTATTTTCATATTTGCAGTCAAACGATCCCGATCATCGACAGCAGTAATGCCTCCAAGGTATTCACACGTACAGGGTAGGAACACCAGACATCGGAGTGCTAGCGCCGGTTGTGCGGTTCTAGGTGGAGGAGTGGCGACGGATAGGGTTCGTGAATTCCGAAGTCCTACTTGTGTTTTGTAACCCTAAAGCCAGCACCCCTCCCTTTAAATAGATGCCCCATAATGGGCTCTACATTAGAGGAGCATTAAAAACTTAAAACCCGTCAGAATTCAGATCACCATCTGAATTAAGTCCCAACCCTTTAAGCTGCGACCCTATAGGTTCACGTATACCTAGACATAGCCAAAGTACTCTTATTTGACCATTAATCGGTAGTGGTCCCTAACAGGATGTGCCGATTCCCGAGTATATATAAAGATCATATTGAGCGAACCTAAACAAAGCTTAGTTATATGCATTTCCCTTTGCCTCATGATATCGGTCAAATTCAAGGCAAGTACATGCCATCCTTGTTTAGTTAGCTTGACCACTCTTTCTTGATCACGTGACTAGGAATCTCCAACTATGGTTAACTCTTTAACCGTGAGTAGTATGGCCATGCATTTTCGAGATCCGACCACTCAAGAGGCCTAGAGATATCTCTCCCGTTGAATGAAGGGCAAATCCCATCTTGATCGACCATGCTTCGCAGTATGCTTCATAATAAACTCGAAAGCCACTTTTTACCCAGTTATGGAGTAGTGTTTGGCAAACCCTAAGTAAGTCATTACACATCTCGAGTACATGTGCCAACCTCAAGTCTAAGGATATAGCATGCACATTGTATATGAGACCAACTGATGACAAGAATATTACAATGTTCTCGCATTGTCTCAAGGTGGGTCGATCTAACTCCATATTCTCTAATATGTGTCTATATTATTAGTTTGATATCTCCATATTTATAACCTATGAAATATGGTTACCAACCAATACATATGCTAGTCTATTCATATGTATCTTCATATATTTATCGGCTAGGGAACACTTTAGAATAATCATCACAAAGTCATATATAAAATTTCACAAACAAGTCACATACTTGCTAATAAATAATAATGACAATATCTAAGGAACAAAATAATTAATCATGAAAATAAGGAAATATAATCATCTCTATGATTGCCTCTCGAGCATATCTCCTACAGTTGGGCCGCTGCACTTTAGCCACACCGGGCAGCCGTGTCGCTCGCCCTCGTTGCCGCACTGGACCGCCACACTCTCATCATCGCTGGGCCACTACTTTCTCTAGGCGGATCTAGTAGCCATGGGCTCGGTTCCGATTGGATCTAGTCATCGGTGGCTCGACTCTAGCTGGATCTGGTCGGTAGCAGTGACGATGGAGAGGAAGAAGGTGGTGGAGGTCACTAGTGAGTAGGGAGGCGGAGGAGGTCGCCAGGCAAGCAGCTAGTTTAGGGAGATATGTGAAGGGGGGGCGACCGGTGTGGTTAGATGAGCTAGGGAGAGATAAATGTAGGACGGTATGTATATTTATGGATTGGGTCCATTGGTAGATACGATGTATTGAAAGAGTTATTTCTCTATTTCTAAACGACTTTGTTTGTATCTGGACTGGGAGTGCCCTAAATAACCAGCTGAGGTAAGGCTGGGCAAAAAGGAGAATAGTGAGTTTGTGTAATGTGATGGACCTTATGGCTGCCATATGGATTGCTTCCGGGTGAGTTTGCGGTTGCCGTGATGCTCTGCGCGATGGGAGTCTTTGCTGTTAAAACGATATTTATCTATTCTAGTAAGATTTTATTGCTATAGCTCAAAAACAAGCTTTCAAGAACTCGGAAAATCATATAGTGGATTGTAAGCTACCACAAATGCCACGTTAGGCATGATAAAACAACCGCCTTTCCAATTTCACTAGTGGTTGGCATATCTAACTGGGTACCATGTATCTCCTATCTTTCTAGTGCATTCCTTCGCAAGTACAAATGATAGTTGTTCTTTCGATTTTTTTAATATATATTACATGCTGATACAATTTCTGATTTAATTCGTTCCATTTGGCTTTGCAATTGAGTGATTTGCAACCTGAGTCTTTGACATTTCCTTGTCCTGAATTGCTGCATTTGCTCATAGAAAATACATCCGTGAACGCGGATCTAGGGTTGGAGACTCGAATTGAAGTTTTTTTAGTTGACATTTGAGCAACATCTGTTCAAATCTCCTATCCGTAATGGCAACAGTAAGAAAAAGCTCCTATCCATAATGGCAACAGTATACACTAGTGCAGTACTTGCCAAAGTAAAGGTCACTATGCATATATATGCATTGCAGTATAGAGTGAGCTGAAACCTAAGAAAGCTCAAATGGCAATGATACGTCCATCAGTCCGTGGTCCCGTTCTAGCACTGTCCCAGACGTAACGAAACTTGGTTGTCTCTGAAACCAGGCGTTACATCAAAGCCATGGCCCGGGGCACTCTCCGTTTACCGCTGTAAGAAAATTTCTACCTAAAGCTCTTGCTGCTGGTCCCGGCTTTAAGTGGGGCACAAGCTTATCATTCCCTCCAACATTATTGTCATGTAACTGTATACTGGCTGTATTGCAAATGGAACATTATTCTCTGTGTACGTAGATTCGTCTGACGAGAGCTTTTCTTCGGCATAATTAGCTGTTCTTCCTAAGAAGATTCTGCAAATCTAATCTGCAGTACGCACGGCTGGTGTCGCAGAAGTTGACACATCTCGATACAGGGCAGAGGCGGCCACACATCCGCACATCTCGATGTGTAAAATGTGCAGAGTTGCAGAAGTTGACAAGATCGGGAGAAGGGTACGAGAGATTCAGGCTGAAACAGTCGGCACTGCGGAGAACGGCCGAGGCATGTGGGAGCCCATCCGGGTGCTCGCCGATCCAGAATTCAGGCGCCCCTGATGTCAAAAAGGCACGAGACCAGGGGACAGCACAGCAGAGAATATCTGAGCCGGTGACGAAACGGAGGGAAGCAACCGTGGATGGACGCGGCAGCGCAGCGGACTCTAAAATCCGGATGAGATGATCCCTGCTGAAGTGACTGCACCGGCGGACTGCACGCGCCGCCGTCGAATCGAAAAAATCTGCGGTTCATGTAGGACGTGTCGGCACGGAGCAACGGGGTCTTACGTTTTTCGTCCGAGCGTGCGTCGAGCGTTGATTTCTAAGCCAATCGCATTTCCGCAATTCGCTCGCCAAGGCCCGGCTCTAGGTGATCCATGAAGCCTATCACAATCAACGCATCGTCTCAGCAACCAACCAACCAACGCGAAAGAAATCTTCAGAGTGCGCCGCAGTTCTGCAACGTTACATTGCTGTAGTTCCCCAAGATATGTGAGATTTCTGAAAGCAAATAGACCACGGTACTGACAGGATGAGAAGAGACAAGGAAACGCAGGTTTTGCCTCCCGGCTGGTGGAGGACACGGGCGATATGGCCCTGACAACATCCTTTTCCCCTCCACTTGATGATACTGATTCCGAGATAAGATTGATATTGCCTACAAGCTAATATTTTGCCCTGTGAATCTAATCCCACACTCAACCGTTCTCTCTTGGCAAACACCTCATCTTTAACTTGAAATGTTTATCATGCCTCAGAGCATTTGCATTGGAAAGTACATTTCATCCTACTACTGATAGGGACAGAGGCAGTCAGTCTGCTGTAGCCGTGCGTGCCCTATCCTCATGGGTCACTGTTCGCGTTTACCTGGGCTAATGTCCATCGATCGCATCATACCTTCGCCAAGAAAGTAAAAATAATAGATTGGACGGAATGCGTCAATCTTGTTTGACAAATATTGTACTTCATCCAGCAAAAGAAGAGGCGGCACAGGAAAAAAAAAACAGCCACACCACCAAACTTTGCCACTAGACATGGACATATCACCGGCCAAATCACCCTATTTCACATGCTCTTCTTCTTCTTCCGCCCACTGCCGTGAGCATGACTGGTTACCATGGTCGGTTTATTTTTCTTTTTGCCAATTTGTCTTCTCAAACTTAGCGATATGTGCTCACATGGATACCACATCAACTAGCTTGCACGTGTTGGTGCCACGTCACCCAAAACAAGGGTGGTTTTTTTAGGCATGGGAGTGATTTGCACAGGTTTTAACTGTTAGGGGTGCAAAGCACACGGTTTAGAAATTAAGAGGTGTTTTCTTGACTTGCGCAAGAGTTAAGATGTACAATATATTAATTAATTATCTCATCCGGTAGGATTACAGATTGAATGATTTATGTTGACAAGGAAACGTTACAACAAGTGCATGATTTTCACACGGACTAGTGTTTCAGAGACTGTGATTCGAAAATAGTTTCAGCGATTGGCTATAGTGGCAAAACAGGACTGGAGCTCGCAAGACAGAGCCAGGTGGAGGGGCCGTGCCGGATCACCTTCATTCCAAGGGAAGACCAGCCAAATGATCTCAACTAGGGAAGGAAAAAAAAGCTCTAGGCTACTTGGCTCAGCTTAAAATTACTCTAATTACACTTGTTCATCGGTTAAACATTAAAATAAGTCAATTTCGAATAAAATTAGATTTTGCTCTATCTCGCTTAACTTGAGCTCGTTAGCTTGATTCTAAAAATACTTTCAAACTATAAATAAAATAATATTAAATGAAACTATATCAATTTCGGAAAAAACTCAAAAAAAAAATGAGGACTTCACTCGATTTCTACCATTCTCAAGTGGCCCAGCCTAGGCTGCCCGCTGTGTGAGTGTTTCAACAAGAGGAACAAACATAGAATTTTTTTAAATCATATATGTTTAATTAAAAATTACAGAAATAATATGCCAAAAAATAACAGTTTTACCCACCTATCGCACGTCCAAATTGCAACAAATATTATGTCGCAATTCTGAATTGCGATAATCTCTCTGTCGCAATTTGGAATTGCGACAAAGAACTGTCGCTAACAGTTCAGCTCTCTATCCCAATTCCAAATTGTGATTAGCTCTCTGTCGCAATTCGGAATTACGACAGAGAGCGTAAAAATAGCGCCGCCTGACCTTCGGCCTCATTTTCACCGAGCAAAGTTACATAGCCAAGAGCGAACGCGCATCGGAGAAAAAAGAGAGGAGAGGGGAGAGGAAGAAGAGGAAGAGGAGGAGGAGAGGAGGAAGAGGAAGAGGAGGAGGAGGAGGAGGGGAGATTCGTCACGTGTTGAGGTAATCTTGTTTCATAGTTTTAATTTAGAATTTAGTGACCAAATGATATAGATTGGTAAGTAATTAGGTTTGTAGAGCAATAAATATTTAGAAAGACGATATAGGGACGAGATTAATTAGGGTTGTAATTAATTAGCTGTGTAGACTGGCAATAGTTTAGTTAAATTGACGATTTAGTGATCGAATTGTATAGGTTTTTAATTATTTAGTTGTATGGAGTTATAATAGCTATGGATATAGAAAAGTGCAAGAATTATGAGAGATACAATGTGTGCAAGAATTACACGAGATACAATGTAATACAAAAAATTAATTTTTGTAGGGTTGCTGCAGTTGTTTGAATTGGTGTAGAGTATGTCGTCGTATGGGTAGATTAAGACTTGAAAGATGGTAGCGTTATGTCATGCGATCATTAAAAAATTCATGAAATGTTTGACAGGTATGGACGAATAAGTAGGGTTGCAATCGGATCGGATTTTTGTTTATCAAGCCAATCGACCGAGACGAGTTCGGATCGGATTCGGATATTTTTTGGATAATTTTGGATTCGGATTCGGTTTGGATATTTCATTTCGGATTCGGGAAAGCACTATCCGTCGGATCGGTATATTCGAAAAAATTTGGATATATCCAATTCTGAGCTCGGATATCCGAATGTAGTTTGGAACTTTGGTCTTTCATCTTTGGATTACTTGTCCGATTCATGATCTCCCTCTCTCTCTCTCATGACGCTAGATCTCCGACTCCCTCCCTTGTGGCGCGCTAACCCTAGCTCTCCCTCTCTCATGATCTCCCTCCCGCGCCGCCCGCCGCCCTCCCGCCTTGCTTCTTGAATCCTCCCATCGCCGCCGCCGCCTCAGTCTCTCCGTCTCCCCTCGGTAATCCTCGAGATCTCGCCTCTCTCTGTCTCTCACGATCCGCCGCCACCACCGCCGCCACCGCCTTCCACGTCGCCCATGGCCGAGCGAGCCTCAGCGCCTCTTCTTGCCTCCCTTCCGCCATCGCCAGGGCCCCGCAGCTGTGCCGGCAAAGAGCTGAGACCCTCCTCCGGTCGGACCGGTCCTCCCTCAGCACCTCCTCCAGTCTTCCGTCATCAACCGAGCCGGCGAGCGCCTCCTCCCTCAGCGCCGAGCCCGAGCCCAAGGTGGTCTTCTTCTTGTCGTTCTTGATGCTCTATTGCTCTGTGATGGACTGATGGGTTGATGCTTGATCTTGGGGGGAAAATAATCTGTGAATGCCTGAATGGGTGATGTGCTTGAATCTGTGATGGTTGATCTTGGGGGGGAAATATTCTGTGAATGTGCGAATTGTGATGCTTGAATCTGTGATGCTTGATCGGGGAATTCATGTGATAGTTATTGTGTATTCTATGGAAAAACAGATTCATTGCGCTGTGATGGTTAATGTCTATTGCGCTGTGATGGTTATTGTCTATTGCACGGCTGTGTATTCGGCGAGATGGTTAGTTTCAGATTGCATTTTCTTAATGTTGTAGAACTAATGTCTGACCCACAGTGTTAGTTCGATCATATTGTTTTTATGCCTGGAGTATTGACTAATCAAAAGTATTGACATAATGACATGTATCCAGTTGCCGCTTTGTGAATTGTGATGGAGTCTGGAAGCGCTAGTGCAAATATGTGTGCAACTAGTGGAGCGTCACCTGCTGCCACACTCGGTACAACTTTCTCTGTTTTAACAAGGGATTTCTAATAGGCACAGGTGGACTTCGCTCCAGAACAAGAAGAAAGGGAGGCAAGGTGCTAAGGATCCTGATACATCTGCCATTAGCATAAAATCACCTAGTTTTCCTGCTTTGTTGTGACTTGCAATGTTGCAAATGATGCTCCTTATATGATGAGACAAATTATCGTTTGAAGCTGTTTGTATAAGTATTTCTGTGCTATTCTCATGATATCATCTATGATATGCCACTTTGAATATCTATATGGGATATTTATGCATCAAACAGTGTTAATCTGGTTGTTAAGTTATGGTCATGTTATCGTAATATTATTTACGTACGTTCTATGTTTTGTAACTTTTTTATTTGCGTACTGTTTAAATTGAACGTGCTTTTTCAACTTTGTTGGATTGCCCGATAAAATAACTTACTACATTGCGATAATCTTGTTGCATGATGTACTCATACGGTTGGTTAATCGGTACTATATGTGTGCTTTTTACGTTATCTGTTTTTGCGCGTTATCCGATAAAATTATTCGATACCGTATCGATTCCGTTCCGTATTCGATTCGAATCCGCAACCGATATTATCCGTGCCGTATTCGTATCCGACACTATCCGAATCCGATTCCGAATCCGATAAAAAATATGGTTTAGGATACGGAAAGAGCGATATCCGTCCGAATCCGATCCGATTGCACCCCTACGAATAAGTAAAATTTAAAATACACTACGAAGAAGGGGTTTCGCAGATGGGTGCACAAGGGGTGGAACTTAGTCATTTTTCAAGTGTCATGGCTAGCCTTTCACGTGCTGGTGAGCGTTCGTAGGGCACGGTTAACAGATGGTTGTACCACACGTTCTCGTTGGATAGTAAATTGCATGGTCTCAAACTGCACGGAGTAAGGTCTCAGAGACGGGATTACACATACTAGAAGTTAGTAAAACTGAAGGGGTCGAAGTCTTGGAGCTCATACATAAGATTGGCAACTGAGAATGGTTAGCCATTAGTGTTGTTGGCACAAGCATTTGAGAAAACCAATACTGACCATACGATACAAGAAGAGGTTGGTGGTGATGAACCGGAGGAAGTTGGGGAGAACAACTGAACCGGAGATTGCTTAGTAAGGCAAGATGCCAGCTCAAGTCATGAGCATGTGCGAGGTGAGGAAGTTGATGTTCCAAATCTAGATGTTCAGATATCATTAGGCGTGGCAGACGATGGAGAAAACATTGAATCCTTGGTTGAAGTGATGGAGGCAGAGACCTAGGAATATGAGAATTTGAGTAACAACGTAAACGATGAAGAGTATTTTCCCATGGAGTGGGATGTATGTCAGTTCGATAGATTGGTGGTCAACGAGGGTGAACACTTTGCATGGCAGTCAGATCAGAATGAGGTGAGGTAAGGTACTATTTACAAGAATAAATTTGAGACTCAGAAAGCAGTGACAGCATGGGCAGTGTTGCTTCATAGAACCTTTAAGGTTACAAAGTCAGATCAGCGGGTATATGATGTCAGATACCAGATGGAGGGTTGCTCATGGCATGTGCATGTGTACTAGCCTAAGTGGGATACCATTTGAAAGTGTTCTATAGTCATCCCACACACATGCGTACTGACGGAGTCTACCCAATCGCATAGAAACATATCTTCAGGATACATTGCAAATAGGGGTGCAAACGGATCGGATACGGACGGATTTCGCTCATTCCGTATCCTATTCCAAATTTTTCTCGAATATAGAATCGGATCACAGACGGTCCGGATTCGAATCTGAATACGGATTACTTGATCGCGAATACGGAGCGAATACAGATCGTTCAGGATATGGTTAGTCTCGATTCTGAATAGTTAGTCGGATAATGCGTGAAAGCGAAACCATATATGTCGCGCATATTAAATACACAAAACTTTACTAGAACCTTGGAGACATATAAGTGTTTCAAATTCAATAATAGTTGCCTTCCTATATAAGAATAATATGCGCCAAGTATAATTCCAATCAACATATGAACTTATATGATGTAGAATGTTTATGTTTATCGGATCTGTTATCGGATATCTATTGCACTCATTTACACTGATATTTTTCGGATATCTCGAAAATGCGGGTATGGATCGGATACGGATCGGATACTTCTCTTCCCATATCTTACCCCATATTTTTTTCGGATAAGCAGATTCGAATCCGGATCGAATCCGGATATAACCGGATATCATTTTTTCAGATTCGAATCGGATTTTAAACGAATTCGGTCTTCGGTCGGTCGGGAATTATCCGCTCCGTTTGCACCCCTAATTGCAAATGCAATGTATGGGGAGATTGTAGGTAACCTAGATTTAGAACCACGTGTCATCATACTTGCAACGAAGCAGAGGTTTCAGTACACCATAAGCTATGTGAAAGCATGGAGAGCAAAACACAAGGCATTGGAAACTAGATTTGGTACATACGATGACTCATATCAGAACCTACCAGGTAAGCTTGAGGTGATCAAGGAAAGAAATTCTGTAACTTATATCGATATTTATGAGCGGCCCTCGCAACACTTTCCTGTGAAGATGGTACTCAAGGGGGCATTCTTTGCTTTCGGTGCATGTGTTAGCGTTCAGACATTACCGTCCGTTGTTATGTGTGGATGGGACATTCTTGATGGAAAGTATAAAGGCCATATATTGACTGACATAGGAGTTGATGGCAATAATCAGGTTCTTCTAGTAGCTCTCGCATTCGTGGAAGGTGAGAACACAGAAAACTGGCTCCGGTTTCTAAGGAATGTGAAAGTTGGTGTCGCGGATCAGCGGCCTGGAGTGTGTTATACACGATCGACATCCCGGGAAGTTGAAGGCGGTCGTGCAGTTGTAGAAAGGCACAAAAGAAACACATCCATAGCCTGATCTGCGAAGTAGGTGGTGCAAGCAGCACATGGTTACTAACTTCTACAAGCAGTTCAAGAACAAGAACCTTACGAAACTTTTTAAAAGGTTGTCCGATTAGGCCCAATAGAGAAAGTTTGATGCATTATGAAAGAAATTAGGCAAGCTAACATCAAGGCATACAGCGGAGGCAGCGAAGAGGCCAATGCCTAGCACAAAGGAGGCCCCAGTAGCGCTGGAAGTGTTACCCACGGACCCTTCGCACTTGGTCTAGAGGAATGGAAGATCCACAAAATGCATCTCCAAATGGATAGAGCATAAGCCTAGGGAGAAATGGACATTACTTTATGACACCGATGGTCCCCGGTATGGGGTTATGACGATAAACTTGGCTAAGGTTTACAATTGATTCATGCGAGGCCTGAGACCCCTTCCTCTTGTTGCTATAGTGGAGGGTGTTTTTCATGGTATTGCAAAGTACTTTATGGATCACCATGCTAAGGCGTTAGTCCAGTATGAGTAATTCTAATGTGAAATACTCAGAGGTAATCTATTCGTGCATGGAGGAGAAAGGAAAAAAGGGGGAGATGCATAGAGCATTGAAGATGGGTTCGAGGAAGCTTCGTTTCGAGGTATTGTGTAAACGCGTTGCCGGACGTAGGAAGAACCAGCATAAAGTTGCTCATAAATGCATTCTACATCGGCAAACATTTGTCTGCAGTTGCAACAAGCGCCCGTGTCTCCGCCTCGGCTCGAGCAGCTCCCCTGTCGACCCACCACCCAACGGCATCAGCGACGGCTCAAGCATTGGGGCTCTGTGGTTCGGAGGAAAGGAGCTAGGTCGGCGCATCCGCGCATCGCGGGACTGCGGGAGGCAGCCATGGTGGAAAAATTGTGAGCATTCGGTTTCCCTTAAATACTTCTATTCGTTGTGTTGATTCTCAGCGTATTTTGGTGGGAACATGAGGGCGTTTCACGTGGTTGTTGCTAGGGTTTGCCGGTTCCACTTCCCCCTGGTTGTTGCTAGCGTGTGTGGCTGCTAGGGTTTGCCGCTTTGTCGAGTTGCCGTCTAGCTGATTCCCCCTGGAGCCTGGATGGCACTCCTCTGCTTCGACAGTCCGACACCTACCGGCTAGTGGCAACCACGAAGAACATCGTCGGCTACCACGAAGAACGCCTACTCCAAGATATACACAATGAGTAATTTCTTTGAGCCTTTTAGTCAAATGCATTAGTATTAGGTTCTCTTCTTTGATAATCATCGCATACTGTGTTTCTTCTTGGTTCTGAATATTTAGATAGACACCAAGTGCAGTGCAGTGTACTAGTCACCAAACTCAAAACTTACACAAATTGATTGGGCTTATAGAACAAATGGAATCTTATTGTTGCTGAACCCTTTTTGATAGCTCCTTTATACAGAGCATCGCATAATGCAGCATCCAAAATTACTTTGGCCTTATCTGTTGGCTTAACCAAATTTTCCTCTTCAACATATCTGCAATCATAGAAGAAAACCAAATTAATTGAAATGTGTTGAAATTTGACATGTTAACACCTTACAAACACAGATCCTCTAGTTTGAAATTTGATATAAAGAGCATGATAAATTTGCTAACACTATAAAAATTGTTCTAGATGTCTCAAAATTAGCAATCAACGCAATAATCCATTGATTCACCGGCAAGGGAGAAAGATGGAACTAGAAACCAAGGAGCAGCACCAGCAGATCAACAAGACGTTGATCAAGAGGTTGGACCAATGAAACCTACAAGGAAGAAGTCTACAATATGGAACTTCTTTGAGGAATGTGAAGTTCCATCAAAGAAAAAAAGAGGAGAGATGGAGAGCAAGATGAAGTGTAAAGCATGTGGAGGTTTGCTATCAAAGATAAGCGGTGGTACTACATCACATTATAAGAGGCATCTTGATCAGTGTGACTATTACAAGTTGCAACAAAAATCCAGCCAACAAAGACCATCAATTTTCGTAGCTCTGAAGAAGGTGATGTTGATACTAAAACTCCTTATGTGGTTGCCCCTGGTTATTATGATCCTGCAAGAAATTGTGAACTCATTTGCAAGATGATCATTGTTCATGAGTTACCATTTAATATTGTGGAGTATACTTGGTTTAATGCTTTGCTAAAATCACTACATCCTGCATACAAAAAGGTGTCTAGAGTCACTATTAGAAATGAATGCATGAAACTGTATGAATCTGAAAAGGAACAATTGAAGAAGGGTTTTAAGGACATTAAGAAGATAAGCCTCACATGTGATCTTTGGACATTTAATCAAACATTGTGTTATATGAGCTAGTTGTTCACTACATAGATGCAGATTGGTCAATGCATTGTCGTGTCATTAACTTCTTAGAGCTAGAGCCTCCCCACACTGGTTTAGTCATTTGCAATGCCATTTCTGATTGTCTAGCTGCATGGAAAATTGAGGATAAGATAGCTAGTATCACATTTGATAATGCCTCGAGTAATGATCTTGCTGCTAAATTGTTGCTTGCCAAGTTTACAAACCGAGGTGCACTTTGGTGTAAAGGGTGGTTCCTTCATAATTGTTGTTGTGCTCACATTCTAAATTTAGTGTCCAAGATGGTATGAAGGTTATTCAACCTTTAATTGACAAAGTTAGAGAGACTATCAAATACATCAAGAAATCTAATAGCCGAACATACAAGTTCAATGCAGATATTGATTCTCTTAACCTTCAGTGCAAAAAGGGATTGGTTCTTGATGTGTGCACTAGGTGGGGTTCAACATACAAAATACTATATTCCACTTTTCATTACAGAGCTGCCATTGATGTGTATGCTGCTGGAGATGCTAACTATAGGTGGCAGCCAACAGATGTGAATTGGAAGTTGTATGAACAAGTCAAAGATGTGCTGTGTGTTTTTCACTTAGCTACAGAGGAGTTCTCAGGTTCAAAGTACCCTGCCTCCAATTTGTTTTATCCTCATATTGTCGATATTAAGAAGGCACTAGATCAATTGTTACTGTCTAGAGATGAATCTCTTAGAAAAATGGTTGATGCAATGATACAGAAGTTTGATAAGTATTGGGGCCCCAAATGCAACATTTTATTTGCAATTGCTACAATTCTAGATCCAAGATTTAAGATGGCATGATTTAGTTCACATTTCCTTCTTTGTACTCAGAAATTGATCTTCCTCAAAAACTTGCATCTATTCAATCTACACTGGATGAGTTGTATGCTATATATGAAAGTGAATATAACAAAAGCATATCAACATGGAAGAACACTGATTCTTCTTCTCAATATACTGGTACATCTGATCATACTTCCAGTAGTGCTTTCTCAACTGCTAGCCAATTCCAAGAGTTTATGAAAGCTCAACATGCTAGTCATTCTTCAAAACCAGATTTAAGAAAGTACTTGGATGATCCGGTTGAAGTTATTCCTGCGGAAGGATTTGATATACTTAAATGGTGTAGGATGAATGAATTAAAATATCCAGTAATAGCTAGAATGGCCAAAGATGTTCTCACTATTCCCATTACCACAATCTCATCGGAGTCAACTTTTAGTACCGGAAATTGAGTGGTCGATGATTATCGTAGCTCTTTACTTTCATCAATTGTGCAAGCTTTGGTGTGTACATCTAGTTGGATTAGAGGAGGTCACCACAAACCAAAGGATTTGGTGAGTTCATGGATGTTGTTGTTTACCACATAATTGATTTGTGTATCTAATATATATTTACTTCTTGGCTCTTGCATAGGAGGATGATGCTAATTTCATCCTTTTGTCATCAACCGAGACCGCTACAGCCATTCCAATAGTGGGTAGCAATTAGTCTTCTATATCAGGTAGCAATTACTCTGTCTTATTCCCATAGATGGTACATTTCCTACATGTTCGTGAATTGTAAGTTTAGTTGTGGTGGCTGACTTCTTGACAGTGAACCTGAATACATGGAAATGAAAAGTGCAATAGGGGTTATGCATTTTGTGGTGTGTTGTCATGCATTGCTTGCTCCATTTTGTTTGGTCAGATCATATTGAGTAAACATCTACCAGGATGGGTTTATTTTAGTAGAAATTTGATATGTTTACATTTGCCTAACAATTTTGCTAAGTTTCTGATATTGCATTGAACTTCACCTGAATTATGTCATGTCTTAAGTACATGGGCTTACTAATACATTGACTCTCTATAACTGAGCTAGCATCATCCAGTGGGTTAATTTAGCTTATACACTGATTTTACTGTTTATCTTTATGTCCAGTGGGTTAATTTTTGTCACCCTAATAACTGAAGAATATCAAGACGGAATGGTTTACTGCACTGAGCTATCATGTATATGATTGTGGGAGCATGCATGCCTTTTTTCTTTTTACATCAAAAATGTGTTCTCATTTCCTTTGTTTTGACAGGTGTTGCGGATAGTGCTTTGGACAGTTTGTGGGAGAAGAGGAAGGTTGAGATCAAGCAAGCGATGAGGGTCTTGGTTGTAGTTTTGCCTGGAAGAACTTGTTTTGGTTTAATGCCTATCTAGCTCTTCAGTACAATGCCGGTCATTTCAGTTGGTACCATGAAAGCTAAGACAATGTCACTTGCTTAGTTGGATTGCTGGAGGTTCCAAATTTATGTTGAAGCTATTTGTTGATTGTCAACAGGGAAAGAGACGTACACGTTTCACCACCCGTACGGTGAGATGGCGCCGACACTGGAGGACGTGAGTTACCTTCTGGGCCTACCTTGCACCAGGGACGCGGTAGTGCCTAATGACATCCACTCAGAGTGGCGGACAAAGCTCCTAGCCCGGTTCGTGGACGTGCTACCCGCTGAGCGTGGCTACACACCTTTCACTTCTGCGCACGGTCTGACGCAGAAGTGGCTAGTACAGTTTTACGTAAATGATATTAACTTTGTCTAAATTTTATTTCCTTATCTCATAAAGTTGTGAAACTTACCATTACTTTCTATAGCCTGAGAGGATGGCAGATGGAGCAGGGAAGTACGTTATTAGTCGCCACTTTAAGGCGTACCTGCTGTGGCTCTTTTCCTTCCGTAATGCCTTTAGCTATCAAGCTATTTCAACAACACGTAGATCAACTTTCATTTATGTACTACGATAATGCATAACAAATGGTAAAAATATCCGCTACTAATGCCTGAAATATGGTTAAAATATCCTATACGGTGTAGTCGCAAAATTAAAACAAAACTAGACCGCAACCGTGTAAATTGCATGATCACTTAAGCTTTTTCGCAGCCCATAAAATAACATATTTAAATTTCCAAATTATTGATGAATAGACCACAAACACCCTTTCATACATGTACTACCATAATCTGGAAAAAGATCCTACGTAAAACTTGCTTTGCATTTGTATCCTGCCAAAACAAACACCCTAAACGATCACTATAGGCGCAGATTCTGAAACACTTAAACCTTTTAGGTGGTTCACACAATAATTCATCTAAACACAAATTTTGGGGGGATCAGTCCAGGAACACCCTTGTAGATATTTGCTCTTATGCATGATCTTTTCCTTCCGTAATGCCATCAGCTTTCAGGCCAATTGGACAACACATATCAGCTTTATCAGTGCGTCATGCGAACACGCTACCAGAACCTTTCTCAAGCTTAGGAGACAGAGTTGGTCATGGATGACTTTTGAAGTGGTTTCCATATATCATCTTTTGTTTTGTTAACTTACGTATTCATCGATTACCTCTCACCGCTTTCAGCTTTTTCGGCCTGATTTCACTACTCGTGGTAGCTTATTCATGGGTTTATTTAACTTATGTATTTGGTAATTATCTTCTTGTAGTGAAATTAGTTGTGAAATATCGAAAGCATTCATCACCTTTCGAAGTGAAAAGTGACAACACTCTACACACCGCTTTCAGCTTTTTCAGTCCTATTGGACAACACGTTGCCAGTAGCATTCTTAACCCGATTTCAGTATTCGGGGCAGCGTGTTGTCAAATCAGCCTAAGAAAACTGCTACCAGCCTGTTGTCACATCGGCCTGAAAAGCCGAGGCAGCAACACACTGCCTATTGATTTCTCAGTTCGATTAGTCACATCCACCTGAAAAGGTGACGAGATGCAACGCCTGTTATCACATAGCGACATATAACACACTGTCTGTCTCAGAGTAAAGTGACAACACCCTGCAACCCATTGCTTTCTCCGACTAAAATGACAACACGCTACAATCCACTTTTTCAGACCTAAATAAGATATAAAATCACCCACCACCCAAGTAGCCCTTCCTTCCAACTTCAACCTACGCCCTATTGCAATCAACAGACCGAGGAGGAAGCTCAAGCCATGGGAGGGGCAGACGGAGAATACTATAAAAAGCCAAACCACAGGCACATATACACAGCTCCCACTCACACTTCACCATAGCTGGATCCTCTAGCAGAGTATTCTCGTGGACACCAGATATGAGCACCGTAGCCCTTTATTACGCGTTGAAGGTTACACATAATAGGAAGGATGATCCGTTCAAGGAGGAAAACCTAAGTACAGTAGTGTCCAAATTGGAAGAGTGGCATCCGACATTATCGAGGCACAACGTGACAACCTCTGGCCTGAACGTTCTGACCTCAAAGCGCACTTGCAATAGTGGCGTCAAAGATATTTCAGTGTGTGAAACTAGCTGACCACCCTTCTGCTCCAGGTTTCTCTACGAGACTTTACTAGTAGGGTGCCCGTGCGTTGCAACAGAATCTTAAAAAGGTGATATATATATATATATATATAAGTAGGAAGGATCCTAAGCCATACAATAAATTATAATTCCTTTCATACACACATCAAACGGAGCATATCTCAGTAACATCTCAGCTGTTCGTGTCAGATTCAACAGATCAGAAAGTTCTGAAAGAGAACGGACAACCACCACTAACTCTTAATTAGAAGTAGTAGAGATAGGGTACTGATGCTACCCGATCAGTATACAGAGTATATTAAGGTTAGTTATTTCCTATTTGTTCACCCTACTAATCTTTTTAGCATTATCCATAAGTTCACTAATTCGTATGCTCGTCTTATATGTTAGTCATTTTCGGAGGATAAAGAGTTGCTGAACAGAGATATCCCAGAATTCGTGGTGATGTATATACTCTTCGGCGGTGCTGTGATGCCTGGTTCACGCAGAAAACGCAGAAGAGGATCTAATTAGAGGGGTAGAGGTCCACCCATTACTGTTGCAACAACAAATTCAAGAGGACCTTTAACCATCACAGAAAGGGGCCTTACTCCTAACTACGCAAATGACGATGATGATGATGGTGACGATTTCCTGCCACCTAGACCTCGGCGTTCAAGCACTACCACAACAGGCCGTTCAAGCACTACCATAACAGGCCATTCAAGAAACAATGCAAGATGACGTTCAACCAACACTGAAGGAGGGTTAGCTCCTAATCATTCAAATGACGATGATGATGACGATTTCATGCCACCTAGGCTACGAACCTTATGTCCTTGGAGTCCTCCAAATCCTGATGATGATATTACATTAAGTCCTATCAGGTATCCAAACGTAGTACTCCGTTAGGAACCAATAAATAACTATCGTTGTTTTGACCATGCCCTATTCCACAACCATGGTTATAGAATGTATGGTTTTGTGACTTAGTCTTTCACCAGAAGCATGTACATATGGAATATATTGTATCCCAGCTTTATGAATTCTCTAAGGCATATATGTACCCATATTGTATCCCATTTTTATGAATTCCCTAACGCTTGTACCTATATTCTATCCCAGCTTGTGACTTAGTCCTGCACTTTGTAATACTAGTCATGTGCTCGTGCGTTGCAACGGAAACTCAATTTGCGATAAAAAAATTATTTGCAAAGAGCAATAATAGTGGCAAAGGTGGGCAATTAAAGAGCAGTGGCAAAGGTGGGCAATTAAAGAGCAGTGACAAAGGTGGGTAATTAAAAAGCAGTGGCAAAGGTGGGTAATTAAAGAGCAATGGCAAAGGTGGGTAATTTTGATGAAGTGACGTGGGAAGAAACTCTCACTTTATATAGTAAAGATCAATATCAAGTTTTATTCAATATTTTCAATATTTTACTATGATTTGTCGTAAAATTTGAAAATTTATCGCACACCGAAAGAGAATGGCGAACAACGAATTTTGATTTTTTTTGGTCAAAAAATTTAACTGACAAATAATTCTATCAAATACTACATGAATTATCACCAATAAATATGAATTTTTTCTGAATTTATTAAACCCTAGTTTGAACTGTAAAATTCTAGAAACCGTCAATATTTATTCGACTCAGTCGCGCATCCAATCTGCGACAGAGACAGTTGCGACAGAGTCTCTGTCGCAATTTGGAATTGCAACTACTCTCTATCGCAATTCCAAATTGCGACAGAGAGATTATCGCAATTCAAAATTGCGACATAATGTTTATCGTAGTTTATACGTGTGACAGGTGGGTAAAAGTATTATTTTTTTGCATATTATTTCTCTAATTTTTCACTAAACATATATTATTTTGAAAAAATCAACGATCATACCCGACTAACCGTCCTGCTGCGGGCGTCACTCCCCATCCGACGACCGAAGCCTCCAGCGGCCCAGATTTAGCAGCGCGAAGCAAAGCAGGGGGCACAGCCCATGTAGTGTCGAGAAAGCAGCGGCCGGCCGCACGCACGGGGTGGGATCGCGGCCTCGGCCTCGGCCATGAGACCGCTCGAGGGGTTGCGGGCTTGCGGCCCAGCGTTTTGTTTGTTTTTTCACGTGCGCGGACAGTAGGAACGCGCAGGATTGACGTGCGCCGCCGCGGTTTGATGGGGCAGTTCATTATTCCAGCTCCCTGCGTGTGCTGCGTTGTCACGGTGCAACCAAATATTGGTTTAACAAAGAAGCGGTGCAACCAAATCCGCTATGCATACATTTCTCGGAAGTAAGTAATCTTTTGTCACGTCACAATGTTAGCACTTATGAGAACTGAGCTCAGCTCAGTTGGTTGAGCGCCAAGTGCGCATCTTAGATCGTCACGGTTTGAGCTCAGTTTAACGCGAGCGTTTATGAGAGGTAGATACATATGGCTGGGAAGAGTTACAATTGCTTCCTTCAGCCAGGGCATGTGGGTCGCAAGGTCGATCAAGTATGAGGATTGCTGCTATGGGCGACACAAATATGCTTGTGAAAGCAATGAATCTGGTAGATAAGAAGAAATCTTTGAAGCTAGGTAATTGCCCATTTTTCCCTTCCATTTCAGATCCAGCTTTATCTACTAGAATTGCAAAACTGGGTGTTTTTATGGGTAAAGACAATAGTACTATTTCTTCTGCAATTACTTCTATCAAAAACATAGAAATTGATAGGCTTAGTGTAGTGAATAAAACTATAAGTTCTAGGTGTAAATCGTCCTCACCTAAAATTTACTTGGATGAGGAAGATGTGGATATTTTAGAATCTCAACTCAATCACATTCGAGATGAATTTGACCAGGATGTGTTTGAGGAAGGTTTTGATCATATTTGTAGTGATCTTGTTGCTACACCACGTAGGAAAAAATTGAATCTCAGGTATAGCAATAGAGAGGGATCAACCTCTAAAAAACCAAAAACACCATCTAAGCTGATTCTCAAATGAAAGGTGTTTTTTGGAATAACAGAGGTCATGGAGACTTGGCTAAGCATACATACTTAGAGGATATGGTTAAAGAGGAGCAAATTGACTTTATTGCTCTTATGGAGACGGGTCAGGATAATTTTTCGGATGAGATCCTGAAAAAATTATGTGCTGGTAGAGAATTTATTTGGCACTGTATGGCACCCCATGGGCGATCAGGGGGGATGCTCCTGGGGTTGACTTAACGGTGTATGACATTGGAACCATCGATGAAGGTGACTTTTATATTAAATTCACTCTTCGTAATAGAATTGATGGCTTCAAATGGACTCTTATAAGCTGTCTATGGCCCAGCGCAACAGGAATATAAGGAACATTTTTTAACAGAAATGGCTTATATTTGTAGCAAAGAATTGCTACCGTATATCATTGGTGGGGACTTCAACATCATGCGTGGTCCTAATGATAAAAATAAAGACAACTTTGATAAAAAATGGCCGTATTTGTTTAATATGGTTATTCAATCATTGGATCTTAGAGAGTTAAATATGTCTGGTAGACAATATACTTGGGCGAGTAGTGGAGCTGATCCAACTTTTGAAAAGTTAGATAGAGTTTTGGCCAGTACAGAGTGGGAAAGTAAATTCTCACTCACTACTGTGCAGGCTAAAGATAGGAGTAACTCAGATCATACTCCATTGCTGTTGAGTACTGAGGTTTCGTGTCGTAATAGAACGCCAACTTTGTTTAAATTTGAACGTAGTTGGTTGATTGAAGAAGGTTTCTATGACTTGGCAATCCGAGACCAGAGGGAGTACTGCTATGGAAAAATGGCAGAATAAGATTAGATCTCTTAGGCAATTTTTAAGAGACTGGGTTAAACACAAAGTTGGTCACAACAGAAAAGAGAAGAGAAAGACTATTGCCATTATTGATGACCTAGATAAAAAGACAGAATATAGAGCTCTCTCAGATCAGGATTTAAACTTGAAGAATTACCTTAATGAGAGATTGATCCACTTGTTGCGGGAAGAAGAATTAAAATGGTATGAGAGCAAAAACAAAGGACCTTTTGGAAGGGGATGACAACACCCAATATTTTCATTTGGTTGCTAATGGGAAACACAGAAAACAACACATCTTTAAATTAGAACATGAAGATGGTATAATTGTTGGGGATACTGAGTTAAAAGCTCACAATACGAAATATTATAAGGGTTTGTTTGGTCTGCCTGAAGAAAATAATTTTAGTTTGATAGAGGATCATAATCATGACTTGCCTCAGATATCAAATGAGGAAAATGATATGCTCATTGCCTATTTCACTGAAAAAGAGGTTAGAGAGGCAGTCTTTCAAATGAAGCACAATAAATCGCCTGGTCCTGATGGATTCCCAACTGAATTTTATCAGGTTTTCTGGGATATTATAAAAGGGGACCTCATGGCGTTGTTCCATGATTTTTACCATAGGAGCTTGCCTCTGTTCAACCTCAACTTTGGAATAATTACGCTACTTCCAAAAATTAAAGAAGCTACAAAAATACAACAATATAGACCTATATGTTTGTTCAATGTGAGCTTCAAATTTTTTACAAAAGTGGCTACTAATAGAATTGTGGGGGTGGCAGATAAAGTAGTACGACCATCTCAAACCGCTTTCATGCCAGGTCGTAATATTATGGAAGGAGTGGTGATTCTTCATGAAACTATTCAGGAATTAAATTCTAAGAAACTCAATGGAGTGATTTTAAAACTTGGCTTTGAAAAGGCCTATGATAAGGTGAAGTGGTCTTTTCTTCAACAAACTTTTCGTATGAAGGGATTCTGTCATCAATGGTGCACTTGGGTTGATCATTTTGTCACTGGAGGGAGTGTGGGTATTAAAGTGAACGAGGAAATTGGACATTACTTCCAAACAAAAAAAGGTCTAAGGCAGGGTGACCCCATGTCTCCTATCTTGTTCAACATTGTGGCAGACATGCTAGCTATTCTGATTAAGCGTGCGAAAGACGATGGCCAGATTCGTGGAGTTATACCTCATCTTGTCGAGGATAGCTTATCAATTTTGCAGTATGCTGATGATACTATTCTTTTCGTGGATCATGATATGGAGCAAGCAAAAAACATGAAGTTATTGCTTTGTGTGTTTGAACAGTTATCGGGTTTTAAAATTAACTTTCATAAAAGTGAGATGTATTGCTTTGGGGAGGCTAAACGATATGAGCAGCACTATTCTAATCTGTTTGGCTGTGGGATAGGATCATACCTATTCCGGTACTTAGGTATTCCGATGCACTTTCATAAGCTACGTAATGCGGACTAGAATGTTATCGAGGATAGATTTAAAAGAAAGCTGAGTACTTGGAAAGCCAAACACCTTTTTTCTGGGGGTAGACTTGTTTTACTAAATTCAGTGCTTAGTAGTCTCCCTATGTTCATGATATCCATCTTTGAAATTCCAAAGGGTGTTCTGCACAGGTTGGATTTCTATTGTTCTCGGTTTTATTGGCAGGGCAATAATGATAAGAAAAAATATCGCCTTGCTAAGTGGGATATTTTGTGTCGACCTAGAGATCAAGATGGACTAGGTATTATAGACCTTCACATTAAGAATAAATGTCTCCTAAGCAAATGGTTATTTAAATTGTTGAATGAGGATGGGATCTGGCAAACCTTGCTTAGAAATAAATATTTAAGCTCCAAATGTTTGTTCCAAGTGAATATTAAACCTGGTGATTCTCATTTTTGGAAGGGTCTTTTAAAGGTCAAAGATGATTTCCTGGCATGTGGATCCTTTCAGATAAGAGACGGTTTACAGGCTAGGTTTTGGGAGGACACTTGGGTGGGTTCTGCTCCACTGAAAGTTCAATTTCCAAGTCTATATACCATTGCACATCGCCCTCATGATACGGTGGCAAAAGTCATGACTCAAATGCCACCAAATATTCAATTTCGGAGATTACTGTTGGGGGATAAACTGATGGCGTGGTACAATCTTGTAGCAAAAATAGCTAATTGTCAGCTTACTGATGGCAGGGACACTTTTTTATGGGGTTTACATCGACATGAGTAATTCTCAGTACGATCTATGTACGCCTATTTGATGAACCAGGGTATCCCTTTCACCAGTAAATTTATTTGGAAACTCAAACTTCCTTTAAAAATTAAAATTTTCATTTGGTATTTACAGCGCGGAGTAATTTTAACAAAGGATAATCTAGTTAAACGAAATTGGGATAGCAATCAAAAGTGTTGTTTTTGTAATTCTAATGAAACAATACTACATTTATTTTTTGATTGTCAACATGCAAAGACTATTTGGAGGATTGTGCATATTGCTACTGGTTTATCCCCGCCAAAGTCTATATCTCATATGCTTGGTCTCTGGTTAACAGGCATTGGGAAGTGTGAAAAAAGATTAATACTTGTGGGCGTTGCTGCTTTATTATGGACTATTTGGTGCACTCGCAATTATCTAATCTTTCAGAACAAACAATATTCTTCTTTTATGCAGGTTATATTCAGAGGAACATATTGGCTGTGGTATTGGGAACTATTACAGTATGAGAACAATAGGGCAACCATCCGATGGGCAAGCAGGGCTTTGAAAGTGGTGGCTTTGAACATCTTTGCTAAGAGTGGATGGAAAAGCAACTATAGAATTTGCTTTTGATTGTAATGAAAAACTTCCCGTTGTTCCATTAATTTTTGTTGTTTCAGCCTTATGGCTGAGATCTTTGTAAACCTTGACTGTGCACTTTGCAGAGGCTGGATATTAATCATTTATCAAAAAAATGAGCACTTGTAACCTAGCTATTATTCTCTTTCTTTAATGAATTTTAGAGTTTCTGCCCAAATTAAAAAAAAAACATTGTTAGCGTTTACTACTAATCTACTGTTCCCTTTTTGTATAAATAACTACCGTTCCATTTTGGTATCAGAAAAGGAAAATTCGACCGCCGTGTCGTCGCATACCGTGCTCCATGCACAGGGGACAGAGCAAGTACAATTGCGCCGCACGCCGGCAGGCACGTCTTCGGCTCCAAGGTCACGTCCGGGCACCGACGTCGCACGGGCTACAGCCACTGTTCGCCCCCGATTCTATCGAGTGAACGCACCGAGCACGTACGAACGTTTAATTCCCCTCATAAATATCCATCATCGCCGGCCGGCCTGATAATGGCGTCCGCGCAGACCCATAGCAAATTAGCAATCGCATTCATGTACGCCCTTCGCTCTTATGGGCGCTCATCAATGGAGCAATGGGCCGCGCATCAAAATGCATCGATGAGACGTGTACTTTGATCGTTCGCGTATGTGTAGCCATGCTCGTGAACTGAAGCCGTGGCTCCAGAGTTTTCTCCAAAATAACCTCTGCAGCGACGTATTTATGGAAATAGACTCCTCATGGGCTAAAGCCGTGGCTCTAGAGTTCTGCACCACCAAATTGCAACTCCAAGCAGCTGCACCGTGCCAATTCGCGCTCTGGAGATGCTGCACGTGCTGCGGTTTGCCGGGCCCACGTTGTCGCACGCTAGAGGTGCTGCAGCGCGCTAGAGTCGCTGCACCTCCTGGGCCCCACGTAGTTTTCTAGTTTTCTGGGCATCCGCAATGGTGCCTAGTCAGCTATCTATAAGAAATCTATATCAGCATCTATCCTATGTGGCAAGTAATTAAATGAAGAGAGAGAGCGATGCTATCTATAGACCTATAGATTGTCTATTAATTAAATAAAGAAAGAGAGAGAGCACTCTATTAATTAAAAATAGCTATAGACATCTATGTAGATTCACCATTGCAAAGGTTTACTATAGCATGGTATATAGATGACATGGAACTTACTATAGAGAGCAACTATCTTTAACCATTGCGGATGCCCTAAACAGATTAGAGAACACAGAACCAAACTGATAAACATATTCTTTGCATATGATTTTGAAGCACGGTGCTTTAATGTTTTTTTTCTCTTAATATGAATTATACAAGACTTAAAGCAAACGAAAGGATAAATAAATATCCTATACCTTTGGCTCATGCATTAATATTTGTTCAACTTAAAATAAAATTGAAAAAAAACCCATGAAAGCACCCTCTTTTGGAGATTAGCAGCCAGTGCGGACGCCTGAAAATTAACGTCGAAGTTATGGCATCGGCATGGGAGCAGAGCCGCCCTACCGGCCTCTGCTCCATTAGGTTAGCTTTAATCATGGCTCAATGGCTGAACATCCCCGTCGACGCGATAAGATTGATTGGAAACGAACAAAACAGTGGTAGAAGAAGAATAATCACGTCATAAAACTTTCAGGAAATGTCAACGCTAGCTTCCAAAGATAATGTTCGTTTGGAACACAACAATACCACGAAGAATACTGTACTTGAGTCCAGCGGGATGCCGTCGATCAGATCGTCGACGTACGTGGTGTTTACGCGTAAAATCCTGGCAATTCTCGTACGCACTGCCCGCTCATTCAATACCGGTATCTTATGATTGGAATTGCCGACGACCGTGCACGAACGTCGTAATGCGTGTTAGTAAATGACCAAGGTTCTTGTATGTACAACATTAATGAAATTAATTACTAATTTAAGCTGACATGTACCGCTACATTCTTCTTTTCTGCGCTTCCTTTGGTCCTCAAAATCTCTCTCGTCGTGATACGCGGGGTACCTATTTGGAATTCAAGAGCTTTTTTATTTATTCTCCGGGAGTTGACTCGTGAAATTCCTACGCCCCGTACACTCTCCGTTCTTACATCAATAACTTCGAGGCCGAAATAAAAACAGCTTGAAATGTAACCACTTCGGAGAGGATCACTGCTAGAAGGTGGGCACTGGGTCGGGCATGTCCGACCCGGCACGACCCACAGCCCGGCACGGTACTGTTCTAAACGGGCTGGGTTGGTCCGGTACGGTTGTCCGGGCCGTGCCGGGCATACCAATCGGGTACGATGGGCGGCCCAGCCCGGCACGGCCCGAAACAGGCACGCATCTGTGTTGTATGTGTGGGTGAGCAAATCAAGGAGTAAATGCATGGCTGTATGCATGTGATTAGAAGAAACAACTGAATCAAGAAAATCGAGAAGAATAAACACAATAGGATTTTGTTTCGACCAGAGAAAAAGAAAGTACTAGACAGATAAAGAAAGAAATCAATCCATGATCGTTTTCTCTTATAGTAATAGTATAAATGGGCCGGCACGGCACGAAGCAGGCACGAAGGGCAAATGGGCCGTGCCTGGGCTCGCCGAAGGCGAGCTGGGTCAGCCCGGCCTGACGCCCACCTCTAATCACTGCAGAATTTCTTTCCGGGGAATCTGATGTCCTCCACGTACGCTTGGGCTAAGCTAGATGATTAAATCGCCATCATACTCTCTATCGCAGCATCATCGTGTGTACGCAGTGGCGGAGCCAAGGCCCGGCCAGGCTGGGCCCATGCCCGGGCTAGCCCACTAACTCTTGGTTAGATTTTGTTTGTAAAGACTGGTAATTGAGTCTGATACGGGTAATTGTTTGTAAAGACTAGTAATTGCGTCCAGGCTGTTCATTTATGCTGGCTCCACCACTGTGTGTAGGGGGCGAGATGCGAGAAATATTTCTGCATGGCTTGTTGCTTAAGCCTTGCTCGATCCTCCTCTCCATCAACCAGGGTCGCACAGGGCGATCAACATCCCATCCACGCGTACGTCCACAGCGACCGCTGCTAATAGCGGCGCTGGCCACCCAAGTCAAGCCCCAAGTAACTCACCTCGCTCGATCGCATTAACGCCGCCGTTTGAAAAAGAAAAAAACGGATTTGCCTACCTGGCAGCCTCTCGCCGTCACATTTTTCTTTTCTCATACTGTATTTCTCATCTCTGAACTGTACGTATGATTAGGCTTTCTTAATTCTGAAGTGTTCAGGCTTGTGCGCATAGCCACGTAGCGTATATATGTTGCACTGTTCGTGCTTATGTAGAGCCGGGGCGGTGCTGCCGTCGTCGGCCTTGGCAGGCGCGCTGCAGGCAGCATGATTCTGAGCACAGAGAGACGTGCTACAGCTGCATGTGAGGTGATGAGGATGGATGGAAGTGGAGGAAATTTCTTAATTCGCCGGCGATGTCAAACATACATTCTGAAGAGTGACGTGATGTGTTGGCCGGCGGCAGTGAGGTCAGGCAGGCAGGAGGGGCAGCTGTCTCCATTCCAGGCCGGGGATCCAGTCGTAATGGCTATGGACATGGGGCTGACTCCTGCTGCAGCACTGTGTAGCGATGCAAATGGATCGGCTGGTAGTACACGTAGATTTTGTAGCAGCTCAGCACAACGGTTCATGTTGGCATGTGCTAGTGGTAATTCTAAATCTATGAACAATCTCGGTCTTACTTCAAACAACGGATGGCACATGCATATGGTTTGCTAGCGTCCGGCACTTCCTGGGCTACGTGTAACCTGCTCTCACGGCAATTGCCAACTGCTCTACCGTTACGGTACAGCGGGCTCTGATTGGTTCTCGACCGATTTCTGGTGGTGATTGGACTCATGTCAAATGTAAATTTTGGAATATGGCGACCCATGCTTATGGTGACCCATGCTAGTATGTAACTTGAACGCTGAGTAATTTATCTGGTTCGCAGGGCTGTAAGTAAATGCGGCTGTCAGAGATAACTCAAATATGTCAACTCTCTAGATTAAATCTCTTTCTTCAGTTATTTTGCCATGTTGATTTCGCATTACCTTCGTTCCGCGACTCAACTTTATATTAAGCATTAACGCGTGCTCTTCCCGACGATTGTTCTAGTGGTTTTTCATGCACAAATTTATACTTTTATGTTTATTATTTGTGCTTATTATTGGTGGATTTTCATCGCAAATTCAGGCTGTTATGCTTATTATTGGTGGTATTCATGCAGGATTTATTATTGGCCGTTTATTGGCAATTTTCGATGTTTCATTGTCTATTTTGAAGAAAAAATAATATCAGCTGAGGAGATAACTGAATTTGGAGTTTCATCACCATTATTTGGTGTTTTCTTCACCGTTTGGTTACGTTGACTATTATAGAGGTTTTGACAACGTTTATTTAGAATTTGATGACACCCTAATGGTAGCATTATACTTTTCGGAGTTATTTATAGTGAAGGTTTTGCTCCGATATCAGTTTGAGACGAAGATTGAAGTTCAAGAAGGAGTTTGTTTCTACGTTGATACTACAATGTTGTTTTATTATCTTTATTTGATATGATGGGTCTACTGCAATTTATACTCCATTGTTAACATGAGATTTTTTTTCATATTAACATTTTTGGAGAAGCGGTTTCAAACATGTTATGAATTTTCAGTATGCAGTTTACCGAATTTTATATTATAGATGGAGCATGTCAAAAATTCATGTTATGTGTTCTTCACTATATATCCAGCACTATAGGTGATGTCTTGGCTTATACCATTTAATAATTGAGTATTTATTTCAGAAGGTTAGTTGCACAGACTCAGACTTCAATGTGGTTATAAATCATTGCAAAGGTTTTTTTGTCTGCTTTGTTATAGCTATGTATTTGGATTGACTGTTCCAATCTTTCTCTTAACCTACTGGGGGTTTGCTCTATCTCACTTCATTAGAAGTATTTAGATAAGATTATTCTAGTGTTTATCTTTTGCACTACATGTGTATAGATTGATTGTTCCGTCTTCTTTATTTAGTAGTCTTTTGAATTTTTAACGCACTTCTATTGATGGTGCTTAATTACCCTTCAGGGTTCTCTGAAATAACTTCGTTATAGATTTTGAGTTAAGGGGAGGTTTGTTAGAGATAACTCAAATATTTCAATTTACCATATTTTTTAGTTTTATCCAAATAGGTTATTAGTCAAAGTCTTCTATAATTAGGACTATTTTGGCTATATAAGGTCAACCCCTTATACATGTAAGCATTAAAGTATTATTGTGGATTATTTCCCTAGTTTTTTTACAAGAGTTTTTTATGTTAAATTTTTGTCTCCGTTTTTTTTTTTGCGCTAACACTAACAACGATAAAGCTCGACCAGTGCTTGAATTGCATATGCGCTTTTGACTTCGCCCAGTTTGTTGCTTACAGTATTTACGAGAGTCGAGTCGAGGCGATGATCCTGCTTCTGGATGGATACCTCGGATAGACATAACTGTTGGAATTAATTCTGAATTAATTTAATGCAAGATGTCAAAAGAATATTGTATTGAGTTGAAGATATGGTCTTTAGTACTATATTGCTTAGCTAGGTGGAGTGCAACCAACTTATAAAGGGAATGTATAGACTCTAGTATGAGTTGGCAAGACTAGAGATACACATGGTTTGCTATGTTAAGCTATGTACACACACATGCATGTGTATATTGCGTATTTGGTGTGTTTATCTCATGATTTGCGACGACGTGAGACGCTACGGACTCAGGGAGACGCATGTTTTCATGCGGTTAGTCCGTTCGCCCGCATTACGAGATTCCGGAGGGTGGTTCCTGGAATTGTGGTATTTCGGTTGATATTTCGTGAGTCGGTTTTCCATTCGCGCTTTCTTAAGGGAGATGTCCTCTTCATGAGAAGGCGCATAGTACAATGGGCGTGAGGAAGAGCAGTGTCTCTGATCCAACGCTGGTGACTTGACGTCCTGCATGGGAGACTGACGATTAGGTTTCTAGGAAGGTCCGCTCCGCGCAACTGCTTGTCTTCGCCTTCGATCGTCGCATTGCTTCTGCGCAACTTTCCGTTCTTCGTCAAACCCTTAGTTAGTGCTTTGGACTAAGTAGTTTTTGGTCCAAATAATTCATCTTGTGATTAGATTTGTTGAGAATACTGGTGGCTATGATAGTTTTGTTTACATCTATGTATGTTTTGAGCTATCTAGCATATGTAGACATGTTTTCTTTGCTAGCATATTCTGTCAATCTTCTGGTTGCTAGTAATCTGGTTGTAGACACAATTTTTAACATCGTATTTTTTATTGTGCATCCATAAAATTATAGTAATATTATGCGATGTTAATTTTCCAACAATAGCTTCACTCGCTGATATAGATTCTTCGTCAGCCGCGCCGTCTGGCGCGGTTGCGATCCCAGTTCCAAGAGGAGAGACGATGACGGCCAAGACATGCATGCACCGGCAGCCACATTGCATACATCCAGAGGAACACATGACACACACACGTCTACAGGCTAGATCGAGCTACCGGCCTCTGCGATGATCCATCCCGCTCCCCTGCTTTACAGCTATGCGACGCAAAGAGACCAGGGGACGGAGAGCATGCAGCTGATTTCTGCACAAATTAGTCGTCTCACATGTGGACTGCGGACTAGGGGAGGCATGCATTTATGCCTGTGCGCTCTCTTTTTTGCCCAGCATTCAACATCCAACTCTCAGTTCTTCCCATCTCTCTCACTCACTTTATTTCATCAGACTTTTCTTAAAATTGATTTTGTCTTTTCTGGAAGTTAAGCTGACCATAGTGCCGAAGTATAGTACCTCTCAGCTCAGACATTTTCCATACCTAGGCAGCCGTCCTGGTGAACTGTGAAAAGAAATTAGACCACTTACCTTCTAGAATCAGTAAGGCCAGCCAGCCAGCCAGCCAGCCAGTGCAAAAGCAGCTCTCCCTCACACAGCACTCACAGGCCTAAAGCAGCAGCTGCAAAGGTTAGAAGAAGGAGAAGAAAGGACACAGTATTTCAGTTATAGCTACCTAGGAGTAGTAATCTTGTAGGTCATGGCTTGCATGAGAGGGCTGGGGCCTCCCAGGGATTTTTACAGCTCTGGGAAAGAAAAGAAAGGTGCGTTGCAACACTGCATTCATATGAATGCAATACTCCGCACCCACAGTGCATGCCATGACTGAGCAAGGGAAAGGAAAAGGTCAAAGGCAACTTTAAAAACTGCAAGTGTGAGCAATTAAGGCTTGCCTGCATCTTTCCAGGGGCAGGGGTGACATAGCAGCACTTGTTTCCTGGCTCTTTAATCTCATCTAAGTTCGTCACTGTTCTAGCTCTTTATTTATCTTTTTTTATATATAAATTTGACTTTCTTGCGAATGTAATTATAAAAATAGTCTCATTCTTGATCGTGGAAGCGCCGAAAAATAGCACGTGTCACCTTACATGCTGCTCCTTATCGCTGAAGGAGCTACCGTTATCCCAGAGCTCTACGAGCCATCGAAGCTACCGCAGTAGAGGAGTGTTTTTACAATTACGTTTGATAGATGACCAAATTTACAGAAAACTACAGTAGCTCAAAAAAATTGCACCCGGCGTTTTTCACATTCTGCCTCTTTCGAATTCACATCCTGAATCTTTGTAATCGATCAGTGATCCACCGTGTGTTGCTTAATCGTCAAGACTGCTCGTATCTATGCTACAGAGGTCACAGATTCGATTCACATCAAAGTAAGGTGTGGATTTACAGCTTGCTCCAATTTTCTCACTCAGTTTTTGTTTTAGCAAAAACGTAGCTTAGCATTTAACCGTGTACTCTTTCATTCCTGAATAGATATTATTCTATATTATTGTACTTCCACTAAGATACATCTACAAAAGACTATATTACCTTTCTTTATTATATCTTTGAATGATACGTCTCACTCTACCCAATAATAGTAAATGACATTGAAATAGCTAAAAACGAAGGATATAGAATGAAAAAGGGTAAAAAATTACCTAAAATGATAAAATAATATGTATTTAGAAATTTTTTAAAAATATATAATAATATGTATTCGAGTAACGTCAAATGTTAACTGCAGTGGCAATGGCCCTTAAATGCAATGTCAGATTTTATGGCCGTGCCCCCCAATGGTCGCCATCACCAAGGAAAAATTAGGTTAAGCGTCTTATTAGTCATAGCAGCGAGGCAAGGACAGCTGCAGCCTGAGGCCGTCGAACCAGGCTCAGCGGCGTAGATAATTAGATAGGCTCCTACCATTAGCTTAGACTTTTTTTTTTACTGAAGGGTGTAAGGATAAACATAAGACACGTACATTCTACACACACTTTATACACACAAGCGTGTACATCTGCTACACATAAAAAAAATTGGAAGCTTAGGAGCCTCTGGAACGTGAGACCGTTCCCACTGAATACATACACGTGCGTGTATCCACTGACATCGATGGCGTATCCAGAAACTTAGAAAGGAGGGCTAAAATTAAGACCTCTAAACTAATATATATAATATATTAATATATATATAGTATTTTTTCAGAATATAGAACATGACAGAATGATATATATAATATAAAAATACCAACACTTATCTAACAATCGCATATAATATAAATACGTAACATTACAAAGAAAAAAACGCATCGATCATTGCTTCTAAGAGTTGATAGTTGATATTTACGGTTTTTATGTTTTGAAAACGTTACAAAATATTTTTCATGTCTATCTTGGAAAATATGTCTCGTTCGATGTAGTATACCATGAAATCATTTAACCAGTCATCACTTATCTTATTACGTAAATCTGTCTTGATAATTAATTTTTATTGTCGAGAAAGCCCTTTCAACTGTAGCTGTACCCACAAGTAAAACTAATACTAATTCAATAAACCTATAGACTAATGGATAAACAACATACTTTTTTGCTTCAACCATCATCACCGCGAGACTAGCAAGATCATCACAACTTGAAAATTCTTCTCTTCTTAAGTCATCAATGAATAAGTCAAGTTGTGCTTCCAAAACCACACGATCATATGATGAGAAATCATCTGAATAAATCTCTGAAAGCTGAAAAAGTCTACCATGTTCAAAATTTGCAAATGAATCTCTTGGGTCTAGACAAGTAATGCATCTCAAAAGCTCTATCGAAAATTCATTGAACTGATTATTTAACTCGGTACCTTCTCTAAATTTGTAGATGATTTTTTTTTAAATTTATCTAACTTAGGAGAGAAGGGAGGGAGGGGGGCAAGGGTGGGGCTCCAGCCCACCTTAGCCCCACCGCTGCATACGCCACTGACTGACATAATTTCTGTCCAAAACATAAGCTCAGATGAAAAACTAAGCACTCATATCCGAGCGACGTCGAACACGACACGAATGGGCTGCTCGCGCATGTGGCAAGCAAACCAACCGAACAACACTCGGCCTCACCATTAGTTGAGACTTGAGAGAAGGACGCTCCGCAACATGCCCATACGTATATAGCAACGTATCCTATGCACACAGATCTTTCGTGTATATACATACACATCAACTAACAAAAGTCACGAAAAATTCTGAAAAAAATTATAGATGTACTTCATAGGTTGCTCTACCTATGTATGAAGTTTCAAGATCAAATTCATTATATATAGAGTTACAAACTTGAAAATTTTCAAGTTTAGACTCTCTGATATATAAATGAATTTGAAATTACAATTTTATACATAGGTAGAGAAATCTATGAAGTATATTTACAATTTTTCATAATTTTTCGTAACTTTGTTAGTTGGTATGCACGATGTGTACACGAAAAGTCTGTGCATGTGATATGTTGCTCACGATATTCAGATTGACTCTAAGAGATATGCTTTCGTGATTTTCTTTTTTTAAAGTTGTATAAATATTAAAGTATGAATAAAAGGTAGATGGTGATTATTTATCCCTTCGCTTACTTCAAGATTTGTGCAACTTGTATTAAGAAAAAAAGCATGGAAGTATTTCTCTGAGGGGATGCTTGGAGAGCTGTGTTTTAGCTTTGAGCCAAAAGCCTCCCAAACAGCATGGCTGCAAAATAGCTGGGAAGCTAAACAACAACAAAGCACCATCAAAAACTGCAACTATTGGGGAGGAGCTTTTCAGCTGTAACCTCGCTCGCTCCACCTGATGGATGCGCATCCACGCGATCATTGTTATGCTTCACTAGGTTGCTACCTTTGTTCTCTTAGGTAGCCATTTGCCAAGCGTATAAGAAAAAGTCACATACCTCTGCTTTACACTCTAATAAGTCAAAAATAGTTATCTAGCCGAGACCCCCCCAACCCAAGGCCATAACTCTAGTCCCCCGAGACCCCCAACCCAAGGCCATAACTCTAGTCCCTTTCTACTACTGGAAAAATGCTCGTTGGTGGCTTGGCTCGCTTCAAAATTATTCGATTACATTCATTTTTTTAAAATAAAAATTAGTTGCTTTGAACAAGAGTCAACTTCGCTCGGCTCGTCGTGGCTCGGCTCGTTAGGCTCGGCTCAAGTTGGGTCTCAAACAACAGAGACTATAATAAATAAGAATAAATTAGTGTCAAGAAAGCTCGAAAAAATGCTCAACTAGCTCGTTTTCCACCCCTACTTTCTACGCGGTATGTGGATGCATATCTGTACACCTACAAAGGTGTCTGGCCTAGGGTTCAAAAAACCATATTTTGAAAACCGTGTGAAATTCGAAATTCAAAAACCGCGAAAACCATTAGAAACCGGAAGGTTAAGAATTCAAAAAAAATCAAAAACGGTTTGGTTTTTTTGTGAGAAACCGCGGTTTTTCGCGAAAAACAACAAGTCAATTGAATGTTCTTAAAAAATGATTTTTGAGCGGTTTTTCGCTTCGTTCCGTTTTAACGGTTTGGTTTTCACTGGTTTTATGAACCTGTGGGTCTGGCCTCTTTAAAGTTTTGCTCGTTTACAAGTCTGCTGATGTACAGGGCATTCACAAACCTTACTATTGAAGAAATGGACAGGACGAAGGAGATCAATTTTTTGTCATAAAAAAGGCAACGTTATTGCTCATTTCCATGTCAATTTATTAGATAATGCTGCCGAACTTGGTAGTACAACCTTATTTGTTATAGATAGCTCTTTATTAGTCTTTGTGCATGTTGATTATGGAGACATAGGGTGCTGTCGAAGTTGCGGAAAAATAAAATATAAGAGAACGAACATATAGGAACTTTATTATCATGGACATACAAAATGTTACAAAAATTAGTTTGGATTAGAATGCAACCTAAGATCACTCTATTTATGCCTATCTAAGGGGTGATAGTTAATATTACTATAGACACCTCTTCTTTTCTTCACGCACATATTTTCATTAAGTCTTAAACCGACTTGTTCTTTGGTCAACTGTCATGTCCCTTAGCTAACCGTCGTAAGTTGACAAATGCACCACTAACCGCTCTTTCGTTAATCATGTGGGAAATTGTTATGTCTTCTCAATTTACCTGGTTGGGGCTTATAAAACCGTATGACTGATCATCCCATGGTCTTAGTTGGTCGTCATTAGCTCTCAACCAGTGCGTTAATAAAGAAGATAAAGATTCCTTTGAATCATAGTTGTAAACATAATCATTATGTTAAGTAGGCCCTTAATATGTAGGCCTACTTTTTAGAGATATTTTGACCTAAAATATTGATCGGGTCAAAAATCCTTGTTAGCTAACTCCCAATGCTTATGAAAATAAAAAATATTTACTTAAGGCTTTCTTGCCTCGTATTGTGCGTCAAGAAGATTTTCTCTTTTACAATCATTTTGATTATTACTTAGAATGTGGGCAAGAGGAAAAGATTATTACCCAAAGATTACGGTAAGTTGGCGAAAAGTTTACGGTAAAAAAGATATGAAAAGAATTTTTTTTTTACCTTTACTTTCATTGTACACGCATCGCGGTTTTCATCTACAAGTCTTTCGTCTTCTAGATCTCTGTCTTTTAACTCTCTTTCCAAGCTTCTTTCAATCCAACCCATAGGGATTCTGGGCAAATCAACTTGTACGGAGAGCATGATCCAGGAGCTAGAGAATTAAGGCCTTCTTCCGCTACTCCTTGCTGCACTGAAACGTCATCGATTCCACAAGAAGATTAGATCATTCTTTTCACCTCCTTTGTGCAATTGGGTTTTTGCTTGCCCGAGAGTGAGTTCCTAGCTTTCCTTGGTATAAGGAATTGTGGTAGCAATTTTTATCAGTTTACCCATAACAATAGAGGTACAAGGAATTGTGGTAGCATGTAGTTCAAGCTCCAAGACCAAATGGCCATAAAATATCCCCTTTCTAGTTAGTGATACATGGCATCACTATCACATGGAGTGGTTTTACTCCAAACTCCAGAGGTACTGAGGTAGCCGCTTGATCAAGGTATACTAGATGTCCTCCAACATGGTCTGCACAAGATGCAAAGAATGAAAAGGCTTCCCTAAAATTAACAATTGAAGATAAAAAGAGTGATCGATCAAGTCATCTCTCTTGTGGCAACCGACTTGACTAGTTGGAGAATCTTTCATGATTTCCTCCATCACCAGAGTAGACACACGAAGAGAAGAATCTGCTACGCTTGAATGCTTGAAGGGATGATGACTCGACCAAAGATGGTCCTCGAAGTATGTTTCCACACTTCAAATTCCTTAGAGTAATGCTTAACTTAGTAGTGTATACATTACTAAACATATTTGTGTTTCTTTCTTTAGAATTGCCGAAAGAAGAAGATGAAGATAGGCCTTATGCTATTTATGATGAATGTGAAGGATGGCTCAGAGCCAATTTCCTTCGACGACCAGCCCTCTAGCTTGATGGAAGCTTTTGCATAGTTCATAAATGAATGAATGCAGGTATATACAAATACAGACTAAATCTTGAGTTTTTGTTTTTCTAAGATTGTAGTTGATAAAAACTTTTTTCTTTTTATCTATGGGATGCATGATAATAAGGGCCTGTTTGGTAGAGCTTCAGATTCCAGCTTCATCTGAAATCTGAAACTTGTAAGCTAAAATAAAGTGAATTAAGTTTATATTTTTGGTCTAAAATGTAAACAAGATATATGTAAACACTCTTAGGGTCTGTTTGGTAGAGCTCCAGATTCCAACTTCACCTGAAATCTGAAACTTGTAGGCTAAAATAAAATGAATTAAGTTTATATTTTTGATTTAAAATGTAAACAAGGAGATCTATCTAAACACTCTTAATGTACTCACAACTTCAGCTTCACGAATCTGGTGAAGCTAGAGAAGCTGAATCCCTGCTAAACATAATGTACTCACAGCTTCAGCTTCACGAATCTGGTGAAGCTAGAATTTTCAACTTCACCAGATTCACGAATCTGAAGAAACTGAATCCCTGCCAAACACACCCTAAGAGAAGTGGTGACCAGGCTGGATCTAGCAGCTAACCCCCACCAGCTATGATGGTCAACACCACCGCAGTTGGGTCTTCAAAGGTCTTGGTTAACAGATCAATGACCATGACTAGAGCTGTCGCAACAGCTTTAACTAGTACTGTAATTGTTGTGACGCTAACTAGCACTCACGTGGCCATAGCCTTGATCGGCACCCTCGTCCCTCCTGCCATTCGATCGAAGCGATTTCATGGCCATCTGGCCTCAAGCGTAGAAGAACCTGGTGAAGGTTGCATAGGCTGCCAAGCCTACGGCAAAAAATACACGTGCACAAGAGAAAATATCAGACTAGATATTTAGAGCCATCTCATTGTTACCTTCCTGCATTCCCATATGTTCAGGGTGAAGATAATGACATCGAGGCAGGGGCGGAGACTCCTCATATTTTTTCGGCCCGAGCAAAGTTGGAGAGTTAGGTTGGTGCCTTCTGAAAATTATACCTGTAAGCGCATGAAATGAAAATGCCCTGCACTAGGGAGAATAACAGGATAACTCGGCATTAACATGAATATACACCATACCTAATGGCCCTGGGAATGCCAGTTTGAATTTCCTTATGCAGTCGGGGGAAATGCACAACAGGATTAATATGCACAACAGGATTTAAGAATGTTGAATCTGTGCTTGTTGGCATCGTGGATTTCTAGATATTACTGTAGAAAAGAAAGTCTTTGGAAGAGGATTGTTGATAATAAATATCATACTCAGAGTTCTAACTTGTTCTGCTGCCCTGATGATAAGGCTTCACCTTTTTGGAAAGGTGTGTTGTGGGCTGCTAAGGCGGCTAAAATGGGGTATCTGTGGAAGATCGGTGATGGTAAGAGCGTTAGGTTTTGGGAGGATCATTGGTTTGGTAATTCTAACTTAGCTATTCAGTTTTGGCCATTATACTTGATTTCGAATGAAAAAAATGTTTCCATTAAGGATGTGTGGGATGGTGTAAATCTAAAAATTTCCTTTAGGAGGAGCGTTTCGCGGAGGTTGATGTGTATGTGGCAGGAAGTGGTAAGTATTGCTGAATCCATTATATTTACCGGTGATAGAGATTATGTAGTCTGGCAATTCAATTCCCGTACTTGTCCAATCTTTATGCTGTGTGGTTAGTTTCCGTGGTATCCAACCTGTTTATATTCCTGCCGTTTGGAAGATAAATGTGCCTCCTAGAATCCATGTGTTTTTATGGTTATTGGCTAATAATAAACTGATGACTAGAGATAATCTCATTAAGAGGCAGAGTGTGGAGGATATCACTTGTGTCTTTTGTTCTGAATCTGAATCTATATCACATCTTTTTTTTAATTGTTGTGTGAGTAAGCTGGTATGGTCAGAAATTGGTGATATCATGAATCTGGAGTTGGGTGACTCTTTTCATAATGTGGCTCGGTTTTGGGTTAGTAGAAAAAAGCATATGGCTGTAAATGTGTGTTCTTCTGCTGCACTTTGGACATTATGGAAGCTGAGGAATGCTATTTGTTTTCAGGGGGAACACTGGAAAGATATCAGATTGGTGCTGGGTCAGATAGCACAAAGGCTAAGAAGTTGGATGGTGTTGCTGAAAAAAGAGCATCAAGGTCAACTCGAGGAAGTGGCCAGGACGCTAGAAGATCGAGCTGGCAGGTTGCTGAGGCTTTAAGGAAACCAAAAGGTTCTGAGTCTCGGCTGGAAATAAAAAGAAAACGCAAGAAGTTGAAGATGACAAAGTCTGCAAGTTCTGGATGTAGTCTGATGAGTTGCAAGTATGTTTGAAGCTGACTGCCTGATGTTTTGGTTGCTGAAGTCTAACTCAATTTTGTTTCTGTGTTGCGCCTGGGTGTCATACACTGTTCCTGATCCGAAAATTTTCCCTGTGCGGTAGTTGGGTGCTGGCAAAAATGGTCTGTTGCTTTGCTGCTTTAGCTTTTGGTATTTTGCTTTGTGATAGGTTGTTGGCTTCGGTGAGTTTAATTGCTCTGGTAGGGATTTAAGAGTTTTGAATTTTGGGTGTAATCGCTTATGACACTTTGTGTTGTTTCTTAATTGAAACTGGGGCATCAGTTCTGGATGTCCTTTTGCTCTAAAAAAAATGCACAACAGGCATCTCTTATCCTCACACACGTGCATTCGTTAATCCTCAACCGTTATGTTTCTTGGTTCGTCTTATTCTTTGGCCAACCGTTACGTTTCTTAGTCGACTATCGTAAGTTATCAGATACGTCAATAACCACTCATGTTAATTCGTTTTATGCGTGTATTGTGAAACAGAGGGTGAGTATTTGTAAACTTTATGGATGTGAGATTACTCCATAACGAAGAGTGAAAATGGGTAGATATGAGACAGAGGTTAATTGAGATACACATCAAGTAGTACTCGGTAGTCGGTACTAGAGCAAGCATTAGATGCATCACAATACCATATAATAATGATTCTCATGAACAAGCGCATCAAATTAATGCGAGACCATACTAAATCAGTGTGCACGACTCTTGCATTTATGACTTTCTCTGTTATTAGTATCCTACTATAAAATTTATTGAGTAGAGAACATGTATTTAGAAGAAGAATTATAATAGCACTATGTATACAGTCACCCACCATGGATTAGTATAGACTTACATGATCAGTACACCAAACCCTCACCAAAACCCAAAAAGAAGCAAGAAATTAAACTAGATTAACTAAACTAAATCAACACCAGCTTTTGATGACCTAAATCACCTAGGATTCAAGTGCATGTTTGGCTTCTTTCTTCAAGCTTAGTCACATTTATTTTGTCTTCCTGTTTTTTTCATCTCTAGAAGAACCCACTAGGGTCCCCCAATGGCACGTCCATGAGCCCCACCTCCCCATGCCCCGTGCCGTCGTCGAGCAGCCAGCTCTCTAGCATCGAGAACGCCGGCGCCGCGGCGGCAGTACCGCCGTCCTCCGTCTTGCTCGTCCCCGTGGAGCCCTCCGGCGTCGGCGCCGTGCCGCTGTGGCTGGCCGACGCGCCCTCGCCGGACACCGAGGCCGACGACCGCGACCCGGAGCACGCCTTCCCCCCGTCGTTTCTGGGCCGCATCCAGCCCTCCAGCAGCCGCGCGATGTTCTCGGCGCTGGACGCGTATGTCGCCTGCGACGGCGCCGGCGGCTGCTGCGGCTGCGGCCTGGCCAGCGGCGAGGGGTCCAGCGAGAGCGCCTCCCGGAGCGCCTGCCGCGCGGTGTGGATGTCCGTCTGCAGCCGCCGCTCCCACTGCCCCTTGGGCGCGGTCGCCCTGCTCTTCATCTCGCCGGCACCGTCGCCGTCCTCGCCGGCGCTCATCTTCTTGAGCTTCTTCTTGAGGTGCGTGTTCCAGTAGTTCTTGATGTCATTGTCCGTCCGCTCCGGCAAGTAGGACGCGATCGCCGCCCACCTAACCAAATTAAGAATCGCAAACAAGAACACAAACTCAATTTAGGGCTCAATTCATCACACGAACCTGAACTGGACTGGACTGGACTGGACTGAAGCCAACAAATTAACAAGCAAAATCAAGTGAAATTATTTACCGGTTGCCGAGGAGGGCCTGGAGGTGGACGATGAGCTTCTCCTCCTGGTCGGTGAAGTTGCCGCGCTTGATCCCCGGCCGGAGGTAGTTAGTCCACCGCAGCCGGCAGCTCTTGCTGCACCGCATCAGCCCTGCAGAACCCATCCACATGGTCCAAGAACAGCAGCGGCAATAAGTCGATCAGAGAGAATTAAATCGCCCAAGACTGACACAACGAGAGAAACGCGGGACCAGGCGCTCACCGGTGTTGGTGGGCACGGCGCGCCAGTTCCCTGGGCCGTTCTCCTGGATGTAGGACACGAGCATGAGGTCCTCCTCCGGCGTCCACGGCCCCTTCTTCACCCCGGCCTTATCGCAGCACGGCGGCCTCCCCATGCCGCCGCCCCTCCTCTTCTCCCGCAACTCCGGCGCCTCTCTGCCTCCGAATCCTTGGCTTTCCGTGAGAGTGGTGTGGTGGTACAAAGAACAAGGATTCAGAATTTCAGATCGGAAGTTCAGGGCTCTCTCCTCTCCTCTTCACTTTTCTTGGGGTGGCGAGGTGAGAACCGAACCGAAGGAGACAAGGGTCCAAGATGAGATGGTGAGGTAATGGGGGTCGGCGGTGCATCTCCGGGGGTATTTATAAGCGCCCAGCGAGATCACACAGCTGTGCTCCTGCGTTTGACTTAACCAGCAAGCGGCCAAGATAAGTGAAGTAGTGACGACCCAACAAACCCTCGTCACCTCTGCACACATCTTAAAGTTTACCAGTAGGGTGTTTGTACATTCCAGTAGAATTCTAAAAAAGATGATACATATAAGTAAAAAAGATTTTAAGCTATATAATAAAGTACAATTTCTTTCATACCTACATCAAACGGAGCATATCTCGACAACATCTCAAACATCCGCGCTAGATCTAACAGATCAGATGTTCTGAAGGAGAACGGACGACCACCACCAACTCGTAATTAGAAGTAGTATAGATATAGGCACTCTCAAATCTAGCACTTGGAATAGAAATAGTCTATAATTATTTTTTTAAATTACATCAATCAGATCTTGAACTCAATCATATCAAACTATATGCACCAATCAATACATCCAAAAGATTAAGTTAATAAGAAAAGTTAAGTAATTCCTTTATACTTCAAAAAAAAAAAAGACCATGACACGAGTCTGTGACGCGGCGCGTAAGTAAATACGGACAAAACAAACGAGAGGCCAGGCCGAAAATGGGAGGGAGAGCGAGTAGTAACGGAAGTGAGGCCGGGCTTGGTAGGCTTTGTCTGGCTCTTGGGCCTCCTGCTCAACTGGGAAGGAAGCTTCCGGGGTCCTGACTCGTGCGCGTGGCCTCAGCCGCTGCTCAGGCCTGTTCTGGTGCGGTGGCTTGGCTGCGCGCGCCGCGTGCTTCGTTTGACTCGCCGTTGGTCGGCAGCGTCGGCGGCACAGGGGAGCGCGCTGTAGAGGGAGGGGAATGCTCCGCGCGCGCACGTAATACCTGCGGTTTCCAGTCGTTTTCCCCCTGCAATATCGATTGCGAGTTTCGCAGCATTTGTAGGTTTTCCCGGGCAACTCGCAACATGTAGCTAGCATTGGTCGGTGCAATGGATCCGCTGAGATGGTCGAAGCGGGCGGCTGAGATCGGTCCGGGTCGGTGGATTTTCCCCCGCGAGAATCAAGGAGCTTTGCTTGCGTCAGCTTTGGGCTAACGGCCAAACAGTCCCTCAAATTTGGCAAAAGGATTATTTTGATCCCTGAGGTTTCAGACCGGCCGAACATGTTTCTTGAGTTTGTGATTTGGGTCAGATGCACCTCCGACAACCCTTGTTGCTAAGATTAAGGAGGAGGCAAGGACTCGGATCCTAGCAGGCGCAAAAAGGAGTATCAAATCTCCTACAGACGGCTATTTAATTGTAGCGGTTTTCATTTGTGCCGTGACCTCCCCCTAGCACCCTGAACCGGGGTTAACAATATCGCGATTGGCGGCTCGGTTGATCCCTCAATCAACAAAAACGCCGTGGAAGGAGGTTGAGCTACCAAAGTGGGCGACGAACAAAGGAATTTTATACTAATTCGGGCCGCCCTACGTCCAGTGCTTCTTTACTCGTTCTCTTGATACTTACAAGGGCCTGACAGGGTTTAACTTTGCCCTATGTCTGGTTACAAAAGAGTATTGCTATTACAGAGCCTACACGAGCTTTTATTCTTCGTTTTTTCTCTTGGCGCTGCAGCGTGTACGTGTCCTCCTTTTTCTTGGCGTGTTCTGAGGAGGTATTTATAGGGGGTTCAAAACGACCTCATCCGAATGTCATGCCCTTACGTGTCCTCGCGTGGCAGCGGCTTTCCCTTGATTTCCGCCACGTGGCGTCGTGGATGTGATGGGCCCGAGTCGTGGCGCAACGGCTAATGCAGCGGCCGCCACGTCGCCTTTACAGCCCGAGCATGATCATGCTCGGGTTTCTTCCTTGGTCGCGACCGACCTCAGTCACCAGCCCGAGCAACCATGCTCGGAGGGCTAAGCCGTATGCTCGCGGACGGGTATGGTCGGCAACTGGTTCGCTCGAGGATCTTTCTTTAGGACGACATCAAAGGAGAGTATGGTCAGTCGAAGTAGGACTGCCGAGGCATGATGATCCTTATGATAATTAATCCAATCCCCGACAATCCTTATCCCTTTATTCTCTCGCTCTTGTATCTGTTTTATTCTCTCGCACTCGGCTTGTGCTCTATATATCCTACGCTGACATATCTTCCTTAATTATAGTCTACAAGACCGGTCTACTAAAATTACCACACAAGCGCTATGTACGAGCTTTAACTAGTAAATTGGCCTCAAGGGATTGCAACCGCATATAACTTGTAGTAGGTTTCTAATGAACTATGAGATGCAAGTGTGTTTTTAACAAACTCTCTCACTTAGGGATGGTCTTTTTTTGCGAAAATCCCATATAAAGAGTGTATTACGAACCTCCCGGCGTGAAACACTGAAAAAAGACTAGCAAAACCATTGCTAAAGCTTAAGGTTATTCTAAAACATTTGTTGCCCAGATCGGTTGCTATAGTTGAGGGTACATGATTTAGTTTAATCTGAACTGTTTGCTACGCAGATCGAATAACGAAGAGTATTTTCAAGCATTACGTTTTCCCTCAGACACCACTACAGAACACCACATCACTGTCGGTTCTAAACTGGCATCACTGCCGTGTATTGGAAACCGACAGTGATAGTATAAATCCAAAAATCGCTCGATAATATCAAAAAATATATTTATTTGAACCTGAACCAACCTGTATTCACTATTACGCACGCGATTTTCGCGCGAAATACGCGCGCGTGCGGTTGCTAGGATTCGAACCTGTGACCTATAACTTCGCGTAAACACTCCTTACCATCTCACCTAACACACACTTCTCAACTAGAATAAGATATATGTTCCTTTTATCCCTTCACATCTAAAAGTTTCAACGATTATTTGGGCATTCAAATGACTTCAAATAAAAAAGTTGTCAACTACAAAGTTGTAGATCTCATCGAGAGCTATAATTTTGATATAAATTTTGTCTTCATCCGACTCCATATGCAAAAGTTATGATTTTTTCAAAAATAGTATCATTGCCGATTCGATTCCGAACCGGCGGTAATACTATTATCACCGCAGTTCTTGTTGAGAACCAGCGGTGATAATAATCTCACCGACGATTAATATTAGAGCAGGCTAATATTTTAAAAATCATAACTTTTACATACGATCGGATGAAATAAACTTATGAAATTATAGCTCTCGATGAATCTTGAAGTCATTTAAATATCCAAATAATCGTTGACATTATTTAGACATTTAAATGACTTTAAATAAAAAGTTGTCAACTACAAAGTTGTAGATCTCATCGAGAGCTACAATTTTCATATAAGTTTTGTCTCCATCTGACTTTGTATGCAAAAGTTATGATTTTTTCAAAAATATTATCGCTTTGCTCGATTTCGATTCGAACGGCGGTGATAATTATCTTCTTGATGATAATAACTTATCACTATCGGTTTTAAGAAGAACCGACAATAATAGTATCATTACGGTTTAGCTTTTGAGCCGGCAAAAATGTTATCGCTTGGTTCTTAGCCGAAGCCAGAGTGATAGACCAAGACAGAATGAGGGTTTTGTAGTAGTGAGAATAGGTGTATTTTCTCTAAGGTTAAAAGCATCTAGGGACTATTAGGGGCTCACTAGGTGGTCTGCCGACGATAGGGTAGCTCTAGAACGACTGGTCAGCGATGAACAATGGCGGCGGTGGCGAGGTCCTTGGTGACAACGGAAAACAATGAAAGAAGAACTACGAGGTGGTATGTGTTAGCTTGTATGCATGCAGGAGATGGCTCAAAGATCAAGGTAATTGACGAGGGCTCATCGAGCAATAGAAATTGGCGATAATGGCATCGTTTGTCGAAAACAGAGGAAGAGCATGGCATCAAGAATTTATAGTCGACCCTAGGAAATTAAGTAATGGGTTAGCAAAAACAGATGGTAGAACACAAGGTGGCGTCGAAGAAAAGGGCAAGATCTCACCGGAGTAGCAGAGAACATGGCGACTGGGTTAGACGCGTTCATTGAAGATGATGAAGATGGTGGTGATACTAGTTGACTCGGCTCTAACTTAACGTTAAGCATGGGAGAGGTGAGAACAGGGTTCAACGAAGAAAATGACATGGGTGTCGAGCAAAGAATCTCACTAGGGTGGTGAAACACCTTAAAATTTGCAAATTATTATTTAAGCATTTATTTCTGATTTTTTTTTAGATTTTTCTAAATTTGTAGCATTTTATATGTTTTTTGCTATTTTTAGATTTAAAGAAATAACTTATTTGAGAAAATTAAATCCCAAATTATGTTGGAAATAATTTTACTAAGTTCAAAATGTCTCAGTGAGTTTATGTAACTATTTTCCAAATTTTTGAACTTTATTTTCTATTTTTTCAAAAAGCTTTTATATTAATCTCAAAATTGAAAAAAGAAACCCTCTCACTGATATATAGGATCCGATCCCACTTGTCAGGTCTTCTCCAACCTCCAAGAGCATGTTCTCTCTTTTTCCACCTCTTTTAAAACCGAAAGAAGCTCCGAATCTCTTGGTTTTCCCGCCCGATTTCTTCCTCGATCGTGCACAACTGAATCCCAGCCTTATCCCGTCCTCCCTTATCCCCTTGCCAAATCCCGCCATCTTCGCGCCGGTTTCACTCAACTTTGGGCACCATCATCTTTGTGCTAGCTCTGCCCCTATAAAAACCATCCCTAAGATCTCCTTCCTCCACGCAATCCATTTTCCCAACTCCCAAGCTCTCTCTCCTCCTCGTTTGCTTGGAACACCGTGGTCCCCGGTCGCCATCTCCAAATCCAGCTGCCACGCTCCCACCTTGCTGTCTGAAGGATCGAGATGGCAATCAGAGGGGGATAAATGATTAATAGCATCTAGGCCCCTTAATTTCTATCTCATAATTATTTATAATGTTTTGGTGTTGATGACTAAGTCAATAATCTCTAAACAATGAAAGATATTGGTTGAAGCATCAAGACAGTCACATTTGAAAGGTCAAGATTAAGAATCGTTGTTACTGGTTCTGGCTTGGGAGATGATTCAAGCTAAGTAGTTAAGATTTATTTTTGTTTGGCTGTACTATAAAGGGGGATTGTGCACAAGTTAAAATTTTGGTTCATAGGCTAAGAAGACTAAATAGACTGTTTGGAGTCAAAATTTTTTTGTCATTATTTACCTTGAATCAGTCGTCCTCCCCAAACAAAGTCTAAGTGCTTCCCCGGACTAATCTTCATTGCTCTTTCCTTAAGTCCGGCGCAACCTTAGTTAAAATCCCATTTTTGCCCAACCATTCCTATTTTAGTCCGACACCAAAATCTACTCAGTCAAAATCCAAACCGAGCGCATTCCATTCACGATGGATCATATTAAAATTTTCATATATTTTAGTCCGGTGCAACCCATTTATGTCGGATCTTTTATTCCTTAAGTCCGTGGTGAAAAATATCTATTATTTAAATCAAACTGAGCGTACGCCATCTACGACGGACCAAAGTTTGTTAGCACAAAATCTAGTCCGGCGCAGACGCATTCCTCTCGGTTAGACTAAGAGCTATTCTTTTAAAAAGTCCATTGGTATAATCTTCCTTGAAATCCTTCTTCTACGGACCAAATATTTCGGTCCGACGCACATGTACAAGTTCACATCTTTTGCCAGACCAAATTTTTTGAAAATCCTTTGTACGCCGGACCAAACCAATTCAGTCCGACACAAATACTCTTCTTGACAAAATCAGTCCAAAGCACAAAGAGCTAATCTCCAAACCTATTTTTGCTAACTCCGTTGCAAATGTGTTAGCCTGTTTTTGACAGTCTGACACGTTCCAATGGCTCATGTGGTAGGTGTAACGGCTATATACAGTCCAAATGGCTATATAAGCATTTCTTGAGCCATCTACCAGATGACTTTTGCATATCTTTGATCTCCTTGACATATTAGCACTCTAGAGCTTACATTCCACCAAGGAAACTGTACTTCATCTTTAAACCCTAAAACTTAACACTTTCTAAGTATTTTGGCTCCAAACTTAGTCTAGATAGTGTTATGCTGAGTGAACCAAGAGACAGGACTTGTGGATAGTCTATTACTCTTAGATCTTAGTGATCCTAGACGGCTTGGAGGAAATTTAGGTATGACCTGTCCAAATGTGTTTGTGGAAGGCCACCTAGGTTGCGAGAGGTTGGGACTCACCTCACCGAAGCGGTGGAAAAGTTACCCTAGTGGAGACCAGAGCTATTGCGACTAGCTTTGGAGGAGCTATACTTCGAGAGAAGTGCTCTAACGTAGAGTAGGAGAGTGGCTCCGAACCACAGGATAAATTATTGTGTCTCTTGTGCTTATTCTTGCTTTTGTGTTATTTTCCGCTGCTTTTAGTTATTTGTGCTTTATATTCTCTCATCTTGTATCTGTTAACTACGTACCTAAGCAAGATATCTATTCTGTAATCAAGTCTGAAAATTTTGAAAAGTTGCCTATTCACCCTCCCCTCTAGGCCAACTCGATCCTTCAATGATCTCAATTAAAATTTTCTCTCACTTAAAATAATCCAAACAAACCCTCAAACAAAAACAATCAAAAGAGACAAATAAGAATGAGCCAGTTGCTCTGTATGGCTGGTATGACTGCAGGGTCTCCGGTATGACCGAAGTTCTGTATGACCGGAGATTGGGCGGTATAACTGGACTCAATAACAGCAAGAAAATCAGCATGAGCTCTAAAAGCAAAAACGATCCAACTTTTGATTGGATGGTCAAAAACTCAAAAAACTTGGTAGATGCCTTTCTAAAGATATCAAAAACTTATTCCAACCTTCAATCGCAAGGATTGACGTCAGAGTTTTAACATTTTTCACTTTGAAAGAAAAACACACCAAGTTTAAACAAAAGCTCAAGAACTTAATCTTGATCTTGCTCATGCGGCTTTAATGATCAAGATGATCTTGGATAACATCCCACACGTTAAGGAAAGCAAGAACACAAGTCTAAAACTCCAGCAACATGATCTAGAAGAATGATTCACTCAAGAATATAAGATCGGTTTCTTGCAAAAAAAATATATGGATTGCCTAGATGATTAGGATATGATCTGAAGAAGATTCATCCATCAATTAACATCCTTGGCACAAGAAGCAAAAGCATGTAGAAAAAGGAGAGGCAAATCCAAATTGCATAAATGTAAATTGCAAGAATGTAGATTACAAAATGTAAAGACTGAATTTAAGTACGGAAGGTAAATGCAGAAAATAAATTCATAATTTAGAGAATTTGGTATTTTATTTTTAAAAGGGAGGTTTACAAAGCCTTACAATAAAGTGGGCAAAACTCAAAGGAGTACAAAACCTCTAAAACCTTCAAGAAGGGGAAGGCTACCTTTACCCCTCTATTTATACTACGCTTGGGCCACCTACCACCCTTGAGTCCCTCAACCCTAGGGCACTCCATCAAGGGCTAGGATTGATCCACTCACACAGTTATGCAAGGGCTAACCCAAAACCACCAAACAAACTAAGTTTTCTTGCACGGTTTTCAATGCGCACTAACTAGACCCGCTATCTTATCAACTAGACCGTGATCCGATAGTTTTCCTTGATCTACGCAGCATCTAGCTAGTATCTTTTCCTTTCCTTGTCTTTTAGTCTTGCCACGACTCTGTCTCGAATCATCTTCCGACAATGCTCGACAGTCTGAACCTCTAGCGCACTTCTCTTAGTCCCGGTCATCTTTCACCTCACCATGATCTAGTTTTGTCGTTCTGCAACCATCAAAAGCAAGGAAAATACCCATCACATAGCAATGCATATAAGGATATTCAATAATAATGCAAAAAATCATAATTTTAAATGTATTTGAGCTCATCAGGACAGGTAGCACCGCCCTACACCCAAAAAAGGAAAGAATGCTCTCTGGAAAAATGTCTTGGCTCGAGGTCGTACTCTACTTACCATTGATACCGATAGCAACAACCGTCGATGCAAGGACCTCGATCGCCATCTGCCCTTGGTGGGCAAAAACCGATTACTCAAATTTGATTTAAACTCCAAATCCACTTCAAACTCAAATACTATATGCTTAAATAGTGTCAATAACTCATCACAAAGACGGGCCGACTTCCACATGGTCTTTCACTGTCGATGCCCCAAAGCTCCTTTTCCCGAGCCGTCCACAACATGAGGTGTGCCTCGCTCTCCTCTCTTTTCCCTCCCTCAATTTCGGTTTCCCATCTCGTATTGTGACAAATTTCCACTTTTGCCCATTCAATCGTGCGCCGTGTCTCACTAGGATTGTGTCATCGACCATGTCCCGTCGCCACAGTCGTGGCCACCGTTGAGTTCCCCACTGCACCACTGTCCCTATGCCCCCCTCCGTATTGGCCAAGCATCGCCGCCGTGCCATCGGTGTTGTGCCTGTGCTACCAATCGCCCTCTGCCCCTATGCGTTTGCGTCCAAGCCATGCCGCCATGTGTTGGGTGCACAGTGCACCAACCTTGGAGATGTGGACTCGGTCCACAAGGATCGGACCCACATGTCAATGAATAAACCAAATTTCTAGTGAACAATATATATATATATATATATATATATATATATATATATATATATATATATATGAGAAAATAGTTCTATACAAGTGGAGTATGTACTCCCACTTTGCATATACCGCATAAACAAAATAACTATACCTCTTTATCCTTTTGAGCATACTCTAATAATGATTATCAAATACTCCAAAGTGAGTTCCATAAAAATTTTCAACAAAGTCCACTTTTTAGCATCATTTGTGTATATAATCGGTTTACATATGAAAAAAGATATATAGCAAAAATAAAGGGCTCCAATAAAAAAAATTTAACCATGTCACATTGGAGTATCTTAGAATTAGTATTTAAGTATACTAAAAGTGATAAAGAAGTATAACACGTTAATTGTAGTACATTGGAAGTGGGAGTATGTACTCCCAGGAGTACGGAAAAGACGTGCCAAAAATGTGTTGACACCAAAAACGTGACGTAAGGTTTTTGATTGCAACACACTGGACGAACACCGGGTTTAAACGTGTCAATCGATTTGACCCTGCAATCGATAAGGAAAAGTCATGAAATTCGATCTAAGCCGATATTAGGGAATAATCGGCTAAATTAGGATCAGCCAAAGGCCGATCAAAAGGTAAACAGATCAGCCGATCAAGGCTAATCACAAGGTAAAGGTAGATTAATTTTGAGAAGGCGATGCGTAACAAAACAGAACAAATCAGACCTGAAGAAATCGAAGACGATCAAACAATCGACGATACACAACTTTATTTGATTGATGTCGACTTACAAAAGAGCATTACAAGACTAAAAGCTAAAGAAAAATGAAAAACTGGCAGATGGTTTTTGCTGTGGATGCCTCTTCAAGCAGCCTATATACACGTGTATACATATGCGTATATGTGTACATTCATATACGTTATGTATGTATGATGAAATTCAATATCAGCTGCTGACATTAGCATTGCATGGTAATCGAATTTTTCTTTAGAAAAATAATTCTAAAATTTAGAAAAATGCATGGTAATCCAATTTTCCTTTAGAAAAGTAATTCTGATATTCAGAAAAAATCCTTTCTCTCTTATTTTCTTTGTTTTACATCTTCTATAAGCCCGTTCTCCTCCGTTCAAATTCCAATTAATTCTATTTTTCTTTATAAATTCATCTAAAATCTTAGATTACTTATTTATGCTACTTTTATATTTTATTTGAATTTGGTTGCTTTTGATATATAGATTTCAGAGAGTCCGAAGAGTACCCGCCGATGATTATGAGCATCAACCCTTAGATCAAGGCAAATTACACATTTTTATCATATTGAGCCAACTTTTAAATTATATTTTGAATTTAAATTATTGCATGCATAATTGAAGCAAATATAATTTCAATCACAATTTTTAAATGAATAGTTATGCCCAGATTGTTTGAAAGCACATTTGAAATTTGAATACCTTATGTCATTGTAATCCTTAGTATGGACTCTTGGATGTACGATGAATATCAAAATACTTAGAAAAGTGCTTAGAAATAAAATTAGGACTTTTGGGAATTTCAGCCAAATAAAGTTTTATTCAAATCTAAAACTATGCTTTGATATTCCATGAATTATCAAGTTAAATTAAAAGTATGGTTTAGAATGGGCGAGAATGGTTGACTGGTGGTTGCTGGGATGTTAAAATGCTCGTCTAGTCAATTGCGAATCAGTCTGTAAGCTATTGATTGTGAAGCATTACCGTACTACCATAGATCTGATATGAGGCAGTCCTGGCTATCCGTTTCGAAATATTCTATTGTTAGTTATGCCATTGGGTTGAATATGGGATTGGTTAGACTGCCACACGATGCAAGAGGGGCTTTTGAATAGGATGGTTTTAACCCTATCAGCGAACCTTAGCGGGTATAACTACATGGGATGAAGCCTTATAGGGGCCATGATTTTCACTGCTACAAACTAAAGGAAGTGTGTATTTTGGTAAAAAGAGATAATCATATCTTGTGGTTAAAGTTGTACAACATCTGCAAAGCGTAAAACTAATCAATTAGCTGAGCCCTCGAACATGGGCATCTTGGCGGTGCTTTTCACATATTAGAATTGGATATTTAAAAAATAATTTTAAAAAATTCACTACTACGTAAAAGGCCATCACAGATGATTCAAAAAATATCATCACAGATGGTTTTCTAAACCGTTTGTAAGTATGTATCTATGATAATACAGAGCATCACAAACAGTTTCTGAACCGTCTATGAAATACCTATCACAGACCGTTCTTGATACAAACCATCTGTGATAGTCTATTATCACAAAAGGTCTATATAAAAAACTATCTATGATAGTGTATTATCATAAACTGTTTATAGTCCCAATCATCTGTGATATTGTTTTATATTGATGAAGCTTTTTCTATTTATTGGCTAACATTAGAAAATGCTAGCCATGTCCTCTGAAACAAGCAACTTACAGATAACACATCCACAAGTACATATATACCATCACAAGAAGATTATATATCCTACATGGTTCAAGATATCTAAAACATTGCTTCATTATTCGCATCAAACTTGAATAATATACTATAGATGAGGTCCAAAACAAGGTAACATAACTCTCATCAAATCACATAAACTGTGTAATAAAGTTCTAGGTAAGTTCAAAAAACTTAGTTGTATAGTGTACTGATCACAAGGATAAAAGAACTGCAGTGGTGAAAGAGACTAGATTTTCAAATTATGTTCAAGTGCTCATATCATTTTTCATATCTTCCATTATATGTGTCATAGCTTCTGTACTAAAGGCTTTTTTGTTCTCTTTAAAGTTCCACAGCTCCGGCATAGGATACTTGCCACACAGATTGTACACCTTGCACCCAAAGAGGGCCTGTGTGATGGCATTGTTTACCACATTCCCCCATTCTTCCTTCAAAGCTTGGAGTTTCTCATCATCCTACATAATAATTTCCTACATCATTATGTGTATATAAGTACATTGTAGATTGTAAACATTTTTCGTGAAAAAAGGTTGCATGTATTACTAATGGAGTCAGCTATATTTCAAGGACATATAGTTCAAACAACTATTCAGTGATACAAGAACATAAGTTCATGAAGTAAAAATAAGCGAAAATTTAAATAACAACTACAAAGGATGCACCACATACAAGGATTGAATGGACAGAAAGGATGTTAACAACTATGAAGAAAAAGTATTTAAAAATAATGTCAATCAATATGATTAAAATAGTTACCTTTGCTTTTCCATCAACAATGGTAAGTTTGAAAGAATGCCATTCTGATTTCCTAATCTCATTTTACCATTTTATGTACATAAGTGTTGCTTCTTTTTCTAAGTCACCTCTTGTACCTTTCAGTTCGCATGCCTTGACAAACACCTCTTGATCAAATGGGCCCATTTATTTGACACCAATAACTGGTTGACTTCCAGTCATTTCTCTTAATCTCTACAAAAGCGACCATGTTGTTGTAAAAAGGGTGTCTCAGTATATTATCAGTAACTATATCAAATTAAATACTAAAAACATTTATATTACGTCTATAAGATCAACTTTGGCTTTTTCCAGCTCTACATTCGTCCTACGCTCCTTAATGATGAGTACTTAATTAAGAGATTCAATATCTTGCGATTTTTCATCTATTTCTTTTAGTTTTTGTTTCATATCATAAATCTTTTTTTATTAACTCAGAATTTTGTTCACTTCTATTCTGCTCCATTACATCAAACTTTTTCTTCAATTGTTCTATCTTCACATTAAGTTTTTATTTAGCATTCAACAGATTTTTCATATCGTATATCTTGTTTATAGGTTCTATTTTATCTGTGCAATTTGCGGTCATTAGGACAAAACTTTTCACTAAGCAAACAAAAGAAAATGTGAAAAAGAAGCATCTTATATATCTCAACAAATCTAATGAGGTTAATGGCCTAGAGGTTAATTAAGCATAAATGGTTACCATAACTGATACCTGACAACTGATGACAATGCACATCAACCTTCTTATTAATTACCTTATCCTCTAAGTGCAAACACTCTACACTAGGTAATAGAAATTCAGTGTGATCATTTATAATTTCATCCACAAAGATAAACATCTCAAAACTTAGTTCCAATGCACACTTGTAAAGCTCTATTGAACAAAATGTCTGGGCCGACATATAATAGCACATAAATCCCAGAATCAAGCCAACACCTATCATCTACATATAATTATGTTACCAAATATTTTGCCCACGATGTTCGATCATAGAATGAAACAAGAAGTACACAAGTACCACATATCAGTTCCAACGCGGGCTTAGGGATGCGATGGCGATTGAGGAGGGAGGTGTCGAGGATGGGTAGCATTGACAGACTTGAGGAGGAGACGCGCACAAGCTCGGAGAGGAGGTGTGGCTCGAGGGAGGTGGCATCGAGGACGAGCGGTGGCAACGGGCTCAGGTGGGAGGCGGACAACGGGATTTCGCTTGAGTGAGGAGTGCGGTGGGCAAAAACCCTATAACGATATATGTAATAAGTGTTATCAAAGATGTTTCTTTATCAGAACAATCTATAATATGTAGTAATAATATGAACGGTTTGTGGTACAAACCATCTGTGATACTTCACAAACTGTTCATAGGATGAACCGTCTGTGATGTTAGCCTATCACATATGGTTTTTAGCATATCCTGTAACTTAGACGGTCATGCTAGTAAAACCGTATGTGATTAGCTTTAACACTAACAATTTCTAAAAAACGTCTGTAATTAGGCGTCTAATATATGGCTTTTTGTAGTAGTGATTGAATTTCTGATGGAGTGATTTCATGGAATTTTAGATGGAGTGATTCCATTATGAGAAAATTTTGTTTAGCTCCAGGATGGATCTTGTGATGAAGATGTTTAAAAATGAAATATTCTTTAAGTAAAATTATGTAGTTTAAGATTACATAGATTATTTGAAAACTTACTTCTTTGTGCAACATTTAACCATATTGCCTTTTTGTCACCTTAGCATTAATAATGCATTCCTATTAACTTCTGGAGTACTTCTAGTACTCACATTGCTTCTGGATTACTTCTAGTACTTACATTGCTTTGTTGTTTTAGAGGAGTATTACGATAGTGAGGACCAGGAGGACTAGGCTACCTTTCCCAGTCGGTTGCCTATGGCAATTCTATTGGGCTTTACTACTATTTCTTTTTCTTCTATTATTGTATTTTTATTTGGCCTATGTGCCATTCATAATGTAACTCTAAATATTTAAATTAATGAAGTATGTTTGATATGTTGTGATATAATCTCGACTGTGTTTACTAGCTTTTCTGGACTAGTACATGATAAATAGAATGTTCGGGAGTGTTATTCTAGGGTCCAATAGATGGCAATGGCACGGTGGCGTGCTCGCTGGTGCCAATGAAGATGACGCCATTCCCAACGATCCACAAGACTAAATGCTCTAGTCCTTGAGAGGGAAGCACTAGATGGCGAGCAGATGATGCACTCAATGGAGCTTAAGTAAGGGTTAGCAGCTTAGGAAGAGTTCATGAGTTCTCACGGGCATGGTGAGATAGAGCAATGGACAATGGGTTCGGGTTCCCTCCTCTGCCGTCGATGCGCGGAAGAGGACAAGGAGGGGGAGATACTACATGGCGGTGGGATGTGACAGCGGGAGCAGGCACGAGATTGATTGATCTGGTTGGCTTGGTCAGGTGGCATATGGTGCAGTTGCACAGAGTGAATAGTGGGCAAGCGCTCGCTGCACTTCATGGTGGCGAGATGGCCACTAAGGTCTGCAGCGGGGTCCCGTAGGCCCATTTGTCAGAAGCAAGGTGGAGGAGGATGATCACAAGCAGCTGGTGACATGGGTGATCGAGAGAGGAGAGAACAGAGAAGGCTGGTTGGTGAGATTCTGCTTTCGCGTTAAGGAAGCGCAATTCAGCCGAAGGCTTCAGGGGTACAATGTGTGGACCGGTGCTAGGACAAAACAGTAACGAACCAGGCCAATAGTGATGATTCAGCCTACAATGACCAAGAAACTTTTAAATAATGGCTTTCCTATTGATTTAATTACAATAATCAAGTTTACACTTTTAAAATGAGCAAACCAACTCCAAAAATTATGAAAAAATTTTGAGAGGTATTTTATTTAGAACCAAAATAAAATATTTCCCAGCTATGACTAAACTCTGTTTGAGTTTTAAAATTCAAAAACTGTAAATACAAATTAGAAAAACATTTTGTAAATACGATTCTTTTGGAAAATACATGATATTGCAAGAAGAGGATTGGAAACTCATTTAAGTAACTTGCAGGAATTTTTGAATGTTACAATTTACACGGGGCCACGTAACGGAATTCTTTTACGTTTTGGGGATTCAAACTTGAATGACACATAGTGCATTAATTAAACTGAAAAACTAATGAAGGGTATGTCATTCGTTTGCTGTTCGACGGGATAAAATATATATTGTTAGATGAAATCAATGAATAGTTATGACCATTCAATTAGTACACACGGGCAGAAATTTCTCTATTCCACTCGTTAGTTCTCTTGACTGCATCTCTAGGATGAAAATGAGTCGGATGCGGGATCGAATCTAAAATCGGATTTTACTATTCGGTTAGATTCAGGATCGGATTCAAAACTAGATTTTACTATTCGGTCGAATCCGGGATCGAATCTAGATACTTGAATTCGGATTTGAAATCGGATCCGAAGCATCCAATATTCGGTAAATACGGGACGAGATCCGGATATTCGGATTTTTCCTATTTAGATATCCGAATTTTTCCTATTCAGATATCGGATCGAATATTCGGATTTTTATTATTCGGATATCAGTAAGGCCCAGCCTATTTTCATCATATTTTTTTCCATATCAGCCATTTATATTAACAATTAGTTGATTCTATTTATCCTAAGGTAGCATATTTTTTCTATGAGGTTTGTTGAGTTTGATTGATATATAATTTGTTACTATAGTCATGTACTTGTATGGTTTTAATTTAATATATATTATTCTATATATGCGTACATTATCCGTATATCTTTATCTGTTTATGACCCGAATCCGTCACATATCCATCCACATATCCGTATTCTGAATAACTTGAATCCATATTCATATCCAGTTAGTCCGTATCTGATTCTAAATCTAAGAAAAAATATAAATTAGGATATAAAAAAGTAATATCTACCCATATCCAACCCGTTTTCCCCGCTAGATGCTCCCTCATCATCTGGCTACCATCCAATCAATTTGGGCCATCTGTGTCTTGATTCAATGGTCCCGAAATACCTAGCTATAGGCACGTAGCCGTTCCTCTCCGCCTTTCATGTGAAAACACTGAGGATTTGCTTGCGAACTCAACCGTGCGCATTTAATTTCATGAGGTCATCATGTGTCGGACCCTTCTGTGTCAGAGCCGAGGGAGATGAAACGCTGGCATCTCGTATGAAGCCTAAGCAATAATAGGTCGAGTTTTGAAATGGGAAATTTTGCTATGATCTTTTAGGAACCGAGTCATTTTTTTTATAGAAACCTTGCAAAAATTCCATGAAATAAACATACCCTTTCTATGAATTGCCCACCTTGTCGAAAACGATTGCAATGTTATTTCTAGCTAACCCAAAGCTGTCTTTTACCAAAAGAAAAGGACCCTTAGAATCCGTTTGGTCTGAAGTTAAAATAATCAGGGTAGCTAACTTCTAACTAGGTTAGGTTAACCTAAGTTTTGTGTTTTGCAAAAACCTTGTTAATCTAAATTATTGTTTGACTAGATTAAGCAGGTTCGTTAGCTGGCTAGGTTAGCACTAGAAAAACAAAATTTATGAGGGCTAATTGTGCTAACTTATTCCACCATTTTAATGGATTAACTAATTAATTCTTAATTAGAAGGGTTAAAACACTTTTAAAAGTCAAATTAATCCTCCCTACTAATAATGCATAGCGAGTTAAGGGGCTGTTTGGGGAGCTGTGCTTCAGCTTTAAGCTAAAAGTCCCCTCTCCCAAATAGCATGGCTGCAAAGCAGCTGGGAAGTTAAGTCACAGCAAAAACACCTCCAAAAGTTGCAGTCACTGGGGATGAGTTTTTCAACTATGGCTTCGCTCGATCGCCTCCTACCTCGCTCGCTCCACCTCCCCGACCTCTTCCGCCCCACCTCGTCACATCCACATCACCTCCCCACTCAGTTGCCGTCTGTCGAATATCTAAATATAGAGTATGAATATGCACCAAAAACTCAAAGATTATACCATGCATATATGCTCAAGCAAGCATCTGAAAACTCCGGATATCGCAGGCACAATTCTATGAGATAAGATATACACAAAGGGATATCTCCATACAGGGAAGGATTTGATCGTTTTCCCGTTAAAAGGAAACCAACTCGAGTACGCCGGGTATTTAGGGAAGTTTGGATATGTTGCGAAGATCACGCGACGATGGACTCCTCATCAGCTACGATCTGGTATCCCAAACCAACTACAACTCGGCATGAGGTAAGGCTACCCCAACTATATAAGGACGGGGGTAGGCATCCCCAGTAAGACAAGCAATTTGCAGACTACAAGCCATCCAGAGGTAAACAAGCGAGAAGACCTATTAAGCAGAGCAACCAAGAGCCGGTGAACTACGCTTTGTCAATCCTTAGTCGTAACTTAGCCACCCCCAAATTCAATCTCCATTGTAATTAGAGTTAGACGTCCTGCTTTGTACTCTGTTCATCGATTCGATACGTCACCCATACAAGAGTAAGGCATTACTCCATCCGGAGGCCCGAAGGTGTCTATATTGTGTGCCTCTAATTTCGTGCCTAACTTTGCTAATCCGAAGGTACCCGAAGCTATAAGTTTATTATCGATTTCTAACCTTTGACACTGTTGTGCTTCACTTGATTACTGCCTTCCCACTTGGTTGCCCCATAAAAGTTACAATTGTAACAGCCAATTTGTCAAACGACATAACAAGAAAAGCCATAGCCGCCAGCTGTTTTACAGCCTAACAAACCAAAAACAGTTTTTCTGCCCAGCCAGAGCCTCCCCAAACAGTTTCTAAATCTCTGACCCACCTCTTAACATCAAACCGAACCGGGCCTTAGCCACCCCTCGAGATAGGAGGACGATTTACCGGCCGGTAGTGAGCGAACTAGAGCCTACACAGCGATTGCCTCGGGTTTGTTCGATCATGCTCACATGCTTCGCAGTCCACTGTTCCACTTGACTCTACTAGTTTCGCCCAACCTAACGCCTGCGGCTCACAAAACTCGAGTACTCGACCACGGGCCTAAGGCGAAACTACCATTCCTGCGCACAGGCACATCATAGACGGTTCGTAAGGGTCATCACAGATGGTTTTGTGAACCGTCTGTGAGTAACTGTTAGTAATAACTTCAGTAATCACAGATGGTTTATAAATATCTGCAAAAATAGTTATCATAGACGATTCAAGATAAAAACAGACTGTGAGGTAGCCTGTGTTGCTTCCGGTGTTGAGCTAGACACATGACAACTACTTGCGAGCTGCGACGACCAGTAGTGCACTGTTCCGGTCGATTCTGCAGGCGCTACACGATCTGCATCCTACGTCATGCTTACTGCCCGGCTGCACACGTACGTACGTACGTACTCCTGACCGTCCTGTTGCGTTGCACGTACCAACTAACTAACGAAGGAGTACGTCGTGGTCTCGTCGAATCTGGAATTCCTCGATCGGTAACGTGTAGTAGTAGAGGTACAATATCTTGATCCGTGTTATACGATATATAGGGCTAAAAACTTACCTATTGCAAGATGAAGTGACTACTGAGTATATCAGCTACGTGCGTGTCAAAACAACCTAGAAGTTAGAACCCACGTAAAGTGTACGTATACCATACACGTGTACGTACCAACGTACGTAGTTTAGCGATCGATTTCACATATTACCGCCATGTGGTTCATGCTTAAAATCGAGTGGTCGATCGATCGCCTGGTCTTTGTAGGTGCATTCGATCAGGCTTCGATGGATCTCTGAAATTTCCCGGCCGGTCGATCGCTTCATCAATCCACGCCGTTGCCATCGGCTTGGAGTAATGGCGCGCGTGCAGGGACCATGAGGAAAGCAAGGCGCACGTGATCCGATGCGACGCCGCAACAGCGACCGCCGCGGCCGGTGCCGGGAGCACCAGGTGCCGTAGCCCCCGTCCGCCCGTCGCTGCCTCTCGTGCCTTTACCTGCATGCGCCATGCCGTCCCCGTCCCACAAGTTACTGAGATTAAGAGCCTGTTTGATAGAGCTCCAAATTTCAGCTTCACTTGAGATTTGAAACTTGTAGGCTAAAATAAGGTGAATTAAGTTTATATTTTTTTGTCTAAAATGTAAACAAGATGATCCATCTAAACACTCTTAATGTACTCACAGCTTCAGCTTCACGAATCTGATGAAACTAAAATTTTTGGTGACCTACATAAAGCTTGGAGGGGAGGTGTGCTTGAGTTGAGTGTATCATGTATGTATATTTGCATGTTAATTGAGAGGTCAATTTCTCCATAATGTTTCATCCTATTTAATTTCCCTCTTTGTTGCTTTCCCTTTTTCATTCGTGGGTGGATCGAAGGGGTTACTAGAACCATTACTCTTGAGAATTCTGCGCATGTCCATGTCGACACATACCGATTATTCCATGTTCTTGTCATACCCTTAATTTGTCAAATTTCAGAATGCCTTCCAGCTGAGGTCTCCCTTCCTCTCTATATGATATATATATGAAAGCTACTAGCTACTACTAGTGCTAGACTATTGAAAATTAAAATGGGATTTCTATGTTTTTTCACTGTGCTAGAGTAGGTAGGCACTAATGTAGTTAAGTTATTTCATCAGGCCAGAACTCTTTTTCCTGTGCAAAGTTGCATTGTACGTAGCCGCTAGCTTGTCTATTTGTTTTTTATGTTCCTGGAGGTTTGTATGGGTTTGCTGTTAATGTTGTTCGCTCGAGTGACTTCTCTGCTTCATGTTGTCGGCACAAGCGCAAATTTGTCAATTTGAATCACACCATGAAGACATCGCTGTTAACCACCAATAAACTCATGTCTTTCAGACAATTCATTATGAACTAGTAATTGGGTACAAACTTAATAACATCTAGCCCATTATAAAGGGAATTATGGTCATCATCTCGGCATCAATCCTGATTAGTGGATTATCGATCACCATTAGTATTCGAAAGGAAAGTTAATTGACATTCCACGGTACTACAAAAGACCAGCATTGTCTCCGGTTTCTAGCTCTAATGCCTCCACTTCTGCGACCTCCGGGGCTCTGCAATGGTGTGAGACACGACGAAAACAGAGGACGACCTCGGTGTCCTTGTCGTCTGCAACCATAAAGATTCCATGATTTCCATCCTCACCTATCGTGTGGTGCCACCTCCAGAAAAGCTCCGTCGGCATTAATCTTCACACAACTTTTGGGATGGATGGTTCGTGCCATAAGACACTGGCGATTGAATTCAGTCCTTTGAACCTGAGACTTAGGGCATCGAAAATAAGGCCATTTTATCTAGCTTTTAGTCCGCACACATCAGTTTAGGTTTATGTAGAATGGTAACTTGGTTTCTTTCAATAGATAATTGCTCAAGATTGTAATCCAGTTGCCGAATAATTAATGAAACTCTCTTTTCCATCGCAAACAAGATCATCCTTGCGCACCTTATAGCCGTTTGATTGGAATTTGAATGGTCTTACATTGATGGAAGGTTCGTCTAGCAATCAGCTATATGTTTTTCTGCAAAAAGAATTAGTCAAATTTCATACCTCTGGATAACTTAAAGATTCATGCAAACCCTTAAACTACCTCTCAATCACCTCCCCTTCCAAAGCTGAGATCAACTCAACAGGTAAATGGTAATTAAATTGGGAACTTCTTTTGTCAATTGATTTTTTTTTTCAGAATGCAAATGAAAAGCCTGTCTTTTGGTGAAAAAAAAATTTTGCTCCACGACTTGGGGGCATTAGAAATTCTGACGTGCAAATTCCATAAAATTTGAGAACGAGTAGTAACAACTATAACTAGGAATCTTTTTGCAACGTGATACGCCGCGTGCGTTGTTTTTTCCGCAGAAATAATTCTTTTTTTGTGGTGTTTTTTTTCTATAAAATCGTCGAAAAACACGTGAAACGGTTGAAATGATACAAACGCAATCACGTTTTTTGGCATCTATCTGGGATATCTAGGGCCCTCTTACGAAGGATCTGCGATTGCGCTAAATTGAAAGGTCCTTTTCGTGAAAAATAACTGAAATGATTCGAACGTAACTACGCTCTTTTTTTGGTATTTATTTAGGGTCCTTTTACAGAAGATCCGCGATTTTTCTAAACCAAAAAGTCATTTTCGTAAAAAACCATGGAAAAGATCTACCTTAATTATGTATTTTTTAGGGACCTACATGTGAAAAAAAAGGAGCTAAGCCGGCTCCCGCACGGCTCGGCGTAACATGGCTGGCCTCCCGACAAGGAATCCTACGATCTTTAATATAGGTATGATTACACGTGACACAGTGTAATGTATAGAGGTCTTCATCATTTGTTCCTATATATTGTATTAATTCGGAAAGAGGGAATAAATTGACCAGCTGTACGAGAGTTTAGATGCACAAATCCAAGTCTCCCTGTTAGTGACCAGTACGGCCTTTTATTGGCTGGAATGGAAATGTGTAATACCCTGGACCGTTGATGTAAATGCCTATATAATCCATGCGAAGTGGTGATGATGGGATTAATTCCACATTGTTTTTCTAAAATGATCAAAGCTGTGTTTTAGAGATTCTGTCAATATTCAAAACGACAACTAATTGTAATTGGAGGGAGTATTTTGTAAGTCCAGTAGTATCTACGTACCCTTAAGTGGGTGAAATTTAGTGAAACTTTCATCTTAAATTAATATACAGTCGCCAAAACGTTTGGCGAAAATCTGATGGTCGCCAAACCATTTGACGAAAAATCTGATGGTCGCCAAACCATTTGACGAAAATCTGATGGCTACCATAGCCTAATCTCAGTGTTAACGCTTCAAAACGAGTATTAACGCAGGATTAGGCTATAGTCGCCAAACGGTGTGACGATTACCTATTGTTGCCAAATGGTTTAGCGACCATCGATTTTCGCCAAAGCGTTTTAGCTTGTATATTATTTCTATAAATTTTTTAATACGTGTATTAATAGCGCAATTTGTAAATAAAATAATATTATTTAAAAAAAATTTGAGTATATAGATAGCAGTTGTCTCTACTATTGTACATGCTCTAACATCGTATTTCGATGGAATTTGCTCGAACACACCACAATCCCTTGCATTCTCTAGAACACACTTTAGCCTCTAAAATATGATTTTTTTTTGGGATTTTGAGAGAGAAATAATTCAAAATTCCCAATCTACCCTTGCTCTCTCTCCCTACTCATGCTATGGAAGATGGGTAGCCCCCGTATGTCAAAGGCACAAGGCCTTTCTTCTTCGCTGTGGAAGTGAACAAGAAGGAGAGGAGAGCCTGGAGATGTGTAAAATGGAAGTGCAAAGAGGCATGGTTAGGGATGAAAACGGCTCAAATAATATCTGCTCGATCTAGAGCCGGATCTGGCAGGACCAAATTTGGGAAGAAATTAAACTATCAGATCGGATATGGGAACGGATCCAGATAATGTAATCCAGATACGAGATCGGATTTGAAGCGATCGATATCCGGATAAGCTGAGACAGTAACCGGATATCGGATAATTGTCCATTCGAATATCTGGATGGCTAACATCGGCTCTTGGTTGGCTAGTCTTCCAGACTTCCACTCTGTGACTTCGTCTTTGAGTCTTCCACCACGCATCCAACTAGCCACTACGCTAATCCACCCCAGGCCATTTGATCTCCTCCGCCCCGATAGATCTCCACTGCCCCGTATATCTCCTCTGCCCCCAACTGATCTTCTCAACCCCACACCCCCGACGGACTCTACACCTCCAGTAGATCTCCTCAGCCCCTGGTTGAGTGTCTCTGCCCCGACTGGCTGATCTCCTTTGCCCCTCGACTGAGCGCCTCGCCCCCCGGCCGGCCGATCTCCTCCTCCCCTGGCCAATCTCCTTCACCCCTCGACCGATCTCCTCTGCCCCCAGGGACAAGCATAAGAAGACGAAAGGCATTGAAGAATTTTAGGGATCACTTGGCAAATGAGCTAGACCGTTGTCGCCTCGGTGGCAGGTTCCACTCCTACGGCTCTGGATTTGGCTCCAAAGGCAGAGAACACCACGACAGATTTGACGATGACAGTTGCCGTGAGCCTTTGAGTAGAGCTTCAGATAAGAAATTCTCACCAGCTCCTAGAAATTCTATCTGCTGCTCAAACATAAAGGTTTACTGTAGAATACTATTTGCATCTTTCTCTTTCCTCGCAAATTTTACAAATTTGGAATCACCTCAATCAAAACTTGGATGCAAAAGATATAGCAATTCAAAGTTTAAAAAAAATAAAAAATAGAAATTCCGAATTAATCGAATTATTTTTATACGGGAAAATAGGATTTGTGATGTCATGCTGACGTCAGCACCGAAATAATTTCCAACCAAATTATTTTTCTGTAAAAAATTGAATTATGACATCATCGCTAACATCAACGGACACGTGACCCAATCAGATGCTGACATGTAGCGCAATCAGAGGCCAACACGTGTTATCGGCATATGGACTCGGTACATGGCCGGCACTAGTCCACGGTGGACCGGTGGCACTGTGTTATGCACCGGCTGACCAAGCAGCACACGTGGCACCGTCGGATTGATGACACGTGGCACATACTCAACGGATGAGATTAAGACACGTGGCTACGAAGATCTCAGCCATTCACGCTAGATCGAACAGCAGAGATTGGAAGGGGGTGACGTCAGCGATGACGCCTCGGGTTTCGCGTGACACGTGGTACCACGGGACTGGCCCGGTGCGCGATGCGATCGTAGCCGTTCGGCTTGAATCCAATGGCTCAGATCTGAGGACACGGCGACACGATCGAAACTGACCAGCGCAGATCTGATGGCTAATAGTGGCGGTGCGGTGGGTGCTGACGTGGTGAGATCTGAATCCCATGATCCAGATCTAACGGCGATGGCAGACGGAGCAGTTTCCTGTAGACATGATGATGTGGCTTGATCCTTACTGTTGACTGCAGATCCGATGGTCCCCGAGCTCTCCGACGTTAATGGCAGCACGGCGGTGAAGTCTTCGCTGGAGAGGGAGACGACGACAACGACGATGGCATTCCGGGGCTTCTTCGGTGACACTAGATAGCTTGCTCAACGTGTCTCGGTGAGGGCGACACTCCGGTGACCTTGGCGACGACAGAAGCGGACCGACAGTGGTGTGATGAGACAAAAACGATGGTGGAGCGATGCAGCAACTTCGGCGAGCTCTTGCGCAAACATCAACGGCTCCTGCGGCATGTGACGGGGCTATAGACGCATCTCAGGATGCGCAACATGGTAGTGGTGGCGGCGCTTAAATAGGGGTCTCGACGAGCGTGAAACGGGGCGGAAACAAATTCCGAGAACCCTGAGATACAGCGACACAGTGAATTCAAATGAGCCGACGTGGCACGATTGCAGATGTCCACGCGAGCTCGATTGGGCGGCTCAGAGTATGCGGCGACGTGGAGGAGTCACGGCCTTTGGATCAAGATCGAACGACAGTGGTGTAGGCAGCTAGGGTTTTGGTGGTGGCGGGCTGGGCTGCAGAGCGGGAAGACGGGCCGGACCAATTGGGTTTCGGCCCAACACTATTCCAGCGATTTTAAAATATTTTTTAATTAAAAACAATTCAGATGAATAAATTAAGCCAAATAAAATAGCAAAAATACCAGGAAAAATCTAGAAAAATTCCAAAAAATACTTTAAGACATTTAGAACCCAAATAAAATATTTTCAATAAAAGATCATCAATACTTTTTACTAAATAAATAAAAGATAGCAAATAGCCTAATTCAATAAATACAAAATGAATTAAATAAAACCCAGAAAATTCAATAAAAGGAAAAACACAATAAATCCAAAAAAGCAAATTTTAGGATGTTACAATTTATCAGTCGAATAACAATTTTGCAATGCATTCTGGCAAATGCCTTCCAAGTGTGATGTTCTGTAACAATTTTTGCCTTCCATTTGCCTCATCAATTTGTTTGGACACTTCTATATATTGCATGTTTGGTCCATAATTATAGACCAAACACATCCAAACCTCATCTCCTGATCTAGTCAACCCACACCTCTCTGTTTCTTCTTCGCTTCCCCACCACTTCCTCTCCTCCCTTAGCCACCATCTCCGGCAGCACCTCCAGTCTCTCCAACAAGCTCTGCCCCTCTTCTTCTTCCTCTCCAGTGTCTTCTTGCTCCATTTCTGTTGCCTTCTTTCTCTCCAGCGATTCCTTTGAGCCTCCACCACCCTTGGCCAACAATGCTTGCGCCACGCCACCATCTTCTCCACCCCCGCCACCCCTACCCAACCTAACCTAACTCGTCTTGCACATCATCATGTCGCTTGCCACCACCACCTACCACCCTTCCTTTAACCCATGGCCAGTGACACCCTCGCTACCTTGCCGCCCCAACCAGCCACCACCTCCCTCCTACTTCTACACCATAGGGTCTCGGTGAACTCCTTCATAACCACGATGATCCCTAACCCCAAACCCTTTCCATCGGTCACTCGTCGTCGCCAGAGATCCCGTCGCTGGAGTTGACAAAGGTAATTGATTTTTCCTTTTTGTTGAGTGAATTTTTCCTCCTTGATTTGTTTGAATTCATTCCATAACTATGGATCTCATATTCAATAGACAGCAAACACCAACAACATGCAGGAGAGATACTTATCATTCCACTAAGAAGGATAGCCTATAAATTAAACTAGCTTGAATTTTTTAACAAGTTTTTCACATCAATCCTAGCTTTTTCCATGACACCATCTTATATTAATAGTGCAACATATATGTTCATGTCAAAGCCAAACACACAAAAATTTTAAACCAACAAAGCAGTAGGGGAAGCTCATAATAATCAATTTCTGATGTCCCAAGGAACTTACTTGCATGTATGTACGATTTGTTGGAGATATGCCTGAGAGGCAATTATAGAGATGATTATACCTTCTTTGTTGGAGATATGCCTGAGAGGTAATCATAGAGATGATTATATTTCCTTATGTTTATGATTTATTAGCTTGTTCCTCAAATAATGTCATTATTATTTATTAGCAAGTATGTGATTTGTTTGAGAAACTTTATGTATGAATTTGTGATGATTATTCTAAAGTAATCCTTAGTCGATGAAAATATGAGGACACATATGAATAGACTAGCATATGTATTGGTTAACGATCATATTTCACGGGTCATAGATATAGAGATATCAAACCAATAGTATAGATGCATGTTAGAGAACATGGAGTTAGATCAGCCCGCCTTAGAGATATCAAACCAATAGTATGGATGCATGTTAGAGAACATGGAGTTAGATCAACCTGCCTTAAGACATTGCAAGAATGTTGTAATTTTACTTGTTATCAGTTAGTCTCATATACAATGTGTATTTATATCTTTAGACTTGAGGTTGACACATGTACTCAAAATGTGTAATGACTTACTTAGGGGTTATCAAACGCTATTTCGTAACTGGATAGTTATAAAGGTGGCTTTCGAATTTGTCATGAAGCATGCTGCAAGGCATGATCGATCAAGATGTGATTTGTCTCTCTATACAATGGAAGAGATATCTCTAGACATCTCAAATAGTTGGATTTCAGAAATGTATGGCCATGCTACTCGCGGTTAAAGAGTTAACCATGGTCGAGGATTCCGAGTCACGTAATTGAGAAAGAGTGGTCGAGCTATCTAAATAAGGGTGGCACATTCTTGCCTTGTGTTTGATCGATATTGTTAGGCAAAGGGAAATTTATATAACTGTTAAGATTCGTCTGATATCATCTTTACACATATCCGGGAGTCGGCATATCCTACTAAGGGCCGCTACTGATTAATGGTTAAGAGTACTCAGACTATATCCAAGTATACATAAATCTATAGGGTTATATGCTTAAGTGGTTGAGACTTAATTCGTATGGTGATACGAATTCTGATGGGTTTAGAATTTCTAATGAGTCTCTAATGTAGAGTCCCCTCATAGGGCATCTATTTAAAGGGAGGAGGTAGTAACTTTAGGATTAACAGACAAGATAAGAATTCAAAATTCGCAAAACCCTAGGCGCTAGCACTCCGATGCAATGGTTTTTCTGCCCCGTACGTGTGGATCCTTGGAGGCGATGCTTTGAGGCTTCAACGCTAAGACGATCCACAATCTGTGACGGTGATGCAGAGCTATTGAAGGAGACGTGATGGTAGTATTGAAGGAGACGCGAGAATAGTGCGACTACAACCGCACCAACGCGCTACATCGACTCTATTTTAACTACAGGTCTAATCATCTGGTGGTAAGACTATCTCGAGCGGCATCCCTTCAGCTCCTAAATCCCTTCGCAAATAGATTTCAAGCACTCCAACGAATTCCCTTCACGGTTCCCTTTGGAAGGATTTGGAGTGAAATCTCTTCGAAAAAGGATTCTCTCTAATCTATACAAAAACCCGAGGGATCTTTCTTTGAGATGATAGGAATAAAGGGAATGAATATAGGGAAGGGAATGAAAGGAAATTATTGCAAATAGTCTTACTCCGTGATCTATAACTTATAATGATTTTTTAATTAAGCTGTAAAAATTTTGATTTTATGTTAAAGTAGCCTGCCAGTTCCTTTTTACGGTTTTCCTAGGTTCAAATCGTATTCATGCACAAATCAAGCTACTATCATACTGATGGAACAGGGCACGGATCGTACGTGCCATCGGATATACCTCGTCGTCCTGAGTCTCCTGACCATTATGATCCCCGAAAAGCATCCACCCCTCCAATCCCGGTTTCTCTTCCCGGCCGGCACTGTACAGACGCAAGCATGATGAGACCACACGTAAGGGCTCGCGATTGGCCATCGGCTTCGCTAACAAACCCTGCCATTCAATGGGAGAGAAAAGAAAATTCGGTAATATTAACAGTGATATGAACCACTTTTATGCGTTTCAACTGCACGCCCATTCCCACGGAACTATCCGCTTTACTGTGAAATCAAGCCGCCGCCGCCGCGGCTGCTATTACTGCAACAACTGCAAAAGGCCAGCAATATCGACACGTTGTTGCATTAAGATCGACGAATTTCTTTAATTGGGCTTGTTTCGCTAGCGAGCGAGCTCCTAATGTGCCGGTAATGGCGATGAGCTGAAACGGCCAGACCAAAAGGGTTAGGGGACTGGAGAGGATAGCGTGGGCCATTATGTTGGAGCCCCAGTTGGGCGCCGTTTTTAAGAGCTTGCGCGGGCACCCGCGCAGACAACGTCCTCCTCCTTTGATTCAACGGCCTTCCCGTGGATAGCAACCGGTAGAAGCTCGGTTAAACTGTCGTCACTCGTCAGAAACGGAAGCTTTCTGACTCCTGTCCGGAGTAAGAACGATGCATATTCTTGGGAGATCACTACGGGCAGTGAGCCGCGGGCGCGTGGGGCCAATGTTAACGATGCCCCTCATATCATGTTCTCGTTAATTCAGAGTTGTACTCAGCTGATTCACATAGAGTAGTATTGTGCAGGTTTCACAAAACCAGCGAAAACCGTTCGAAAACTGCGGTTTTCGAGCGTACCACTGCGGTTCGAGATCAAAAACCGCTCGGTAAACCGGTCTAATTAAAAAAATAAAAAATTCAAAAATTTGAAGAAAAAAAATTATGCATTGAAAACCGTTGAAAAATTGCGGGTTTTGCTGAAACCCGTTTTTAAGAACATTCAATTGCCTGTTGTTTTTGGTGAAAAACCTAGAGGTTTCTCGCAAAAAACCGCGGTTGCTCGTAAAAAACCGAATGGTTTTTTATTTTGTTAAAAAAAATTTCAAATTTTTTTGATTTCTTAACCCTTCAGTTTCTGACAATATTTAAGCGGTTTTTGAATTTTGAACTTCGAACTGTTTTTGGAACCCTGGTATTGAGTCGAGCCTTGTATCCAGAATTATGTGCTGTGCTCTCGGAGAAGTCTTCTATAAACCTCCTTGTAGTATGGAAGAAATTGCTCACTAGCATACACAAAGATCATGCAAGATTTTCAACATCCATGTGTTTACAACGCTATTGAAGTGTGCCTAATACATGACCGTCCATTGGTTGTCTAAAATTATTCATGACTGTACTTTATTAATGGGCTTTGCATAAAGCCTACAATAAATAGAACGAAACATACCCTTATTTGAATAGTTAAGTCTTCGACCAATTCAATCATAGTGGCCAATAAACCCTACTTCACATTGGTCGTCTCCGACCAGTAAAATAGTCACCCCGACCAGTGAATTAGTCGCAGACAAGCAATTACCTCCACACAAGTCTTCGTACATGAATTTATCTCCAGACAAGAGTGATTATTGATAAATGCAAGAACAAAGTTATGTACTATCGCACTTCTTCTTTACGAGATTGCTTATCATTGCACTTTGATATGAATTTGGAAGAGGTTGTGTATGACCGAAACCATGAAAACCTTAAGCTTGTTATTGCTTGGCATGGTTGAAAAGTAAGGCTGATGGTGCATGTAATTCCTTGTAATTGCTATTGTTGCAATCAATTAATGAATCAGTTTTTCAAGCACAAATAAAGTGCACAAAAAAATTCAATATTTTCAGGTTTTAAGATTGTTGAGAAAGGGAGATCATGCCATGCAAAAAATCGTTAATAGTACTTGATTTCTAGTTATGCTTACTCTACATTGTTTATGTGTAGATTTGAGGGTGAAAGTACTTTTGTTAGCATGACTTGGTGATGAATTTGTTACATTTGTGCATGACTTATAATGCTCAATACATAAAAAAAAGGACAAACAAAAAAACAAACAAAAAGATTTTGTTCTCTCTTTTGTATTCTTGATGAATCCATTGTCAAAGGTGGAGAATTTTGGACACATTTTGAACACATATTGCACATTCACACATATTTTTCTTCCTTCATTTCTCTTCTTTTTAGGGGGAGATTATTTCTTCTTTTTAGAGGGAGATTTTTTTACTTTGCTTTTTGTTTTAAAATAATTTTTTTTTGAAATTTTCTTATGAGTGAATACCAATGTTCAGTTCTAAATGGTGTTGCCAATGTTTTCATCAAGGGGGAGATTGTGAAATCATGTGCTGAAAAATTGGCTGAGTAATGAAATTGGCATTGCAAAGTGGTTATGATTATAGTATGTGTAGTGCTTGTGCATATGCTGTTTGAGATGTTGATCTGATATGCTGGTGATAGCATGATGATAGTTTTGCTTGATGCAACACGCTTGTGTGAGTGGTTGTATGGATTAACTTTGAGTCAAGTCGTGGACTTGTACTCGGATTTGTTTGATATGCTAGTAATAGCATGATGATGGTTTTGCTTGATGCAATGCACTCATGTGAGTGGTTGCATGGATTGACTTTAAGTCAAGTCATGGACTTGTGCTCGGATGCGTTTCTTGTTTATTCATGTGCAGGTGTTGCTCGAGGGCGAACGTGGTCGATGACGGGATTGGAACTAGGTTCATGGAGTAACTGAGGTTCAGGACTAGGTTCAGGGAGGAATCGAGGTCTTAGTGGTCGAGAATGTCATGCGGGACGTTCGGGCTAGAGAACATGCACATGAAGGCTGGTTAGTCATGTATTTACAGCATGTAGGCTGTATATGCGTGCAATAGTTATTTTTAGCCATGTTGGGCCATGTTGAGATGTATACAAACTCTTTCCATGTAGGAGTGGAGTTGTATTCAATCTCTTTATGTTTGCTCTATATAAATAGGGGGAGGTGTCTCCTGTTTATGCAAAGAGCCAGATTTTAGGGTGTGTACTCTTTTGTTTTTTGAGTACTGTATCCAGATGAATAAAATCCTTCTTGCAAATCTGACCATCCTGTGCATCCCGGCGTGAATAAGAAAATCCTTGCAACTAGAAGTTTTTAGTGTTTGATCTTTATTCTATTGCAGTGTAGTTGAAGCCAGCAAAGGAGTCAGGCAACTAGAAGAATTTGGAGAGCTCTCAGCACCTTAAGTTATTTTTTAGTCTGGCGTAGATTGGAGCATCGACTGAAGTTTTGTCCGTCGCAGCAGTCACGAAGTTCATCACAGAGTTCGGTTTCTTGCAAAGGTAATATCTCAAGATGTATAGATGTGATCGAATTGATTCTTTTTGGGTTAACTTTAGAATTGAATATAGTTTTTATAGTTAAAATTTCATATCAATCCAACGGTGGGATATTTGGAAATTACTATTTTTATGAACTGGTCGCCATACTGCTCGCCTGGTCGCCCGACTACTCGCGTGGTCGCCCAGATTCAGTCATCTTGCGAAGAACATAACTTTAGATCTGTAGATCCGATTGATCTGATTCTTATTGTGTTAGCTTTGTAATTGAGTCTAGTTTCTACAATTAAAATTTCACATTGATCTAATGGTTGGATCTTCAGGAATTTCTATTTTAGTGAATATGTGTCAGTCTACTCGCCCGAACTGCTCGTCTGGTCGCCCAAGTGCCCTACTGGTCACCCAAGTGCTCTACTGGTTTCCCAAGTACTCTACTGGTCGCTCAGACTGCTCTACTGGTCCCCTGGACTGGTCTACTGGTCTCCCAACTGCATAAATTGGTCTCTCAACTGTGTGAACTGGTCTCCTGATTGTTTGCCGTCTGTATGAACTGGTCTCCAAGCAATTTGAGTTTTAATTGGGGTGTGTTAGAAAAATAAACTTAAAAATTTGATTTTAGCTTCTGCGCAATCATTCACCCCCCCTTTGATTGCTACATTAGTATATTTCAATCGTACAGTTATGCACCAAGAACGAAATGTTGCAGAGAGCATCATTAGCATTTGTTTTGACTTCAAAGATAAGATAAAAGACAATATGAAGGCACGTAAAGATATGACCGAGATATATGACCGCCCAACCCTAGAGGTGAGAGAAGATAAAGAAGGACGTAGAGGGAAACCACGAGCTCCATATTGCCTTAAATTAGCAGAAAAGAAAGAGATACTTGTGTTGTTGAAGAATATCAAATTTCTGATGGTTATGCATCAAACCTGAGGCATGCAGTGAGCATTGTAATTGAAAAGTTAAATGGCCTGAAAAGTCATGATTACCATATTATAATAGAAAGGCTACTCTCTGTAATGTTCCGTAGTTACTTTAAAGAAGAAGTTTGGACAATATTAGCAGAACTTAGTTTTTTTATAGGCAATTATGTGCTAAGAAAGTATCCACTACAATGATGCAAAAAATGAAGAAGGATATCACGGTACTTATATGCAAGATGGAGAAGATATTCCCACCAGGCTTTATGAATGCAATGCAATATCTGTTGGTGCATTTGCCATATGAAGCGGAGGTTGGCAATCCTATGCAATACCGATGGATGTACCCAATAGAACAAAATCTTAAACAAATTCGGGCAACCATCCGTAACAAGGCACGAGTTGAAGGATGTATCGCAAAAGCATTTTATCTCAAGGAGATATCGTACTACACAAGCACATATTTCGTTGATGAACACAACATCAATATTCATATACCACGATATCACACCTCTCAAGACATTTCTGCCAGTAATCTGAAAATATTCTAGTGGAAAGGCAAGGTTGTTGATGGAAGTTCGAATCACGCTCTACCTTCGGAGGAATGGAATGCCACGTTGTTGTATATGTATGCAAACATCTAGGAAATGGACAAGTATTTCGAGTAAGTATTAGCATTTCATTTGACTACTTTCTTTCTTGACCAATATAAGTATTAGCATTTCGTTTGACTACTTTCTTTCTTGACTAATGTTCTAACTTCAATAAATTTTCGATAGGTTGTTTGATCAACAATATTGGAGATCAACCCAACAACTGGACAAATTATGACGTGAATGTTTACGAGGAGGCCTCAATTTTGTGACGTGGTTTCAACAACATGTAAATTTCTTTCAACACATACAAATAATTCATTAAGTTAAATATCTGGTTGAACGAACGCTCCACCTCTTGCAGTGTATGAGTGACAACACCGTTCATGAAGACCTAGCACAGCTATCCCACGGAAGCATTACAGCGAAGAGCTTTGGACGCTATGATGTAAATGGATTTCACTTTCACTCTACAAAATTTGAAGCAACACATCCACAATTAGCGACAACAAATAGCGGAGTTGTCACTAAAGCCTATGATGTGAATGGGCGCCAAACAGAATACTATGGTGTGATTCAAAACATAGTAGAATTCAAGTTTGGGGGAGCTAAAGACTTAAGAGTAGTCTTCTTTTATTGCGACTGGTTTAGTACAATATTAGGGGTAGGGATAAAGTATAACAACAAAGTTGGTCTGGTCGAAGTTAATCATCAATCATGTCTCACTGGCTATGATTCATTTGTGCTTGCTCACCAAGTTGAACAGGTGTATTATTTGTCGTATCCATGTACCTTGGAAAACCTGTCATCTTGGTGGGTTGTTCAAAAGGTTAATCCCCCTGGTCGTTTGCCCACACCTAGAGGTGACGACTATGGTGAAACTGATGTTGGCAACATCGTTCACGAAGCATATCAAGCAGATGGTTTGCCAAGCTTCTTTCAAGTTGATCTTGGGTTAAGAATTGATGAAATAGTTGGTGATACAACAGATGTTATTGTGGAAAATGTTCGAAGCAAGAAACGCTCTCGTCGTGGCTCAAATGGCTCGCAAAATGGTCATAGATCCATACCTCGTCGTGGTAGTGCACAAAATATTTCCATTGAACCATGGTGAAGTATGTTTTTGAGAATGCTGCAAAAAGGGTGGTGAAGGACATGATGTCCAATGCTCGTATCCAAGTAGTATGTATGTACTACAAGATGTTCAAACACTAGGATATGAGCAAGAAGTTAAGTGCTTCGAAAATCTACCTTCGAGAAGACGAGTACCTGTAGGTGGACCTGTCTTGGCTTAGGAAGTGTCCTGATGCTTGGCGAGCACTCTGTGCCTACTGGGCCTCGCCTGCCTTCGTGGAGCAGTCTAGAATGAGGAGGGGCAATCGTCAGGCAGGCTCTAGGGTAACTCAGCAGTATGGCGCCGATAGACATCTTCGTCTCACTAAGCGAATGGTATGTTTGTTACATCGTAGTTGTTAACTCTTTACATTATATCTTACAATTATACTCACTAACACAAGTGAACATTGGATTATAGGAGGCTCAAAGTGGAGTTGCGCCAAGCTCTATTGAGACGTATCTTCGGGGCCACTACGGAGATGATCCTACACAGCCTGATCAGCTTTGTAGTTCTATAGCTTCACAAAATTTGGTCAGTACAATTTTCAAAGTACCAACTCAATGTATTTTCAAGATTTCTCTTAAATTGCATATATTGTAGGCTCGGTACGAAGAATTAATGGTCAAACGTTACAGAGAAGACTATGATTAGAGGATAGAGGAGATTGATGTGGTTGCTTTGTACTCGAGTGGTGGTGGCAAGAAACATGGCAGATTTCCCATGTTCAACAGGATCGTTGATTCCAGTAAAGCCTTAGCCGAGGCAAGGTCGTCTCATTCTTCTTAGAATAGCTCACGAATTTCTCATGATGTTAGGTAGAAAGTAGAGTTGTTGAGGCGACAGCAGGCAACAATAAGGCAACAAGAAGAACTGTTGAGACAAGCAGAGGAAAGGATGAAGCAACGTGACCAGTACATGATTGAATGGTAGGGATCACAACAGCAACACATTCAAGTAAGTACACCAAGCTGTAAATAGAAATAAATACATATATTTTATCTTTTATGAATTCAAATACTTTAAGCTAAAAGAAATATCTTGAATTGTGTTCGATGAACCGTAGTTGTTAGTTAGTTGTGAAGTTTATGAATTTAATTACATTTAATTGTGAACTTTTTTTTTGTCTAAGATACAATATTTAGATATAGCCATTTACACTTAGAATTGTTCAATGTTACTACATTTTAAAATTCGCAAATGAAATTGATGTTCTTACTTTTCAGGACATTTTATCTACTCACTTGGAATTGGCTGTGTCACTTCCACCGTTTCAACCTCCTTCACCTCCTGGCTTTTTCTTCTCACCTACAAATATGGCATATTTCATTTCAAATGTTTGGTTATTTACATTAATAGTGGTAAATTTTTACAAATTTTTGGATACATCATACAGGGGCCGCCACCACCTCCTGAAGCTGGAGGCGATATTGGTAGTAATTCAAGGTCACCATCAGTTGGTCAATATTTCAACTCAGGAGGTGATGTGGGTAGCGGCCATGACTTCCACACTTCACTAAGTTAAATTTGAATTTTTGAGGTAAATCTGTGGCATGTGTGCACGATTATCAACTTGCAGCATCAAGTTGTGAGCTATTGAACTTGTGATGTGAGATGTGATGATGAACATAATTAGGTTGTGATATAATGAACTTGTTAGGTTGTGTGGATTTTGTGAATTTGCGATGGACATTATGATTGTGTCATGTCAATTTGTGATGGAGACTATATACATATATGTATATACATATATGTATATACATATATATGGTTGTGTGACGTGAACTTGGACACTATTGTGGTGAATTTGTAAGATGAATATCTGTAATGAACTTGTGATGGAGACTCTATTATTGTTAGAATTTTATATAATTTTTATTGAATTTTTCTATGAATTATATGCATGCGGTGAATTTCTATGAATTTTCTAGGGTTTTTATAATTTTTTGTATTTTTTTAAAATTTACAAAAGTATTTTCGTCAGCCTTGGCTGATGAAAAATACCCAGCGCCATGTGAACAGATGCTTACGTGTCTTGCCTACTGATGTGGCAGAGCTATTTTCGTCGGCCTTGGATGACGAAAATAGCCCTGCCACATCAACACGCGTGGGTCCGGCTGATTGACGGCTAGTATTTTCGTCGGCTGTTGTTGACGAAAATATCCATATTTTCGTCAACGTACTTTTGTCGGCTTATTTTTGTCGGTTTGCCGACGAAAATATCTATATTTGTCGATTTTTCCCTTATTTTCATCGGTTTTTTTCCCTTATTTCCGTCTGCAGTGAGTGGCACAAAGCATATATATATAGATTTGAATGTTAAATGGGGACAAATATTTTATTTGACTTTTTAGGTTAATGCAAATTTAGCCTCACATAATACTGCTTTTATTCGTACCATATGTTATTATTTATTTGCAAGGAAATTCTACATGAATTTGCGAGGAACTAAGAGCATCTCCAACAGTGCCTAAAATCCATTCCCAAAATCTGATTTTAGGCTTGATTAAAAAAAATACTCAACAGTTCCTCTTTCTAGCTCCTTAAATTTTGGCACACCCAAAAACAGCACCCCGACTCCTCATTTTTGTGCGCTCTGTCCGCGCTCCCAATCAACATTATTTGGCGAGGATGGCCCACCGGACCAATTCAAAGGTGTTTTTGGGAGAAAATATAGGAACGGTTGGAGAACAAGGTATTTTGTAGACCCAAAATTTTTTAGGAATGTCCCAATCTAAAAATATTAGGAGTCTAAATATTAGGAACTGTTGGAGATGCTCTAAACTCGTTTACTGACTCATACCCTAGAGATATCGGAGGACAGAACGGCTCTAAAAGGCAAAGATGCTGACTGCCTTATTGGGAGACTAGGAAACATGCATATGGGCTTGGTACCAGGGCCATTGGCACACTAGGACAGGTGTTTAGTATAAATTCGTAAAGTATACGGTGGGCCATATGTATTTATCAACTGAGTTAATGCGCCGTTGACATTGTGCACCGTAAGCCTTTTTAGGGGTGTTTGCTGATCGTAGGAGTCTACATCATCCCAGTCTGTTTTTAGGGAAATGGTCATAGAACTCGTTTTCTACGAGCCTGGCTGTGAGTGCTTTGTGCATCGTACTGATCTGGCTCTACACATGTATGAGCAACCAAACACTATCTTGTATGCGTGGATCTGAGCTCACGCGATACAACGAGCAACCAAACGTTAGTTTTCTGACTCCCACGAGTCTGACCGCGTGAAACCAAACAACTAAACAGCCCCTTAACGTTCACACTTCACAGTCTACTGGCACCGGATGCTTGTACTACTGTTTATGTATACTCCCTCCGTTCATTTTTATAAGGCGTATTTTGACTTTGCACAAGGATTAAGGTTACGTTGAAATTGAGAAAGGTATGAGAGAAAATGACTTAGATGCCCCCACTTAATTATCTTGGAAGATGAAAGATATATTTTATGTGAGTGTTAATGAATAAATGCATATGGTTAAGAGAGAATAAATAGTGGTATAAAAGGAAATGCCTCATTAAATCTACATGCAAGCCTTATATTTCTGAACAAGATCATTCAAAAAATAAGCCTTGTAAAAATGAACGGAGGGAGTACTGTATAATAGTAGTACTTGTTTACTCTCAAGGCATGTACAATGCTATAGACAGTTACTGTCTATAGTAAATTGCTATGTCATCTATAGACAACCTTATACAATGGTATAGACAATTATTTTTTTGGTTCTCGTGCTACAATCAATTCATCTCTACACACAAACAGCTTGGTTCCGTCTTTCGATCATTGCAAATGTATAGATATCTTCTTTCTCTTTCCTCTTTCTTTTTCATCCACATCAACAAATAGGTGATATGGCAACTCTTATAGACAGTTGATGTCAATCCATTATACATGCTCTCAGGCCTAAGTAGGAACAACTGGTTAAATTGTGCGTTTGCGTATAAATCCATGGCCAATGAAAACTCGCCACTATCTTGCCTTGCTACAATGGAGAACCCAACTCCGTTGCATTGCTACAATCCATATTTAATAATTAAAACGGTTAAATATGGTAAATTTTTCACGAGAAATTTTGTAGGGCTTACCCTATACAACCCGGTAGAAATTGTTGCGTGGAATGTCCATACAGGTGGCTAACTAGATATTGATCCGTTGGTTCATTAAAAAAGAACAAAAAAACAAACAAACATTGGAGCGCGTCCAAAGGCCAAAGCGTCAGCCGAGCCACAGTGGCAACCCTTACTATCAACAAGCAGAGTAAAAGCTGTACCCGACGATATCGAAATTCATGAAAAATCAACAATTTCAAAAGCTATGAATTTGAAATCTGGTCAAACTGTAGAGCAAAATTTGAAAGAAAAGGCAGAAAACCACTCGAAAAGAGACGAATTTCAAGCAGTTTTCTCAAAAAATCGGCAACAGATTGAAAAATTAAAAATGTATAAAAAAGGAAAATTGCAAAAAATATTGTAAAATTTGTAAAAAGCCACTAAAGGCAAAAAAAGAAAAATATAAGAAATATATAAAAAATATGGAAAACACACGAAAAAATTTCGGCATGATCTTTCCTAAATATAATTTTTTTTTGATATGACCTTTGCTATATTTTAGACAAATATAGGTTGTAAAGTAGGCATTTAGCAATAATGTATCACAAATGATCTTTCATTTCAATACTACTCATATATCAATCCAACAAGTACAAAAATAGACATTCACATAATCGTATACCAATACCATTCACATATCAATACCAATCAAAACTATTTATATTTCAATACATTTCATTTGAAGTTGTGAAGTAGACATAACTTCGTCTTCTTCTATTGTCATATATATGCTACGTTCAACCTATATGAACGGAATGTTAGTAAAAAATTAAGTTGCAATGCAATGAAACATACAAATAAAACAAAATTTTAGCATGATCTTTGCTATATTTTAGACAATCTAAAATTGTAAAGTAGGTATTTAGCAATAATATGTCAAAAAATAACCTTTCATTTCAATACCATTCACATTATAATCCAACAAGTGCAAAAAATAGATATTCACATATTAATGCTATTCATATTTTGATACTTTTCATTTGAAGTTGTAAAGCAGGCATATTTTCATCATCCTTCCCACATAAATACCATGTTGGATCTGCATAGACGCTATGTTAGTAAAAATCAAATTGCAACGAAATGAAACATGTAAATAAAACATTACCTTCGGAGCTACCGATAGTATTATTGTGTGTATACTTGGTTGATCATGTTGTATTCTTTGGTGGACATCAAGACGTCAATCCTCATGTAGCTAGCAATTCGGCCTTATAATCATGCCAGCTTTGCTCCGTCTATGGACTTATCTATTGCTATTGTTGGTACAATATAGCATAAAACTTAGGGTCGTACCACTTATAGATCTATTGAGAGGTTGTGCATGAGTATCAGGGATGACGTGGTCATAGTTGTCATATGAGGCATAGTTCATTTGCGTCTCGGCGACGCTATAGGAGCTAGAGCTATCCTGTAGTGAGTTATGGCTGTGTCAGTGGTCCTTTCCCTTCCCTCCAGTAGTTATCCTCTGTCATTGGAGAGCGCCATGTTCTTCTATTCTGTGTTGCATAAGTGAACTGCGATTCTCTTGTAAATTTGATGGGACGTTACTCTTCTAATTGGTGCGTGAGAGGGATGGAGGCATCGGCACCAAACTCACCACCAATGACCTACTTCGCACTCTTCCCTTTTGTGTCCACTAATAGGTGTCAATCTTTGGTTGCACGAGGCTACAGGTCATACTAACATTGTAATCTTCTATCGCTTACGATCTTTCTCGTTGTGAGTAACTCCAAAACATCTTCGATAATAGATCGTTGCGATCTTCTCCAGCCCCCTCTAGAAGATCTACTACCACCACCGTGCTCGTACCTACCACCTGCCTGGCTCCTAAATTCTGCCTCCACCCTGGAGGCAGCCACGGCATGCTAGAGTTGATCATCCTTATCAGCATCACCTGTGTACTCTGAATATACACTTCTCCTCAACGGGGAATCTCCAGCTGCTGTTTTTCCTTGGTCTCTCCTCTCTCTTGTCCTTCTTCTTATCCTTTGTCATACCTAGGCCATGCTGAAAGTATTCACGAACTTCTACAGGAACTTTACTACAATGGACGATACTCGTCCCACGCCCTGCCAAGTGCTGCTTCAGTCGGGTTGCACCGCCTCCTTTCTTCTCTTTGAGACAGTGATTGCATCGAAATCCACCACCCAACTTCTCGCCGTGATCCTATACCACGTCGACATAGTTTGCCATCTGCTAATAGAAAACAATAAGAAATAAGCATGCATGTAATTTACATACAGAAATTGGTTGTGTAAATAATTTGCAAGAAATTGTTTGTGTCAAGCTGCAAGATGTAGAACAAAATAAGTACAGAATATAACTAATGTTACAGAGTACAACTTCCATACTAATTTTTTTGTAGTTCATATATGCATACAACAAGAAGTAAGCTTGTCAATATTGGATAACATTAACATATTAAAATATACCATATCAAGATAATTTACGTGCATACAAATATTATTACTTAAATAAATAATACTATTTTCAATTGTTGTCCATTGCTACTAAATGTAGTTCAACAAATATTGCTATTAAATATAATTGAACAAATATTGCTACTAAATATACTTGAACAAATATTGCTACTAAAATATGTTGAATTAAATATTGCTACTTAACATACTTGAACAAATATTGCTACTAAAAATACTTAAAACAAATATTGTTACCTCAACAAATAGTACCATTTTCAGTATGACCACAGTGAGCATTGCAGTAGCATTTTCCAACCAATTAAAATACAAATACATGCATAATAGCTCCAAGGTACTCAATCGAAAATCAACAATACCAAGTGAAAATCTAGCACTTTTCGACGAAAATCGACTGGATTTCGCAAAATTCATTATCGAGTTTGAAATTCACTGTGGCTCTCGATTTTTGCTCAAATGTGTCAGATTTCGATGCTTACCGCTTGAAATTTACTCGTCGCCGGTGGAAAGACGGCGAATGGCTGCTGGATCTAAGCAGACATGTCGCCTTCATCATGTCCAGAGATGGGGGATCTTCGGGATGCAATGAATGGTTGTTAGAAGCATCGCTACTAGTTGCCAATTGTTGCTGTTCGTCGTGGGCTGGGGTGGGTCGGAGGCCCAGAGCGGCTCCGGCCTATGTGCTCAAGCGTGCAGGTTATGCTTTGTTTTTTTGCTTTTCTATTATCTAAATTTTGAATAGCTTAAAAACGTCTTTAAACTTCATTTTACAAAAAATATTCGCACAAAGTTCATAAAGCTATTGATACTAATTTTAGGAATTTTTAGATAATTTTTATTTTAAAATTTTCAATTTTTTAAATTTGAATTTAAGTGGTAAACCAAATGAAATGTTTTTCCAAATCAGATCGCTACGAGCGAATTTCGTGAATTTGAAACGATTTTGTTGAAGAGGTGAAACCCTGTACGTGACCGCTTGTTGCATACTTACTTTCCTAAAGATTGAAAGATTCACGCCTCCTGCTCGCTTTGAGCCGGGCTCGGCTCAAAATTTTCTTTTTTGCGTTTAAGCCTTTCAAAAAATCTGTAATTGCATATTAGTCCTTTTCGTGTTTTCCCCGGATAGGACCTTAAAAAAACGCGGATCTTTCGTGAGAGGACCCTAAATAAATACCGAAAAAAAACGTAGTGACGTTTCGATCATTTCCGGCTATTTTTTATGAATTTATTTTTCCCGTTTAAGTCTTTAAAAAAATCATAATTACGTATTTATCCTTTTCGCATTTTTTACGGAGAGGACCTTAAAAAAATACGGATCTTTCGTTAGGGGACCTTAAAAAAGGAGGAAGGTACCTCAGACTGGGAGAGCTCACCTCGGCTGGAAGTAGTGATTTTGGTAGTGCTTGATTGCTCAGAGTACTTGTTTCGTCAGGTTCAGTTTCCCTAATGCTAGCTGAGAATGTCTGTTTAGATCGGTTGTCTAGTAAAGTTCTATTGTGTTTGTTAACTGGGTGTTGATTGTGGCGGGCGCGCCTCGAGTACGTAGGGCGCTGTTGAACTCGTTTTATTCTTGGAGTAAAACATGGGAAACCTTTTGATTTAAAAAAAAAGATACCGGAAAAAACGTAGTGATGTTTCGATTGTTCCGGCTATTTTTTACGAAAAAGACCTTTTCGATTTAGCACGATCGCAGATTCTTCGTGGGAGAACCCCAGATATATGCGAAAAAACGTTATTTTTTGTGTCCTTTCAGCCATTTCGCTCATTTCTTCGACAATTTTTTTTTAAAAATACCGTCGAAAAAAAAATTTTACGAAAAAAAAGCTCGCGCGAAAAATATTTAGTTGCCCAAATGTGCGGTGCCACCGCTGTGTGCTGGCAAATCCAAATCGCCGCGTCACCAACCGTATCGCTTCGCCGTGTGGTTACGCAGGCGGCAGGTCCGTCCGGTGCACCGTGCGCACCGGCCTCCGCTGGCACGTGCCTTCCGACCGTGCGCAGCGGCGCGCACGGCCAGTGCCGCTTCACATCGCCCACGTGCGCTTGGGCACGACGTACGCCCCAGCCGCCCGCCACCCCCGCGTCCAACACCGTGCGATGTACCGCTTCGCCCTCGCCGGTGGCGCCCTCGCCGCGACGTGGAGGCCGGCGGGGGCAGCCACGCGGGAGTAGGCGAACAGTGTATCAACTGTTCGGTATTCATTCACTGACGAGGTTAGCAGACTTGACAGGTCCTTGATTGAGAATCCTCGGCTCAACTTTGAAAACCGTCGTGAATTCGATCGCGATGTGCGCTTCGTCCATCGAAAAGGACCGTGCGCGTCGCTCACAGGGTGCACCTGTGCGCGTGCGCGTCGCTCCCAGGATGCACCTGCGCGCGCGTGTCACGAGGTCAATCTAGATTATCACCGAGGATAGTTTTTACGGCGTAATAAGTCGCGTGCATTATTTTTTTCATAAAAATGATTTTGTTTTTTTTATCAGCATTTTTTTAAAAAAATCATCAAGGAAACGCGGAAACGCGCAAAATGGTTGATAGGATACAAATGCATCCGCGATTACGTTAAATCGAAAGTTCATTTTCGTGAAAAATAGCCAGAATGATCCAAACGACACTACGTTTTTTTGGTATTTATTTAGGGTCCTTTCACGAAAGATTCATGATTTTTGAACCAGTAGGTCGTCTTCGCAAAAAACCGCATGAAGGATCTACACGTAATTACGCATTTTTTTAGGGACCTACACGTGAAAAGGAAAAATGGTGCCGAGCCGGTCGGCCGTGCACTTTTCTTTCGCGGAAACAATTTCGGTTTTTCGTCTGTTTTTTTAAATCGTGGAGGAAACACGAGAAATGGTTGAATGAACACAAGTGCATCCACGATTGCGCTAAATCGAAAAGTTCTTTTCGTGTTAGATAGCCAGAATGATCCAAATGCCACTACGTTTTTTCGATATCTATTTAAGGTCCTCTCACGAAGGATCTGTGATTTTTTCTGAACCAGAAAGTCCTCTTCGTAAAAAACCACGAAAAGGACCTATACATAACTATGGATTTTTAGAAAGGTCTAAACGCGAATTTTTTTTGAGCCTCAAATCAAGAAATAGTAGGGGTATTATTAGTCCCCGGCTACTAGCAGGTTCAAAATCTCACGAGATTTGATCAGGACAGAGTTGAAATCACAGAGGGATGAAAAATTGAAAATTAGGGTTGCTATGGTATTTTTATCAATTTCGTCGAGATTTTCAGCCAGTTTTCTTTTTCTTATTGGATTTTCGCATCATTTTTTTTGTGAAATATAATGCTATTTATAAGGAATACATGTGACAGATTTGCAAAAAAATACATACACAAAACTCTAAACCCTAACTTAGATTTTGGTCTTAAATGATGTATGTCGGGCTAAACACTAAACTCTAACGTGGATTTTGACCTTAAATAATGTATTTCAGTATAAACCCTAAATCTTAACTTGGATTTCGGCCTAAATCCTAATTTGGGAATTCTAGGTGCAAATACTTAGTATTTTGCATTCAAATAAATAGAAAATATAGATAAATATTTGCATGATTTATTTAATATTTTTTCTAGCATCGGGAGACTATTTCACAGAGGTTAAAAATCACCGAATTTTGGTTTAGAGTTCCTAAAAAATTCTGGATTTGAAATTTAGTTTTTCAATTCTAGCCAAAAATTCTAAAATCTCACCGAAATTTTGGATTTTGGTCACTCGAGATGCGATCTGAAAACGAAATTTCAAATTTTGGCTGCTAGCACCGTGGTCTCTGCCTCTGGCCTAGTTCTGTCGTCCTTCCGGGGATAGTAACCTGAGCGCGGTGCTATCGTAGTAATCGCCGGCTCCAAAGTCAAACCATTGTTTTCATCCGCTTGCTTGTGGGGTTTGGTAGTGCGGTGATGCCCAGGCCCAGCAACGTAGGTTTATTCGTCTAGAAAAAAGATGAGGTCTTCTGATTGGAGTGCAATGGGCACGGTTGTATCGATCGCCCACAGGATCGATGGAGAGATCACATGGAATGCAAAAGCCCATACGGACGCCTAGCTAAATGTTACGATCTAGGTTCTGTCTGCAACAGGTAATCGAACTTTTTTTTAATAATACATTTTTTTTCAAAATTTCAAAAATATACCACGGAGGCGACATGGGTATATTTATGTAATTATTTTTGCCGTGGTATATTTTTGAAAGTTTAAAAAATATATATTATTAAAAAAAAGTTCACAGGTAATCTATATGTGAATGAATATTAGCTTGATGTTGCTTATTCTGTTGCTACGAATTAACATAAGAAGATTGGGACTATTATACATTCTTGTGATCCAGCCACTCCAGGAAACATTTAAAAGTTATTTTTTAAGTATATTTCACAAAACTACAAATTTATTGTATAAATTATCAGAAAACTATATGTTTTAACTTATACATCACAAAACTACAGATTTTATAAGAACTTTTGTTATAAAACTAAATGTTGTACAATTAATCGTAACTTGTAACAGTTCTAGTAATATGAGCCTACATGGCAACCTTATACACCCCTATTTCCTATTTCGCTCATGCGCCCATATAGGCTCATCGCTGTCAAACACGTTATAAGAATCGATCAATTCTAACCTATAATTTTGTGATAAAAGTTCTACTAAAATATATAATTTTGTAAAAGAGAAGCTAAAACATGTAGTTTTTTTTTATAATTTGTAGAAAAAATATATTGTGTGAAATTTACACTTTTAAAAAACAAAAGGAGAGCAGTGCCAGCAATACAGCAATATCGATCAAGCAACACACAAAGTCCACCTCTAAAGTAGGCCTTATTTGAGAGGTTTAAAGTTAGGTTCAACTTATGAAAAGTTAGTAAGTCCCCTCTCAAATAACTCACCTTTTAAACGGTTTTTGACATAAGCCATAAGTCATATATAACTAACAAAAACCAAAAGCTGAAAGTTAGATTGAATCTGCTTTTACAGCTTATCACTGAAGAAAATTGCCTATTTATTAAATGGTCTCTTATAAAATAAACTAGTGGCGATTTTAATAAAAAAAAAATAAGTTTTTTAGAAAAGGCAACGTTTCAAAGAGATCCTAAGAGTATGTACAATGGTACATGTAAGTCTCTAATTTTGCATATGAGGATAAAAAAATGTGGAATAGAGAGTTGAGCCAAGCTGCAAACAAAAAACAGTTGTGTTGAAGAAACTATCTACTCATAAATGTGTTATCTATACCATTACAACATTTCAAAGAGACCCTAATGTGATTCGCTAGCCGGGTAGACTTCTCCGCCCACCTGCACTTAATGCCTCTCTCTCAGCCGCCGCACGAACGCGCCCAGGCGAGCAGCCGGTGGAGCCGCGTGGCGCGCGCTCGGTCACGCAGGTGGTGATGGCGACAAGCGCCGCCGCTCGGGATCGAGCTATCGTCGGCCGGCTGCCATGCCGCGACATCTGAGCGCTCTTACTCCAACACGACGAGGAATACGGTTGCGCGTTAAGGTCGAGCGCGCCCCGCGCGCGCGCGCATCTTTCCGTAAACGCCAGCCGCGCGCGGTATTCGTTTGTCCGGCAAGCTTAGCCGCGGATGGTGTCGTCCGTCCAGCCATGGAGCTTCACGCCGCCATGTGTGCGCTACTCGACCGACCCGTACTGCTGCTGCCTACGATTTCAACGTGTGCACCCTGTCGCGCGCTACTGCTTTCACAGGTTCACCCAGCTAGCTGGCATTCATTGCCCGCCGCAATCAGTCGCAATTACACGAGCTGCAACAATTAACAGCGGCCGATTTTATTGCGGAGGTAAGTCATGAGTCACCGTTGGTACGTAGGAGTTATACATCCTTACCATTTATTTTAAGGACTTTTTAGGATCAGCTTCAACCATTTATTTTAAGGACCTTTTTAGCATCAGCTTCAACCATTTATTTTATTTTAAGGACCTTTTTAGGATCAGCTTCAACCATTTATTTTAAGGACCTTTTTAGGATCAGCTTCAACCATTTATTTTAAGGGCCTTTTTAGCATCAGCTTCACATGCAGTTGAATGGACACCGCAATTTAAGCATTCTCTATACAACCGTCTGAAAGGAGCAAGATCTTCCTGGGGAGTACTGTAGCAAAAATATAGAGAAAAGTTGCTGTAGCATCAACAATAGCAAGCTGCTGTAGCACGCCGTTTTAGACGATCTAGACCGTTGATTCGCTGGATCAGACGGCTCTGTTGAATGGGAACTGCTTAATTGATAGTCTACATTCAAACTGCATGTAATCGATGTCCTAATTTCAACGATCGTACACGTTGCTTAATTTATTGAGTACGTATGCCGATTTTACCACAAGCATTGCATGCCTGGTATTCTTTGACGCTCGTTTGGAACATAGGATCTGACATGAATCTTTTACCGAACTTTACACATAGTGAGAGCTGGCGCTTCTTTTCCTACGAAATTGCTATAGAATTAGCGTGTTCCGAAAAGGACCGAAATACTTCCACCTAGTATTCTTTTCGTTTGGAACATAGGATCTAACATGAATCTTTTAACTAGGACCTAAAGTGATGTACAACATGCTCTTGAACTAGGACCTAAAGTGATGTACAACATGCTCTTAAGCTTGAATCCCTTTTGAAACTAGCACACTGAAGTTAGTGGAACGGCACAACCAAACGGGCTTGAATTGTTGCAACGCCCAGAGCGAAGCCCATACGGCCCTAACAAGGCAGTCGCGACGAGTCAAACCAGCCCAAGCCCACCCGACCGCTGGATGAAGCGAATCCGAGCCGTCCACTCCGCGTCAAGCCCCGAGCCAACCATTTATAGCCCTATCGCCGCCACCCCGCACTCTCTTTCCCTTCCCCTACCCAGCCTCTAGGGTTTATCGACGAGACCAAGCGGCGGCGGCGAGATGGTGCAGCGCCTTACCTACCGGAAGCGTCACAGCTACGCGACCAAGTCCAACCAGACCCGGGTCGTCAAGACCCCTGGTATTCTCGATCCGTTCTTGTTTTTCTTGGAGGATTTCTCGTTTGGTGGTTTTCTTGATCTGCGTTGGTTAGTTCATGGTGGATTTGATGGCCTTTTGTAGGTGGAAAGCTTGTATACCAGTACACCAAGAAGCGGGCGAGCGGCCCCAAGTGCCCCGTGACTGGGAAGAAGATCCAGGGGGTGAGCGACGCAGCTCTACTATGCTCTAGTTACCTCTTCTGTTTTGGGTTTAGGTTAGTTTAGGATGCGGTTAGCCTTTGTGTTCCTAGTGGTATGCGATGTCTGTATCGGTTCCGGATTGTACCGTGTGGAATTAATAGCTATGGTTAGTGCTATTGGTGTCGAACTAATACTTGGATATCTTGATTTTCGGTTGGTATCTAGATGGTTTGTGGTGTCTTTCGTCTTGGGGGTGTAACGGAGTTGTGATGATAAACTCAATTTGATGCTGCATTGTGCTTGCTGATGAGGAGGATGTAATTGCAGGCATTGGATCTTACTTATCTAAATTTGTTGACTGAAGTTAGTGGCTAATATTGGCATGTGCCATAGCTTACTCTTGGGGGGAAATTTTGTTTTGAAGTGTCTTGTGATTGACGTTGTTTGTGGTGTTCTTGCTTTCTATGTGCTGCATTTTAGGGTGACATTAATCGGTTTGTGAACTATCCTTTCCTTCTACCTCTAGTGTTATAATTTTCTCATGTCAATTATAGCTTTTGGTTTAGTTGTATATCTACCACACTGAAAGTTGCTGGCATGCCTGCATTTCATGTTTATTTTTTGTTCTGGTGACATTTATTTTGAAGCCTACATAACTGTTGGGAAACTGATTATCTGTTTCAAAATGAATGCTTGTAAGGTTGCCGGGTGACACTGAGGCGGCATGTATTGTAGTCAAGCGAAAAGTGCCTTTTGGGATTTTAAAACACTACTGAATTAGTAGGAATGGAGTACAAACTGTCATCTCAAATTAGCTACACTGGTTGCTACAATTTTAAGTCCATGGCGCCTTTCATTGTGCAGTTTTGTTTATTAACATCATTATCTTGTGGTCATGCTACATTGCTTACTTTATGCGCTGTGTTAACATTTTGTGAACAAAAATTTATGCATATAACCTTCATTCGTACATGCGTGTATTGTGGTTTTGGCCATTAGGCCAACTTAATTGAGTTGATTTCACTATTTTGCAATGTTGAGTAATCCTTTCAGCATATGTTAGGTCTATAATAACTTTGGCCTGCTGTTGGGCCTGAAGTGCACATTCAGTTGGTTGGTTTTTTCAGGTGGTTTATAGTTCCAATGAACACTGTACATGTGCATCTATCACCTGAGTGTGCACAAACCTTCATTTTGTTGTATCAGTGAAAATGTAGTGTGGGGTAGATAATTTGGTTGGTTGAAATGAATCGATGTCATTTACTGTACTTTGTAATTGATGCCTTTTCACCTTACCGATACCACTTATTCCTAATATATTTATGTGAATATTTCCACTTGAGGGCTCACATTGTAATTTTTTGTTTCCAGATTCCCCACTTAAGGCCTGCTGAGTACAAGAGGTCCAGGTTGTCTAGGAACCGCAGGACTGTGAACCGTCCTTATGGTGGAGTGCTCTCTGGAACTGCTGTTAGGGAGAGGTAATCAAATAGAGCTAGATATACTCTGATGTGATAAGTCTCACGATTTGTCATCTTGTAATCTTATGAGTTATAACTATTGCTGTGCAGGATCATCCGTGCCTTCTTGGTCGAAGAGCAGAAGATCGTCAAGAAAGTCCTGAAAATACAGAAAACCAAAGACAAGACAGCTTCGAAGTAGAGCTCCTCTGAAATGGATGCACAACGCTGTTTTGTATACAATGAAGTATTTTTGATGGTGGTGATGAAAGTATCTTGTTGCCTCGTGTTAAATGTTTAGTATGTGAGAGACATACCTCTTGAGTTTAGAGTGTTTCAAATCCTGTTACCTCTTCGTTGTCGGAGTATCAGGACATCTGATCCTGCTAGTTGCTTTGTCATGAATTCTGATAATTTCGTGGAACTATCAGCTAGTCGAATTTGCCTACTCGTTTCTTGCCTACTCGTTTGTAGCAATCTTTTCATTTATGGCCGCCCTTCATGGTTCATGGGCGTATTCTTACGCATTCGTCAGGCTACTGTTGTTTTGTTGCTCGCGCATTGATGGTTTTGCACAGAAATTTGGTTTGCCAAATTAGCAGTCGAGTGGTTCGGTGCATAGGGGTGCAATCGGATCAGATTTAGTTGGATATCGCTCTTTTTATATTATAAGCCATATTTTTGGTCAGATTTAGATAGTATCAGATACGAATATGGTATAGATAATATCGGTTTTGGATTCGAATACAGAGCGGAATTGGATCGAATACGGAGTAGAATCAATATGGTATCGAATATTTTTATTTAGATAATGTGCGAAAACAGATACTATATAAAGTAAACATGTAGTACTGATAAACCAACCATATGAGTTCAACATGCAACAAGATTATCGCAGTCTTACAAGTCATTTATGAGATAGTTTCAAAATATAGAATAATATGTAAATAATATTACGATAAATCGATAACATGACCATAAGCCATCAGGTCCATAAGTCCACACTGAATGCATGCAAATTCCATAGAATATCAGTCCGCGCAGATAGTTTTGCCTCTAGAAAAACAGAAACACTAGAAATATAGAAACACTAAGCAGGTTTTCATCATGCCATCAAATTTGTAACACTTCGCCGCCAATACAAACTCTTGAACCTGTTCATCCAATCAATACAATTCCTTTTCTTATGCAGCTCAAATTCAGAAGTGACTAAATAAATCATTTTCATGCGCATGTAAGGAAACGAATGAGCACTAAAGATAAGCCCATATGCCCTTTAGAAGTGGAATATATAAATAGTAATCAACAGAAGATGAGATCATGAGAGCTCGATTCTTTGCTGAATTTATTAAATGTTAAAAATGAAGCAGAATATCCATCAGAGATCAGAGTATCAGACTGTCACCTACCTGACTACCTCTCGATCTGGGAGTAGAGGCGTATAGAGACAGTGGCGGCGGGACTAGGGTCGTGCGCCGGGAAGGGCGGAGGAAATGACGGCGTCGAGGCCCGAGGGGCAGCGAGACGGGCGGAGAGGGGCGACGGCGGAACCGGCGGATGATGGCGAGACTCGGGGGACGAACCGAGCGCAGGGGGTGGGTCCCAGGACGAGCGGAGCAAAGGGGGACGCCGAGCCGCCAAGGTCCGAGGGGTGGCGGGACAGGAGGAGAGGGCGGCGGCAGAACCTGCGAACGGCAACGGGAATCCGTGTCGGGAACGAATCGAAGAGGGGCGGGAATCGGTGTTTGGTGGATGATCGGAGAGGGGCGAGCGCTGAGGCCCGAGGGTCTTCGCCGAGGCCCAAGGGGCAGCGAGACGGGTGGAGAGGGGCGGCAACAGGACCAGTGGACAGTGGCGGTAGGTCTCGTGCTCAGGTTCGGGCCGTCGCCCTTGGGTCTGGACCTGGAGGCTGAGAATGAGAAAACTAGGGTTAGGTTGGGCGCCTGGGTGTCTGGCTAAGTGGCTAACTTGTTAAGGGCTTAAGGCAGCCGGTCGGATTTCTGATTGTCTTAATCCGGATATATCTGAAAATATATTCGAAATATCCCGATTCGATGGATAGCGATGTCGATCGAATCGATCCGATTACACCCTAAACCGTTAATCAGATAGTTGAAAAATATCCGCAATCTTATGCCTAATCCGAATCATAGTTTCTAGATAAAACTATCATTTTAGAAACCATGAAAATCTATCCGAATCCGATCCGCATCAAAACAACTCTAAAAATACATCCGGTAAAACCATGTTTTTATGCGGATAATTCTCAAAATTATGCCCGATCCGATTGCACGTGAAGTTGGATAAAGTCTGGCGTGTGTATCGATGCATCTTGATCGCTTGCTCTCACAAGTTAATACAGTAGTTGATAGTAAATGGCAAGATGAAAGAGGCAAGGCGTCTGCAATCTTATGTTGTTGCGGACATGTTTATTTGCCCATTGGGGGCTGTTTACAACTTAGCCAACTTTGCAACACGTGAAGTTTGCTTCTATTTGTATCTCCAGAGTAAGGATTACCTTTATTTTGTGATATAGTGTATCTAACTATTATCTAAGTGTGTGGCAGCTGAATCAGCTGCAACAATTTTAGCAAAGCCACGCAAAATCACACAAAAGTACTAAATACGCCTTTGATGCTTTCTACAAAGCATCAACGAAAAGGATGCGATTCAGGGTTTGTCAATCCATTGCAAGTCTATAAAGCTGCCCACATTGTAACTTTTACATATGCTCATCAATCTCACTGAAAGTACAATTTCTCAACAGCACCCAAAACTTAAAATTTATGCACAATACATCTAAGGTATATCCTTCTCTCTGTTAGCTTTGCTGTTAACGAAAGGTATAGCTCACGATATATACATCTAACCAAAACTGAAGAAACAATAGCTGTTTTTGTTGCTAACAGAAATGCTAACAGATGAAGGTGACTCACTGCATTTGTACATCTAACTATGTATAATAACACCTCTGACTTCTCTGTAGGGCAAGACAACTAGTGTGGCATCTGAGCATGGACTGTTGGGCTAAGGAAGGATTCCCATGGTATGTTGCACCTCCACTCATCTGAAGAATCAGCACATAAATCGAATGGGAAGTTGATTCTCCCCAGAGCTTCCCAGTCATTGTTCATACTGAAGCCATTGCCAGGCTTTCTTGTGGACATATCTTGGTTCCTGTTACTGATGCCCCCATTTACATTTGCAGAAGATTCAACCACAAATCCGTTAATCTGTTCAGGCTGCCCAAACTGCGCGTCGAAGAAGAGCGGCTCAGCGTCTGCGGTCTTCTGCGATGTTTGTGTTTCAAATGGCAGTATGATTGGGCCGTTCTGGATTTCTACTGATGGACTGCAATTGAAGTTGATGAGTGTGCATGAGGAGCCATCTTGTGTATTATTAGGGTACTGAAACTGCTGTTGCTGCTGCTGCCCTTGCAAGCCATATTTGCTAGTGAACTGACTTGCAGGTGCTGCAACTTGCAGTGAGCAAGAGGAGCTCTCCAAAGCAAAGTGGGCAGCTTGCACTGATTGCAATGCAGAGATGATGTCTGGCTCAGTTGTCCCAGGCAATGGAGGTCCCCAAGTGTGAGACAGTGCCCGTTGCGCCATCGAACTGGTCTTCTTGAAGATCCTACAGATTGTCCAGGAGTCCTGTTTGTGGAAACACAAAAATGTCCAGAATCTGATAGAGCCTTTGAATTTAGTTCTAAAACAACACAATATGAATGAAATGCCTACGTTGAGTGGAATGCTCTTGTCAATAGGTCTTTTGGGAAGCGATGGTTCGGTCAGAGAAGGAAGCCTGAACTCGTGCATCATCCAATCGGTTTTGATCCCTCTTGCTGCCCTTCCTTTGTAGAAGACAAGGGACTTCTTCAGGCCTATGCACTTGGTGCCTTCAGAGGAGTAAATCGGCCTGTCTGTTCCTGTGGCTTTCCAGAAGCCAGCCGCTGTGACTCTGTTTGGCCTTACGCTGTTTCGATATTTCCGGTCCCTCGGGCAGTAGAAGTACCACTCTTTCTCACCGGTACTTGCAAGCCCTATAGATGAGAAAGACAGTGAAGTCAGACGTTGAAGTAAGGTCAGTAACTGATGTAAGTAGGTTTTTCATGGCAAGGAGATTAATGATAATAGTTTCAACTGAACGTCCGGTGGCCTGATTTGAGCAGATAAGTGTCCCTAGCTAGGTCCTGCTCAACTAAAGATCAAAGAAACCAACTTTACTGATTTTCTCTTTTGTTACATTTGCAGTTACTAAACTATCCATAAACTGCAAATTACTTATGTACGTTCTTTCATGTTGTCTTGAGAAACGGCAGTCCAATCCATTCATTGACAAAATGAAGAAGAAGCTAGGATATGTAGATTCAAGCTTACTTGGGAGATCCCATGGATCAAACTTGTAGATGTCCAGCTGCCTGATGAGCTCAATGGAGATAGGCTTTTGCTGGATCTTCCTCTTGAGGTAGAACCCAACCAGCTCTTCATCTGTGGGATGGAACCTGAAGCCGGGTAGGATGACCTCATCTGACTTGTCCATGTTGATATCATTTCTCTCTTCCATTTCTCACACAGGGATTAAGCCTGGAGCCTGCAGCTGGTCACAAACTTACAAATGCTACTCTTGTACTACTTATGCAGTAGCTAGTGAATGGATTTTAGGAGTGAAGCTGCTGAGGTGAAGACAAACACAAAGAGCTAGCTGTACACTATTGCAAATCCATTACACACCATGTGTACTTATATACGAAGCTTGAGCTACTAGATGAGGCCCACGAGTCAGCAGGATTTCCTTCTGCATTTAATAACTATTTTTAGTTCCTTCTCTATTTGAAGCTGTTATGGTTTCTTTAATCCTGGATTAGTATCTCAGTGAAGACAAGCTCGGCAGCATGAGGGGATTATCAATCACTTTCGGTTCACACTTAGAATAATCATGTACGGCAGTCAAAAGAATCCTTAAACTATGCAACATTAGCCTTCTAGATATTCTTTTTCATTTTTAGGTTCCCCAGATAAACAAAAGAACTTAGAGCATACTCCAATACAGTGCAGTTTGCCAGTATATTTCAGTATCAAAGAGTATGAAACTCTTGAGTACTTTTAGCTTCATTAACTTCAAGGTATATCCCTTTAATATATGAACAAAAAAATCGCCTTTTTATGTAATACTATGCAGTATTTTGTTGACAGTTTAGGCTTAGGGATTCTTAAATAATGCGTGTTCATTAATATGCAGTTTGTGTTGAATTTGGCATAAGCCTACAAATGAGAGAGAGAGAGAGAGAGAGAGAGAGAGATGTGTTGAGTTTGTTTTCCTACTACCTGATTTCTCTTGAGAAATGGTTTTCAATTAACCAGAGATAGTGATGGCCTTACCGGTGTAAATTTCTCTACTTTTTTATTAACTAGCGTGTGTGACACTGCTAAGTGTTGGAAGGGAAGCTGCTTATTATTCTAAGCACAGTTTGGTTAGATTAAATTTAATTGCGCTTGAGTTGCCACAGTAGAGATCTGGTCCAATTTGCTCCATAGTCAGTTTGCTTAATCGTTTGCCAGCTCTGGCTGGTCACCCCACATGGCACAAACGCAATTGTTTGCTGCCCATTCGATAGTCCATAAGATTATGTTATTAAATATTACAGACATTTGAACATATCATATTGGATCAATGCGATGAATAGGTGACCATATCCTTCAAATTTTCACGACTAGTATTTATTACAAATTATGCTTCTAGTGCAAAACAGTATAAAATGCTTTCAATCTACTAGAGTAGTAACATAAATTGCAACTTAGAAGAAACCCCATCTCTAATTTGATCTTAAAACGAAGCAGTAGTTTCTCTATCACTTTGTATTCTCTGCTCATTTTCTTCTCTCTTAGTTACCTTTGAGTTTGCAAAAACCCACAAGGAAATTAAAAGCATCCAAGATAGAGCGACTTAACCATAGACAATGACGCGAAAATTCGGCACGAGGTGAAAGCTTTTGCTCCTTCCAATCGCTCAAAGACAAGGTTTCGGCCGTGCGCGCGGTCAAATACTCACCAAAAGTTTGTACCGTTCTTCCCCATGTTTCCCCAATTCCCGGCAATGGAGTAGCAACCCCATTAATCCCCTACTTTGGAAGAACGAACTCGATCTCGATTTGGAGCGCTTCTTGTCCCTTGTCATGACCTAGGATTGCGTTCAAGCTCGCTTGAGACACAGATTTTGGAGTAGATACAGGGTCAACGTCAAACACTTCAAGCTCAAGCTAGCCATCTCCATCTCTTCTTGGTTTCCTGGCTCTTGGGACGCTTGTCCATGTTGCTCGTCTTGACAGGAGCAACCTAACCTAAATGGAGCGACTCCATGTTTGTATGCTTGCTTGCTTAAGGTGTATCGCAGATTCGCAGTGTTGAGTGAGCTTTTTTTTTTTTTCCTTTTGTGACCAAGAGCGAGCTTTATTTATTTATTAGCATGATTTGGTTTCTGATATGTATGGTAATGTACAATTGTAATGATTTTTAAAACTGCGCTAGCTACTTTAAATATTTCTTTTTGTGTGTTTGGCATTGCAGTGGCCTTTTGAACTCAGTTACTTATCTTCTTCTTCTTCATCTTCATCTTCTTTGACGATTTTTTTGATATTTTAACTATTTTATTAGAATGGATATATTAACTAATTGAAAACCCCTTTAAGGCACACAATAGAAATATTCGCTAATATCGGTAAAATTCTCTATATTTAACTTGATTCTGCAGTGTAGCATAGCACATGATGCCAAACTAAAGCCTGTGTCGGAATAGTAAAAGCACAGAAGTTTTTAGTCCTACGGAGGGCCTGATTTGCAACCACTCGCTACTCCAATACTAACAATATTGCTTTAGAATTTGTACAACTTAGTACTATTTGAGAGCGCACAGAACCACTACTCTTATCATAAATAGAACTACTCTTTTGTTATTTGTATTTTCCGGCAGATGTCACCTATCAGAGCATATTTTGTAAATTGACATTGCAATGTTCTATTTAATATAGCTAATTTTGTGCATCATGCAGTTAACATTTTGAGATATTAGTTGTTATTTTTCTTTATGATCAGACTATAGAAAGCAATTAAATGTTAGTGTGAAAAGAAAAGGATGTTTCCAAGAAATCGAAGTTTGGTGTTCCATCCCCCAAAACACAAATTTGGTGTTCCGTGTAAACAACATTTTCTTAACCTCATTTCTTCCAGATCAAGCGAGATTTGGCACGAGGTGAACTTCTACTATCATTTATTACTTTTGTACGGCTGGAAGTCATAGTGCTTTAAATTTTGGTCAATCGAGCTATACATCAATTACGAATGTAGTGTATAGGAATCTTGCAATTGAAGCATTGCCTTGGAACGGTTTGTTAAAGTGGATTAAAACCTGGGAAGTACTTGCTTCGTAGTTCTTCAGAAAATCCTACATAATAGCATGTTCATATAGATGAACACAAGTACATCAATTTTATTGTTTGGAAGCAACCCCTTATTCATGGAGCTTGACAATTCACAAATTGTACAATTTCACCTCAATTTTCATTCAACTTGGTGATTTGGTAAAGATACAGGGATATGAACCAGTTTTCTAAACCCTGCTTTGTATTAGTCGCATTTATAAAGTAGATAAATCCGATCCTTATATTAAGAACATTCAAAAGGTGATCCTTATTGTAGGATCGAAATATACTAATGTAGCAATCAGAGGGGGGGTGAATGATTGCACGGAAGCTAAAATCAAATTTTCAAACTTTTCAAACACCCCAATTGAAACTCAAATTGCTTGGAAATCGGTTTATGCAGTTGGAAAACAAATAGACCGATTTGGGTGACCATGAGAGCACTTGGCGACTGGGTTTAGCACTTGGGCGGCAGTTTGGGCACTTGGACGACCGAAGAGATCACCCGGCGGCAAGAGGACACTGTCTGCGACCGGTTTGGGCACTTTGCCGGAAGCAAGAGACACCCACGACTGGGCAAAGACTTCTGGGCGAGCAGAGAGGACAGTTTGGGTGACCACGCGCACTGTTGGGCGACCACGCACACTGTTGGGCGACCACGCGCGCAGTCTGGGCGAGCAGACCGATATATGTCTACTAAAATAGTAATTACGGAAGATCCAGCCGTTGGATTGACGTGAAATTTTAACTGTAGAAACTAGACTCAATTCCGCAACTAACACAAAAAGAATCAGGTCAATCGGATGTACGGATCTAAAGTTATGTCCTTCTCAAGATGACTAAATCTGGGCGACCACACGAGCAGTCGGGCGAGCAGGACATCAATCAGGGCGACCACAAATTACAGAAGATCTAACCGTTGGATTGATGTGAAATTTTAACTGTATAAACTAGACTCAATTCCGAAGTGAACAAAAAAAGAATCAACTCGATCGGATCTACGGATCAAAAGATATGACCTTCACAAGATGACTGAACCAATTAGCGATCTACTGTTTGGCGACCAGGTTAGCAATCTGGGCGACCACGAATTGCCAAAGATCTAACCGTTGGATTGATATGAAATTTTAACTGTAGAAACTAGATTCAATTACGAATCAAACCCAACAAGAATCAATCCAATCGGATGTACGGATCAAGAGATATTACCTTCGCAATTGGACTAATGCATCTAATGACGAGGAAACCAAATTTCACCTTCAAGGCTGTGACGAACCAAACACCGAGAGGGCTTCAATTGTCACGGATCAATCTTCTAATCACCAAAAGCAAGATCATGTCCAGATCATCATCAATCTTCTAGTTGACGTGATGCGATATGCACGATCAATCTTGATTTGTTTTCTTCACACTGCGTCTTGTCTGTCAAAACTCACGCAAGAAAACTCATCCACACAGAGATACTTGGATTGCTAGATTGATCTTTATTTCTTTTGTCTAAAGTACTCCCACACAAGAGTACAAACCTAATACTGAACGCTCAAGAATAAGCAGGGACACCTCCCCTATTTATCTGAGCAAACACACGAGATTGAATACAACTCCACTTCCAACATGGAAAGAGTTCAGATCTATCTCAACTTGGCCCAACATGACAAAAACAACTCTTGACGCATGCAAGAACAGAGAGATTGAATACAACCCACTTCCAACATGAAAGAGTTCAGATCTATCTCAACTTGGCCCAACATGGCCAAAACCAAAACTTTGCACGCATGAACAGCCCACCTGCTGTGCATACGTGACTAACCAGCCTTCATGTGCATGTTCTCTAGCCCGAACGTCCCGCATGACATCCTTGACCACTAAGACCTCGATTCCTCCCTGAACCTAGTCTCGAACCTAGTTCCGGTCCCGTCATCGACCACGTTCGCCCTCGAGCAACACCTGCACATGAAGTAACAAACAACGCGTCCGAGCACAAGTCCACGACTTGACTCAAGATTAATCCATGCAACCACTCACACGAGTGCATTGCATTAAGCAAAATCCATCATGCTACCACCAGCATAATAATCATCTCAACATAGCACATGCACAAGCACCACACATGCCATAACCAAAATCACTTTACAATGCCAATTTCACCATTCAACCAATTTTTCATCACATGATCTCACACTTATCTTCAAAATTGGTTAATATCTAGTACTTGCATTCACTACAGGTGACAAAGTCAACAATAGCACAGCCATTTCTCTCATTTTACATGCCCGATTGCAAGGGGAATTAATCTTTTCAGGAGCAATGTAAAAGAGGGAACATCCTACCAAGGAGATTATCTCCCAGTCTCCAGATGATCAATTGCTATCATACAAGGAACATTGTTTACACCTGCCATCTTTGGATATGCACACGATGACATGAACAACAGGATTTTTCATTGCAATTCTTCCAAATCCAGCAGGCAACTTCTTCTGATATACCAACAGAAAAGGATTGCTCGGAAAGTAACACCTAACATCCAAATGATAACATTATAAGCTATTTTGCCCCTTGGAATAACGTTCCAGGTAAGACATCAACTACAGCTTCTGATTAATAATACAATCATGAAGGCCCACCTGGGGTTGCATCTTGATGTCACTATCACTTCAGTTATCTGCACTCATACAGAAACTCCAAAGGGAAAAGAAACACTGACATTGAGATTTGAAAGATTGAGAGCCTGATAACTCCAAAAGGTATAAGTTAACAAGAGATACCCAAAAGAAGTAAGGAAAGAAAAAGTAAGGGAAGTGATGTATTTCAGAAATATTCGAACAACCACTGGATGAAGGGAGCATTGATTGAATAACCTAAAATAACATTTATTGAGTCATAGGGGAGTATGCATGTCCAATATATAGGCGACAACTCTAGTTCTAAAAATAACAAAGTTTCTACTGTAGAAAACAATTGAGGCATTTTTGTGGAAATAAAAACCATTTACCAGTAGACTTTCACCAGCTGCCCAAATTTTCACTACAAGATCCCTTTCGAGCAGAATACAAATAAATTCATAACTTGCAAGACACTCTTACATATCATATTCTTTATTGATGCATTCACACATGCATATCCTAATCAGGCTAGTAACAGCATGGGTCAATATCACAATAATAGCTTATGACTCTACTGCAACATAATGTACCATTACTCCCAACTGGGCCTTTAATTCTTACAGAGATCCATCGAGCATGCTTTACTTTCCCTAGCCACCCAAATAAATTGGTTGATGACCCTAAAGCATCCAGTTGAGTTCACATTGGTTGGCTACATGAAAGAAAGTGTCACATGTCGTGTTTGAGTCAGCAAGAAAGTAAAAGTGATTTGTCTTTTCCTTAAACAAGGAAAAATTTGGGGCAACTTGTCAGATTCTAAACCTAAAAGTGGCATTTGGGATTGAGTTCTGCTTTGACAAATTGGAGATCATTAGAAACTCTGAATGAAGGAAACAGAGTATAATTTGATGGAACATTTTCCAATAGATATCCACATTAGTGATCCAGACTATTGAGGAGAATGTATCTTGCAGAGTATATTGCTAGTACTCCCTCCGGTCACAAATACTTGTCATTTTGGATATCGACATTTTTACCAAAACTCAACTTTGACCACTAATTTCTATTGTAATATATTTTTAAAAAATCTAATAAAATTATAATATTATGAAAGTACATGTCGAGACGAATCTACATGTATGATTTTCATGCATCCAATCTAAATATTTAAAAAGACATCGATAGCTAAAGTTTTAAAAGTTTGACTGCACGTATCTCAAACGGATAAGTTTTTGTGAACCAGAGGGATTATCATCTACTTCATCGAGGGTAGGCAACAACGACAGAAACGTTTTGATCATATACTTTACATTGGCCAGGATTATGTTCCACTATACAGTCTTCTTTAGAACATAAAAAATCAGCACACAATACAAACTCTGTTAATGATAATCTGAGACTTTGGCAATAAGTTGTAATTATGTGCATGTGTGTGCCTGCATGCATGACACTGCACAAGAGTCCAAGAGTTGCATCGAGTAGTTGAATAGGTGCACAAATATTCAAGAGTCATATGTGAATGCACTACTAGTAAGGTAAGGAGTTATATAAGTCCAAGAGTCTAGCTAATTACTTGATAAGCATGTCGATGGAACCTAGTTGGCAAGTAGCAAGAGAAATACAATATACAAATTACCATCTCCTGTGTGTTCTTTGTGCATACAGATCTTGAGCTCATATCCAACAAGTGGTATCAGAGCTGTGTATGCCAAAGTACATTTGGTGGGAAGAGATGTCGCAGCAAGGTGCAGCGGCAAGCAGGGACGGCTCTGTATCCCTTCAGTATCCGATGCTCACGAGGAGCAACTATTCCACATGGGCAATTAAGATGGTCTACATGCAAGCTCAATGTGTTTGGGATGCCATCGAGCCAGCGGACGGAGCGGTTGTTGAAGTCCGGAAAGATAAAACAGCGTTGGCTGCTATTTATCAGGGAATTCCGGAGGAGACGTTGTTGCTGATCTCTGAGAAGCAAACAGCGGTAGAGGTGTGGGAGACACTGAAGTCAATGCATTTGGGAGCTGACCGCGTGAAGAGCACGAAGGTGCAGAACCTCAAGATGGAATTTGAGTTGCTGCACATGAAAGAGACGGATACAATTGATGAATTTGCATCGAAATTGACATCTATTGTCAACAAGGTGCGAACTCTTGGTGCCCAGATGGAGGACTATGTTGTGAAGAGGTTCCTCCGTGCAATGCTTGAAAAATACTTGCCGATTGTCTCAACAATCGAGGAGTTCGGGGATGTGGATAACATGACCCTTGAGGAAGCTATCGGGCGACTCAAGACTCATCAGGAGAAGATTCGTATCTACCGTGGCGGCAACGAAGGGGACCACCTTCTACTCACCCATGCTGAGTGGCAGGCACGCGCCAAGAAGCATGACAACAATGGCGCATCGGGCTCAGGTGGCCGTGGCAGCGACAGTGAGGGTCGTGGACATGGTAGAGCACGTGGTAGAGGGTGTGGCGCGGTGGAGGTGGCCGTGGCAACAGGAGCACTTCTTGCCAGGAGAGCAATGGTTCTCGTATGAATGCAGACACAAGAGACAAAAGCAAGAAGAAATGTTTCAATTGCGGCATCTACGAGCATTTCGCAGCGGAGTGCCGTAAGCCATGCCATGACAAGGAAGCAAACCTCTCACGTGTTCAGGATGATGAGCCTGCTCTGCTGCTTGCTGTGTCTAAGGAGGAAACAGCCAAGATGGTAATGCTAAATGAAGAAAATTTTGTCCCTAATCAGCGAACTAATAGAGAGGCGCAAATTAACACCGATGTTTGGTACCTGGACAATGGAGATAGCAACCATATGACAGGCCGGAGGGCTATGTTCAACAAGCTAGATGAGAAGATTTGCGGTCAGGTGCGATTCGGTGACGGATCCACTGTCCAGATCAAGGTGAAGGGCTCCATACTGTTGCAATGCAAAAATAGGGAACAACGTGTACTCACTGAGGTATATTTTATACCTGATTTATGCAGCAATATTATCAGTCTTGGGCAGCTAGCTGAGGAGGGCAGCAAGGTTATCATGCACGGTACATTCCTATGGGTTTATGACAGGAATGAGAAGCTACTGATGAAAGTTAAAATGTCAAGCAACCGGCTGTACAAGATATATCTAGAGACTTGCAATCCCATCTGTTTGGCAGCGAGCCTTGATAATCCGACTTGGCTGTGGCATGCCAGGTTGGGGCATCTGAATTTCCTCGCACTCAAGCTAATGTCAGAGAAAGAAATGGATGTGGGGCTGCCAAATTGTGTGAAGGCTGCTTGGATGCTAAGCAGACAAGAATTCCTTTCCCTCACCAAGCAAGCTACAGAGCAGAGCAACCCCTGAAACTTGTACATGCTGATTTATGTGGACAAATCACATCACATACAAGTGCTGGTAACAAGTATTTTTTGCTCCTTGTTGATGATTTCAGCAGGATGATGTGGGTATATGTGATCAAGGTGAAAAGTGAAGCCTATGCTGCATTCAGGAAATTCAAGGTGATGATGGAGAACTAGTCAGCACACAAGATCAAGATTTTGCAAATAGATCGAGGTGGTGAATTCTGATCTCATCAGTTTATTGATTTGTGTGACACACATGAAATTGGAAGGCATTTCACAGCTCCTTATACTCCTCAGCAAAATGGAGTGGTGGAGAGAAGAAATCGCATGGTGTTGGCCATGGCACATAGTTTGCTCAAGAGCACGATGATGCCCTGAAAATTTTGGGGAGAAGCGGTGCGTCACGTGGTGTATATTCTGAATCGTACACCAACCAAGGCAGTAGCTGGCATCACACCATATGAAGCTTGGTCTAATAAGAGACCACGAGTGGATCACTTGAAGATATTTGGCTGTGTTGGTTATGTAAAGGTGCCTGCTAACCAGCTCAAGAAACTTGATGATAGAAGTGTTTCTATGGTTCATTTGGGAGTAGAGGAAGGAAGTAAAGCATATCGTATGTATGATCCCCATACTGGCAAGTTGCATGTTAGCAGGGATGTGATTTTTGAAGAAAGCAAGAATTGGGAGTGGGCTGAACTCATTAACCATGATCCACAAGCATGGGTAACTTTCACTGTTACTAAAAATGCAGGTGAACCAGTAGATAATGATGCCTCTATGTTGCAGCCAGAAGGAGGTACGCAGCAGCCTAGCATAGGAGAACAGGGCAATGTGATCACAGAGGCAGCAGTCGCAAATCCTCATGGTGCTACTGTAGCTCTGCCACAGGACACAGCAGTTGACGGGCAGCAAATAGCAACTAATAACGGTACACCAGATTCTTCCTCTTATGATCACACCCCAGTTCGGGGATCCAGACCTCTCGCTGGGTTTTATCCAAACTTCCAACAAGATGAGCTCGACCTAGAGCAATTGATGTTAGCTGCAAATGAGCCAGCTAATTACCATAAGCTGCAGAAGAAAAAGAATGGCTTGTGGCAATGAACAAGAACTTGAAGCTATCAAGAAGAACAAGACGTGGTCCCTAACTGAATTGCCACTAGGACACAAACCCATAGGAGTCAAGTGGGTATATAAGCTTAAAAAGGATTCAGATGACAAGGTTGTCAAGCATAAAGCTAGACTTGTAGCGAAAGACTATATGCAGCAGAAAGGGATCGATTTTGATGAAGTCTTTGCCCTTGTGACAAGACTAGAAACAGTGAGATTTCTACTTGCTCTATCTGCACATCACGGATGGGAAGTTCATCATCTCGATGTGAAATCAGCCTTTCTCAATGGTGATCTACAAGAAGAAGTGTATGTCAACCAACCGAGGGTTTTGTGAAAGAAGGCCGTGAACACAAGGTGTATAGACTAAGGAAGGCACTTTATGGACTTCGTCAAGCACCAAGAGCATGGAATGTTTGTCTTGACAAGTGTTTGTTAAATCTTGGCTTTGAGAAATGTCCGCATGAGAATGCTGTGTACAAGAGATGCAAAGGGACCGAAACTCTAATTGTGGGAGTTTATGTTGATGACATGATTGTCATAGGTACTAGCAGTGTTGAGATAAAATGTTTCAAACTACAAATGATGCAAGAGTTTGAAATGAGTGATCTCGGTCTTCTCTCATACTATCTTGGAATTGAGGAAGAGCAAACAGGGCATTCCATCAAATTGAAGCAAGTCTCTTATGCCAAGAAAATATTGCAGCAAACTGGAATGTCTGAGTGCAACTCAAGTTTTCCAATGGAGGCAAAATTAAAGCTTGATAAAGATGAAGTTGGCACACCCGTCGATCCAACGGAGTACAGAAGAATCGTTGGGAGTCTGAGGTACTTATGTCATACATGACCAGATCTTGCTTACTCTGTTGGGATAATGAGCAGGCTCATGGAGAGGCTCACAACCATGCATCTCCATGCCGTAAAACAAATTTTGCGTTATTTGAAAGGAACAACAGACTATGGTCTGGTGTATACACGAGGCGAAGGAAATGATATGTTAGTTGGCTATAGTGATAGCAATTTGGCCGGTGACATTGTTGACAAAAAAACATGATTGGCTTGGTGATTTACTACTATGGTAATCCTATCATTTGGGCATCTCAGAAGCAGAAAAGAGTAGCACTTTCATCATGTGAGGCTGAGTTTATGGCAGCTACAGCAGCAGCATGCCAAGTAATATGGCTGCAAGGACTGTCAAGCATGTTGACAGGAGTGAAGCCTGAGAAAGTCACTTTGTATGTTGACAATAAATCAGCCATAGAATTGATGAAAAATCCAGTGTTCCATGGGAGGTGCAAACATATTGATACTCGATTTCATTTTATCCGCAAATGTGTGGAGAAGGGCTTGATCAGTGTCAAGCATGTGCGTACTGAGGAGCAACGAGCTGATATACTCACCAAGGCACTTGCAAGGGTTAAGTTCGAGGAGATGCGTGAACTGCTTGGCATGAAGAATCTGGAGTAAAACCAAGTCTAGATTAGGAGGGTGAATGTTAATGATAATCTGAGACTTTGGCTTTAAGTTGTAATTATGTGCATGTGTGTGCCTGTGTGCATGACACTGCACAAGAGTCAAAAGTTGCATCGAGTGGTTGAATAGGTGCACAAGTATTCAAGAGTCATATGTGAATGAACTACTAGTAAGTTAAGGAGTCATATAAGTCAAAGAGTCTAGCTAATTACTTGATAAGCATGTCGATAGAACCTGGTTGGCAAGTAGTAAGAGAAATACAATATATAAATTACCCATCTCCTGTGTACATGCTCATCGGATTATTCTCCCACCAACATTGTGTATGTGTTCTTTGTGCATATAGATCCTGAGCTCATATCCAACAAACTCTTGGAACTAGGACAACTGTACAGCAATCCACCAAATGTTTTTTCCTTAAAATTTATAAATACATGAAACAATCAAAGATCACATAGATGCAAGCACTATGAGTACAAAACATCGGGAAGTGCTTCATAGCAGAGCAAAATATCAAACTGCTTGACCGAAAAAGTAAACAAAACTGCCTGATCAGATGGTATACATTCATCACGAATGGTAAAAAAAGGATTGTATAAAGATTAAAGAGCATATTTCTCTTCTTAGGTGTCTTTTATAATAACATACACAAGGCAGCACAAGATAAAACTAAGCTAACCAAGTGAAACCTTCAAGATGCCTGCAACAGCTCCTTGATATTGTATCCCTGCAGCTGAAGCATAATAACAAAGCACTTACATTAGTTTTAAGTACTTCTAAGAAAGACATGTAGTATAATGTGATCTAGCTGCCAAAATAACTTAGTAGATATATTTATAAAGCAAATTAGCTGCACTGCCCTACTTCTGTCCAGTATTATCAATGCTATCTTTCCAAGAATCGTCAAAAATATGGAACAAAATAGTGATAAAAAGACAATATATACCTGAAGAAAGGTTAGCAACAATATTACTCCAGAGTTCCAGAGAGCATGTATTGTAATAGGAGTGAGAAGATTGCGAGTTTGAGCATATGAAAATCCCAGTGCAACACCTGTGCACATTCAATGGATGGAGGAAATATAGTCACCCATACACTGTTAAATCATGCGAACGCAACAAGTTCTACATAGCAATATGCCTTTGCAGTTGTTTGTAATTATGTTTAATCTGGAGCAACACCTAACTACACTCAGATGGTGGGGTTTTAGCATGCTGCACTCTTGTGCAGTGTCCTGCCCAGCCTAGTTAATATCTACATAGGCACTTACCAAGCACAAACAACTGTGGGAATTCTCCTGGTGTAAGATGAGCGAAGGCAAACACTGCAGCAGTGATAAGCACAGAAACTGGAGTAGAAAACCTGTATCAAGAAGTAAATATGAGTAGAAAACATGTATCAGTAACATATTATTTACTGCTTAATAATACAAATTTGCAGAATGCACCAATATATAGTGCTATACTTCTATAGATAAGCATTTAAGCGGAAGTCTAAGGACCAAGAAAAATGCTATATTTGTATTTACCACATAGTCAAGGACACCATTAGAAATCCTCGAAACACAGTTTCCTCCAGAATTGGTGCCAGAACCCCAGTGATGCCCAGCAAACAGGCAGTGCTACAAACAAAGAAAAAGTTCAGAGGTCAAGTAAGTTTGTTTTACCTGACCTATATGCAATAACTTATGAAAACAAAAAAAAAGTCCAGACAAACGATACCTGATACTTGATGAGCCAATCAGTGGCAATAGAAGGACTAGTGAGTCAGTCTGAAATGAGATGTTCAAGAAGTAGATCACTACAGGTGAAATGTAAACTGGTATATTAACATGCTGGACTTTCACATTTATTTGATATAGAAAATAATTTACTCTTGTTTATTTGTTTATAATAATATCAGGAAATCATATAGCTGAAACAGTATAATGGAGACATTAGATCTCTGTGAGTTTCCATTGCTTCATCCAACAGATTATGTTATGCTGAAACATCAACCATATAGGAACTAAACACGACAAACTCCAGGTGGTGGAGCGGTCGACACACACTGCACAACGGTGCATGGCCACCAATCCAGGTTTGATTCAGAGCCCCTCCTTAACGAAAAAGTGCACAGTTTCTTCCGGTGCATCTAAAAAAAGCACTACATGCATGAAACTAAGACAGACCAAAAGAACGGCCGATTGAAGAAACTTTTATCATAATTTCTATAGATATCTAATCAAAATCCTTGATAACAATAGAAGATAGTTAATTCACTAGTCATACTTTTCCTGATAGATAAAAGTCAGACTGCATAATGGACGTAGATTTTTTTTTTTTTTGTGTCAAAGTAGCAAGGATGTAGGATAACGACAAGGGTTGTCAACTTATAAAAGTGGTGCTCAGTAAGACAACAGGAGACTAGTTGCTGAAGCATAAAATAGTATAGACCTCCCTCTCTGGAGTTTCACCATTCTGAAAAGTCATTGCAGCTCCAGCTAAGGCAATAGAAATTATTGCACCAAAGAGACCGATTCCAGCCCACAGAAGCCAGCCATTTTGCAGCTTAAATGGTTCTTTAAAATCTGAAAGTTCAAAAAATAGTTGCATCAATAGACTGTTGTCCAATGATTAAAAAAAAACTGCAAACATGCTAAATATCCATGACCATAGTTAGGAAAGCAGCAGAAATCTATTATACATAATTTCCATTCCATAAAAATCATACCATATGATCCAATTATTTATCAAGCTAGTCTTGGGAAAGAAAGTAATATGTGCCTGTCATATAAGCAAGAACTTTATTGAAATGAAACATAATGAGATCATGTTCTGACCATAACGGAATATGTCATCTGAGAATGGTCGAAAGGAATTGGTGATGCCAAATATAACTCCAATCACTACTGCCGTCACACTACTGCATTTGCAAATATAGAAAAAGGAAAGTTAATATTGTGGTGATATATAGTCTTCACTACATGCAGATGATCTAGTAATTGAGCTGCAATATCTGGTGCAGTCCATACATATGAATAGGAACTTAGACCCGTACAATTGTCCGAAAAAGAGTACTTCTGCCTTCTCATCTATAGTTGCCTCCCCAGCTTGAAAACCTAGATACTCCAGTACAGATTGCTCAACCATTCCTGTCAGAAGAAAGCTGTCTAAAGAAAATTCAACATATTTTTTCAAGGGAGGCATTTACAACAATTCAAAAAAAATATCAAAATGATCAAATAATTGTAAATCACAAGAAGTCGATCGTGCTGGCACATTACTGTTATGAATAGCACTTGTTGTATTCAATATGAGGCCAATAGCCAGAATATATAGAGTACATGTGGGTACAAAAGGAAAGGCTATATGAGGCAATTATGTACATGGAGAACCTATAATAGGAAATTATGTACATGGAAAGTCAATAACATGCAATCATCTATATAAGGCAATATATATCCTTAACAACACCCCCCAAAAAAAAACAAATGTAAGGCGTATGCAATAGCATTGCATTTGGAAAGATTAACACTAAAATAAGAAAAATCTAAAGTCCTGGTCTTGAATTAATTGTCATAGCATCTAACTCTTGAAAAAAACGAGCCGACAGTGGAAAGCTGACGAAGAAGCCGAGTCGACAAAGAAGAGCCGACGGTAGAAAGCTGACGAAGGAGCCGAGTCGACGATGGAAAACCGACGAAGAAGCCATGTCAATGAAGAAAAGCCGACAAAGGAGATGAGTCGATGAAGCTAACAGAACGAGCCGAGTCGATGAAAAGAGCCAAGCTTATAAAAAGAGCCGAGCTGACGAAAGAGCCAAGATGCTAAAGACTTAGATGAACACAATGGAGCTAAAAATAAAAGTCTCGAAGGAGAGCCGAATAGCCAGAGCCGAGCCGAATAGCCAAACTGCTAGAGTGATTCAAGTCGCCGAAAATGAACCACTAAAAATCGAGCCAAAACCCATGTTGGAGCCAAAAGTCAGAGCCGTGAAGAGAAGCTGGAGCTAAAGCCAAAACCGAGAACTGGATGCCCAAAAAGCTAGAGCCAAAACCGAACAAGAAGCCGAAGTAGCTTCGGAGCCAAAGCCGGGATCCAAAATCACTTTAAAATCCCCTTGTAGGATCTATTTGGGATTTGAACAAAGGAGACTCCATCCCCAATCGGCAGGGGGATTTGATCGTATGCCCCATTTTACTTGGTGCAATTGATAAAATGCCCGTTTGTCTCACTGACAATGGCCTCAAGGCCCGCATGTCAATGAGACATCACGGGGCATTTTATCAATGGCACAAGTGAGGGCATTTTATCAATTATTCCCAATCGGCAAAGATGGCTTGGGTGATGCTCCACGGGCAAGCGGATCGGGAGAGCAGGCCGACCAAAGGGCGGAGGCAGTGGTCTCGGTGGCGGTCACGATGAAGCGGACGGCGCTCGGAGGAGGCCGGCCGAGAGTCAACGGGCCAGCAGAGCTGAAGACGGCGGCGGCCGACGCCAAGGGCTCTTCTTGGTGAAGATGGGGCGCATCGGCGTTGGTGGACGACGTGTGGAGCACTGAGAGTCGGTGGCGTCCGGGAGGTGGAAGTTGATGTGGCGTCTCTCGGGCCGATGTGCGTCGTGGGCCTGGGACGCGCGAAGGCTGGAGACGGTGGCAAAATTGGCGACTTGGAGGCTGGAGAGGCGCGGTGTCCAGCCGAAGCAGAGACGACCAAGGCACTCAGGAGCCGGAAGGTCACGGTAGAAGTCGGAGGACCGCAGAAGCCGGAGACGGATGACCGGCGTGGAAGAAGAGACGATGGTTGACGACAACGTCGTGGACGGTGGTCAAGGCGGCGCGCGATGAAGGCCAGTGGGGTGGCCACCCCTAGGAGTGGAGATGTTCCACCTAGGGGCAGAAGCACTAGCTACGCAAGGATGAAGCTAGGAGAAAACCTAGGGCAGGTGCGCGTTGGTTGATGGAGGATGGGCTCAGGCCACCATAGACGAGGGCAGCGGATGGGCTCGGGCCACCACAGACAAGGGCGACGGACGAGAGCGGTCATAGACAAGTGGCCAAAGAGACAAGCAGAAGAGCTCGCCAGAGTCACCGGAGAGACGAGCGGGAAGAGCTCGCCAGAAGGACAGGGAAAGTGCGTGGCCACTCCCGGAGTGGAGATTGCTCCTCCTAGGGGCAGCAGTAGCGGAAGAAAATGGGAGGCTAGGGTTTGAACCTTAGCTCTGATACCATGTTATGAATAGCACTTGTTGTATTCAATATGAGGCCAATGAGTATATGAGGGTACAAAAGGAAAATCTATATAAAGCAATCATGCACATGGAAAACCTATAATAGACAATCATGTACATGAAAAGCCAATAATATGCAATCATCTATGTAAGGCAACATATATCCTTAACAATTACAACATTGTCGAGCACAGATTAGTACAATTCTAACTGAGATATAAATAATCGAAATTTCTTGCTGCACAGTGCTGTGACTGTAATGCTAATGCGCAGTCCCAATCGGCAAAAAGTATAGTACCTTACTGAACAGGCCACCATGGTGAGCGAAACAGTCGGCCACTCCCATGGCACATCCCACCGGCAAAGGGCAGGCCATTCATCCAAGCTCTGCTCCTATAAAACATCATCCCATGGGAATTAATCACATTTCACAACTGAGCTCTTACTAAAAAGCTCACGAATTTCACCAATGTGCTCATTATAACACCTGTTGATGCGCTCACCTTATCGGGTGGAGGCGGAGGCGGCTCGTTCCTGGGATCGTACGAGCAGCGGCACGCTAGTTCGAAGCTGCTCCGGCCAGTCCCCGGCAGCCGCGGCGCGAGCTGCTCCGCAGCCGCCGCTGCGAGGGGGCGGCGACCGGTTCTTGGAGAAGGAGATGGCTGCAGATTCCGCCTGAGCATGAGAGCTCCGCGGCTGTAGGGGAGCGCGCGGAAACGGAGAAGTGAGGACGGAGCCGACGGCGGCGAAGCCATCGAAACAACCGCTCGGAAACCGCGCGCGGTGACACGGGATAAGGTACAAGGACTTATCTGTAAATGAAACAAGGCACAAGGGAGTTTATGTAAATAGAAAAGGCACAAGGGTGTTTATGTAAATTAGATAAGGTACAAGGGTGTTCATGTAAATTAGACTGGTAGTGGGAGTAGAGGTGGGCAATGGGCAGGGCTATTTTCGGCCGCTGGCCGGCACGACCCACGGCCCAGCACATTACTGTTATAAAAGGGCCGGGCCGGCTCGGCACGGTTGCCCGAGCCATGCTAAGCCTACCAATGTGGCAAGGTGTGTGGCCTAGCCCAGCACGTCAGTTTAGGCTGTGCTCGGACCGGCATGGCCCGAAATAGCCCGGTCGTGCCAGGGCACAACACGCTCGACGACACACGGCCAGGCCGGGGAGGAGGAAGAAATAGCTGTCGCGGGGAGGGGCCGCCGGCTTGGGGATGACGAAATGGCCGTCGAGAGCGCCTTGAAGGTGGTGCAGCGGCTGAGCTCACCGTCGATGAGGGCGTGGCTGCAGACACACTCCAGCCGGTCCAGAATCCCCCGCTACGACCGTCTCCTCCTCCCACGCACACCGCCTCTCCCACGTCTTCTCCTCGCCAACCGCCCAACCACCCAAGCCCAAGCCCACGCCGACCCCGAAACCGCTCGCCGGCGACGCGGACTCCAACTCGGGCCACAAGCTCCGAAAGCGCCTTCGCGCGATCCTCAAGGGCATCATCCGGGAGCAAAGTAGAGCGGAGGGAGAGGGAGTGGAGGGGAGTTAGCGGACAGGCCGGAGTGGACTGGAGGGGGACTAGGGGAGGAAGCGCGCGGGGCTCGAGGGGAATCATTGCGTCGGGGACAAGGAGGAGTGGGGACTCAGGCGGACGAACCAAAGGAAGAGAGAGAGAGAGGGGAAAGGCCGGGGTGCACGGCTGTTTGATAAAGTGTTGTGCCGCTCATCGTAGAATATGTGAGTCTATGGATCATGAATTGATCAATGGTCACATGGCAATAGAATGACCAGCTTTTCTATTTTTATTTCTGCCATGATAAAACCGACCTTGTGCCACAATAGCACTGTTGTTAATGGCGTATAACTAACACACTCGTGTTCTTAAGCTCTTAATCTGGGATCATTTTATTTCCACACAATAAATCTTGCATTATAATGGATAATTGTGTTGATTCCAAAAAACATATATTTTATTATGTTGAATAATTGCATCAACTTAGCTGTGTTGATTCCAAAAATATATATACGATTATGTTGGATAGTTGCATCAGCTTAGTTCATAGTAGTACACCATCGTTGTCTTTTCTTTGGACAAAAGAGTTGGGCTAGTGGCGTGGGGGAGAGAGAGTGTGGTGGGTCTCACGGAAAAAGAGAGAAGAGAGAGCTGTCAGAGGCTCAGAGTCAATCAACACGAAAATATATTGTCGGAGGGAATCGTACATAGTGTAATGTATTTGAAGTTTTGAATGCAACTAAACAATTATCTGGTGTGTATTACCTAACTTCTTGCTTAGTCATCGAGTAGTTTTGGCTCATTGCTAATGTTTTTAAAGAAAATAGAGATAATTATATTTTACGTCGCATTATAGAAGCAATGGAGCAAAAAATTTTAAAATATTTTTAAGCTATTCCACATTTGTACTATTTTGCTGTCATTTTGGATCCTCGGAGGAAATTTTCTGACTTGCAGGGCGCTTAGCTCGGTTTAGCAGCAGGCCAGTCCCTAATAGGTGGGGCATTCGATCTTGATTTCTCCGGGGCCTATACTCATATTTATAACGAGTTTTTCAGAGTTTTCGATAAATATTACGAGAAGTTTGGCACCAGAAGTGAAGCACGAAGATTTACCACAACAACGCAACAAGCACGAGGCAGTTTGACCGCTTCAAGTATATGGAAGAAACTGAAAGGCAAATCGTCTAGTTCGTCTTCCGAAACACCGAGCAGATCGCAATAGAATCCACAGGTAAAGATCAACCAATACCTCAACGCGCCTTTTGTGGAGACCGAGCTTGACATGGACGAGGAAAATCATCTCAACTTACTCTTATGATGGAAGAATAACCAACGTATTTACCCCGTGCTATCCTATTTCGCACGGGACTACTTACTGTTCTGGTGTCCACTGTCTCGTCGGAATCCACTGTCAGTTTGGTGGGGAGGATACTTGACCCAAGGAGGTCGTCTCTCAGACCTGAGATGGTTGAGACAATTACATGTCTCAAAGACTGGGAACGTGCAGATGACAGGACACAACATCAGCCCGAGGATCCGGAGATTACGGGCATGGTAGCCGATTTTGACAATTTCAGCCTCGGACAATCTCAGCCTCGAGTAGTCTATGTATATATACATAGTTACTGTACTCTTTTCCTTACCGGAGGTACCCCACACCGGGGTGTAAGGTTTTTAACAAGGCAATAACTCGAAAATGTTCAAGATTTAATAAAATTTACTTTTTTCCCTCAATATTTGAGTCCATTGCTAGCAATACTAATATCCACATAGGATGTTTCTTTCACATGCTTTCATTTTGATCCTTGCTTTGCGTGCACAAGTAAGGAAAAAGTTGATGCCACTTTATTTACATAGCTCTTTTGATTTTCCTTGTCCTTGCCTTAGCTTTCGCTTTCTTGGGTTAGGAACTAGACAAAAAGTAGGCCCAACAGTATCTAATCAATGTAATCAGCAGAACAAAGGAAACAAGAATGGGAGATAAGAAAAAAAATCTAAGTACCGAGAGGAAAATAGAGCTTGATTTTTTTTATCAAAGTGCTTATACATTCGCTACATACCGTAGCATCACATACGCACACTATTGCAAGCAATTTCAGATCATGTCCTCTTGCCGTAATAGTGTAAATGGGTGAACTGGGCTGGCATAACACAAAGTAGACACGAAGTGCAAATGGGCCGTGCCTAGGCTCGCAAAAGGCGAGTTGGGCCAGCCTGGCCCAGCACGACAGGCCGTCGTGGCCCAACACAATTTAGGCCCGAAGCACGATGGGTCCGTGCCGAGCCGGCCCGGCCCAGCACGACACCCACATCTAAGTGGGAGTTAGAGTCGAACTCTGCGCACTGCTGCAACCACGACCAAGAAACTTGCATCTTCCTCGCAAGAGAACCTAGCTCTCTCTACTCTCAAGTTTCTGTGCACCCTAGCTCATACTTCACAAAACTACTTATTTTAGTAGAACTTATATCACAAATCTATAGGTTTAAGAATTGATCGTTTTTTATAACATGTTTAAAAATGTGGGTCTACATGGCAGCTTCGTGCGTTCCCATTTTCCGTTTCATTCATACGGGAGGTTGCCATATGGGCCCACATTACTATAACTGTTATAAGAAACAGTCAATTCTAAAACATGTAGTTTTATAATACAAGTTCTCCTAAAATCTATAATTTTATAAAATACAAACTAAAACCTAGAGTTTTCTGATAGTTTGTATAAGAAACCTGTTGATTTCTTTCTTCTTTCCCAAATCTAAGCTCTAGGTCTCAAGTTCTCAACCATACCATAGCAAATGTTGGTTGGGAGCTCCAACTTTGGCCCTGTTCGGTAGGGATTCAGCTCCTGCTCCTCCCTGATTTTAGTCCGTCTCCTCCGAATTCGGATCTTCTGAAGAATCAGGAGCTTCAAAGAAAAGTGTTCAACTAGTAGAGGGGTTCCAGATTCCGCCATACCTCAGCGGCAATGCTAGAGGTAGGGACGACAGCGTGAGGTCAAGGCGACCGACGACACTCCAAGCGGGGACGACGACGGTCTAGGTAGGGTCGAGGCGACTAACGGCGCTTCAAACGACGCAGGGTCAAGGCGATCGGCAACCGAACGATGACGGCGCAGGATCGAGGCGACAGCACGGGGTCAAGGAGGCGGTGCCGAGGACCAGGAGCGAGGTTGAGGCGGTGGCGCCGAGGATCGGGTGGGATCGAGGCAACAGGGACGAGGACCGAGCGAGGGTCAAGGACTGAACAACAGGACGAGGACCGAGCAGATTCTTGCGAGGAGTGGGGTTGAGGCAACTTTCTCGCGCCCAATACAAAAATGAGAATCTCTCCACTTCAATTCAACTCCCAGTCGCTAGAATCAAAGGTTGTTCGGTAGAGCTCCAGCTCCTCCGAACAAGATTCCGAGAGTTGTTCGGTAGAGCTCCAGCTCCTCCGAACAAGATTCCGAGAGCTAGAGCTCTACCAAACAGGGTCTTCATCATGCCTCCTCCGCGTTTCTTAGTCAGCGTTCCACCACAACCGCGGGATTCTGCCTCAACCAGCTCCATGTCGATGGGTTTTTCAATGCACAAGTTCAATATTGAAGGCTTATACTATTGAATGAGTTCAAGTGTTGCGATCGTAGTTATCAATACTGTCCTGGTACTAACAGGTATGTATCATTTCATCATATAAATTGGTACAAAGTAGTCCTATATACCGTACCAGCCTTGATATTGATTAGTACTAGTCATACCAGCTCGATACCGGTCAATACTAGCTATATCGGCTTCAATATTAGTCATATCGGCTTCTATACCATACAATACCGAGCGGAATTGATAATATCATCTATTAATTTTATATGCTATATTTGATAGTACTATTGTGCATTTGGAGTAATATTATAAGTGTAATTTGGTGTACATATAATTAAATATATGCATACATATAAATATATATGATTATATTAAATCCAAAACAGTAAGCTAATGTACCTTTCTACGAGCCAAACCGGTATAGCATCGAGTATGGTACTGACAAATTTGGTTGCGACATTACAGGTTATTATTTGTTTTAACTACCGGCATTTGTGCTTCAAGAACTAATATAGTATTCAACAAGTTAAATCGCATAACTTGCATATTTTTTTGCAACAGAAAGTTCAGATTATACTTGTTCAATCGATACATAAATATGCTTCTTGCTCCCCCAAAAAAAAAACTGCACGGTATTTAAGAGCTCGCCAGGAGGTCCGAAGTAGGATAGCTGGCCCTTTCCTCGCCATGGATGGAGATTGGAGAAGAGGCCTGGGGAGGAGGAAGAAGAACAAGGAGGTGCTGACTAATTGTTGAGCATTGGATGGATTTTGAGCGGCTAGAATTGCTAGATGGTGTCTACTGCTGAACTGCACCGGATCCCAGTCCCACGTCTTGAGAGAGTTCATTGGCAACTTCATTGTTGTTTACTTTAATGATATTGGGTAATTGGGATTTAAAGTAAATCTTTTGAATAGCAAATTGAAGTGTACTTGTTTTGAGAGGTAAAAATTTGTACGGTAACGTTGCTAAGCGTACATTGTGCACCAAAGCAAGTGCATGAAGAGAAGACCAAAACGATAAAAGAGTGGCCTACAACTTTTATGTGAGTACTCTGTTTTCATGCACTTACAGGTTTTACCGTATATTTGTGAAAGATTTTGGCGCCATTGCTTCGCATTACAATCTTTTTTATATCAAACTGTGAAATAATAATCCAAGTCAACAACAATGAATCTTGTGCGCTAGATCCATGCGATTTTGGACACTGAAAGTCATGTTATAACTGTACACAGAAACATCACGTAACAATACCACATGCTAAATACACTTGTAAAAATACCACATGCTAAATACACTTGCAACCGATCTGCTCTCGGGGATCATTTCAATCGTCGAATGTACAGAACACGAGAGAGCGTTGATCATATCTGAAGATTTGCAAAGCATAAAATTTTGATTACATTAACAACAGTCTTGAGACCAGGACAGCACTGAGCATGTATGCCGCAAGTATTATCGAATGTACAGAACACGAGAAAGTGTTGATCATATCTGAAGATTTGCAAAGCATAAAATTGTGATTACATCAACAACAGTCTTGAGACCAGGACAGCATTGAGCATGTATGCCGCAAGTGTTACAGCAACCCACACCGTCGTATACTACAAAGGGGCTGCTTGCACTCGGGGTCGATCATGGGAGGCAACATGTCGAACCATACAATGGCTGCTGAGCAAAAATCAGATCAGGAAAATTTACATACACAATCGCTGGCACCCCATCGCAAGAGCTCCACCAACTCCCAGCGACGTCGCTCAAAGCTCATCGGCTGACCTTGGTTATGATGTATCGGCCTTTCTCCATGTCGTATATGGTCTTCAGGCGAGGCCATCTCCACTTCAGGATAGAGTATGCTGTAAATACAACCATGGTAGTAATGAAGAAAAGCGGAACCAACCCAGAATAGTCATAGTTGTTTAGATATGAAACTGATGAATCTGAGTACTCTGCCGGGGTTAATGTCTTCTGCACGATGAAAGCACCCAATGCCCAGTCAACAGGCATACCACGGATTTTATTTGTAACATCAATCCTGAAACAGAACAAACATTATAAATCCTAAATATTGAAATACAGAATGCAAATATTAGAACAGTAGAAAGGGGAGGCTCACCTCCTATCATCCATTGGTATTTTTAGTGTGTCATGCAGTAAGGCAACAATATACGCTGAGGAGAAGCAAAAAAGAAGCAGTTCCCCCTCATTGAAAGAACGGTACTTATGTTTTATCTTTGACCAGTCCCCATGGCAAAATTGCTCCCCAGCCAGCATCAGATCAGAAAGAAAGGACTTGAACGCAGCCCAAAGAACTATTACATCATCAAAGATTCAAAATTATTTCCATAGCAAAAATGGTTAAAATACTGAACATGGAAAAAAAAACAGAAATGTGACCAAACGTATCACTCCTGGCCTTTTGTCTGCCTTATGTGTACCAAAAACTTCATGAAAAAGTACATCAAGTAACACTTCAAAAAAAAAAAAACACAGAGAGAGGGGGAGAGAAGAGGATGGAATTAAACCTTCAAAGTATGGTAGAAGTTCTCCGTTGCTAAAAATTTCCCTTCGAGATCTGGTACAAATGCTCCTCCCAGACGGCAATCAGAATATGTACATTCCTCTGCAAAGATAGGAAATTTCAGTCCCCTTTATTATGACATGAAATAAATGCAGAACATTAAACTGCAACAAAAACTGTATTCCATTGAATTTTTTCAAGCCTAATAGTACAGCAAATTCTGTATCTAGAAGGTAGCAACATGAGCAAACGATTGTTGACAATTACTTAGCGACACAAATGTCAATGCATCCTGCCAACTGACCACCATACCGAAAATTCCAGGAAGCAAAAAACTTTTCAAACCCTCCACAGTATGATCAGTGTGTTCCGAAGAAAGTCACTAGTAGAGTCACCTTTTTTTTGGCATCTTGTACAAGAATAAGCTAAAGTACATAGCAGTATAGCACTTTCTTCTGTATTCAACACAGTAAGTTCAGCAGTTTACTCCTCAAAACACTACATGTCATAAGTCAAGTAGCCCTTTTTACAGTAAACGGTTTTCCTCTGAAGAGTTGAACAGATATTCTTAAGTCTTAACTAAAGAACAGATATTCTTAAGTCTTAACTAAAGAAAAGTGAAAAGGATAGAACTTGAGGCAGTATAAGAACAGATGGCTACCTTTTCCTTTCTGCAATAGTGTTAGCACTGCAGATCTACACTCTGAGAAGTTACCAACAGCATGAGCAAAAGGTCTGTACTCAACCTTAGACTGAAGAACACTAGCGGGAAGTTTAACTACTCCCTCCATGTGCAAAAATCCCCTTGGACTGCAAGGATCTCGGTACGTAGTTTGAGGAATTAAATGTGTGGCCACTGCAAAATCATATCAAATTTAAGTACAAAGACTTTGTACTGTAATTACTTTTGAAGGCATTTGGCCTAACAACAATTCATATAGGTGTGCACATGGACAATACAAAAGAAACAGAAGCGCACGATTCACACTAAAAGAATTGCCGTGTATCATCTAAGTATTGGAATGGAGTGCTGTCTAAATCATGTGTGCATGGCTGCTTGCGTAGCCACATTAGCAACTACAAATGCATTTAACCAAGCAACTTACTTGATTTAAGGCCAGGTGTGCTCAGCAAGTCATGAAGTGATTCATATGCTACATTCTGCATATGAAAGTGAGACAACAGTTAGCACTTACAAAATAACAACAAATCGAACATTTAAATTTTAGCAGTTCATAGAGAAGATAGTGAATTAGGTACCAATCTTGTAGTTCACATCTTTGAAATTTATTAATGCTATAGACAAATTAAGTGACTATTCATAATAGATGATGGTGAATGCACGAGAAATCAATATTTGCGCATAGAAATCACCTGACCAAGATGTAGAAAGCTGTGGCTGTACAGATTATACGTGACATCACCGAACTTGAGCACATGAGAGAACTCCGCAGGCAAAGGTTTATCCATGACAAATGCTACCTATTGATCACAAATAGAACAATAGTAAGAAACACCAACAAACTTAACTGCAAGAAGCCCACTTCTTTAGCATGAAAACAGTACACGGAACCTGAACAGAAGCCCCACCAAGCTCAATTATACCAGTAGTATCTTGTGAATCATCACCCAGAGTACCCAATGCATAATTTGCTGCAATCCATGCATACATCCCTTCCTCAGCTCCTACACAACATTTTGAAGTAATTGCGTGATAACCTTAATGAAAAGACTGAATTGTATCTGACCTATCACACACACCACCCCAGATCAACACAATCCCATTCTATATACTAAACTATCAAATGCAAGTACACCAATTCAACAGAATTCCATCCGGGATTATATTGATCCATCGCATCCAAGCACTACAGGCCCACATATTTCCACAACATACACTCAAAATGAGCAGTTTCACACTTTCATTATGCAACATGCCTGAGATCACGGTGGCCCATTCGTCCTGGAACCGGAACCCTGACTCCCGAAGCACCTCCCTGCATGATTCCAAGACGGCCTCGGTCGCCGCAGCATCGAGCAGCCGGAGCCCGGCCGTGGCCATAAGCCGCACCTCAGTGTCCACCCAGCTACCCCGTGGCACGCGGCGCCGAGCGAACTCCACCAGCGGTGCAAGCGATAGGCCCGCGCTTCCGGGGTCGGCCGCGAAGGACGACAGCCCCGGGGTCGCCTTCAGCGACGCCGTGCGCGCCCAATCCAGCTGCGGGAGCGCCCCCCGGCCCCCCGCAGCGGCATAGTAGGCGATGACGTGGATGCGGCTCCCCGTGCTGCCGGCGTCGATGACGACGCCATAGCCGGGGGGCGGCGAGCGAGGCAGCAGGAGGAGAAGGGCGAAGGCGGCCGCGGCGAGGAGGACGAGGGCACCGGTGAGGTGGCGGCAGCGGCCTGAGCTAGGGTGCTGCCGTTGGGAGCCCATCTTGAATGGGGTGGGAGGCTGGGAGCTAGGGTTTGTTCCCGCGCTTGGGCGTGAGGCTCGACACGGGAATCGGGGCAGCGCATCGGAAGGGAGATCGGCCGGGGGTGGAGACCGTCCGGAGGCGCGGGGCGCGTCAGCGGCGAGGGGGTGCCGGCGCGCCGCCGCGTAATGGTGGTGGGATCCGGGGTGTAGCGGGCAGCGGGGGATCGGGGGTAATTGACAATTTTTTTAAAAAACAATAAATTTTTATTCCAATTAAAAAATATATAAAATATTGCAAAACTATACCTCTGACGCCGTTTCAAACGGTGACAGGAAAATGTCGCCCGATAATTCGGCGACAAAGACTCGTGTCGCCGTTTAAAATAACAAAAACAGTTACATTAGCGCCACGTAGACAAAAAAACCATTCGGGTTCCCTATCGCCAAATTGTACGGTGATAGTGTAAAAATTGACCGTTGGTTTGGCAACAGAGGGGGTGAGCACCTCTGTTGCTAAACTAACTAGCGACAGATGCTTATTTAAATGCCACAGCGTTTATTGTAGCTGTGAGCTCATTGTGTGGTAGGTTTTTTTTTGTTCATTGTGTAGGTAAATGTTTTTCTGTTCATTGTGTTTAGCAATAGATCTAGTATATTTTTAGTAAAAATAATAGATCTAGTTAAATTTAGAAGTTACGGATATATTTAGTATATTTTTAGTAATTTAGTTGGTTTGTACAAATACATTTATGCAGATATATATTTTAAGAAAAACAATATATTTTTAGGAATGTAGATGTTTTTATATATAGATGTAGATAGATATGTATTTTTAGGAGTGTAGATTTTTTTCTGAGATAGAAATAGATAGATATATATTTTAAGAAGTGTAGATGTTTTTACAAATAGAAGTAGCGGATATATATTTTTAGGATTGTAGATAGTTTTTCTGAGATAGATCTGGATAGATATATATATTTTAAGAATATAATTGTTTTTTATAGATAGATCTAGATAGATATATTTTTTAGAAGTGTAGATATAGATAGATCTAGATTTTTTTGAGTATATAGATATAGTTATGCTAAGTGTCACAGTATTTTTTACAAAAAGTATTTAATTCGTAAGTTAATGAATTGGTTTACAGATATGTCAGAATGAGTTCTATTTAGAATCTATGCTGGAGAAAGGGTTGTCACGTATGGTTTAGACGGAGCGGATCTGAATAACTTCCAGTATGTGGACAGAAGTTTGAGTAGGGTCAAAGAGCGCATATTTTTTTCTGTGTTGAATTGGTTGTATTATACTTTTCGGATGGAACCAGATCAGTGCTAGCTGAAGTTATTTTGTCTTTGTAGTATACGAAATGATCCTGTTTATTAGGAGTTAGTTGAGGTGAAGGAAACTACATCGTGGAGGTTATATATGAGGGGGGCGGAGCAACGTCGATGGTATCGGGTGCTTTTAGTGCAAGCATATGATAGAGTTATTGCCCCACAATAGCAATTGGATGCTGGTGAGTATAGTGAGACTCAAAATGAGTTCAGTTATGGTGACACAGAAATTGAGGAATTTAGCCGTGAGCAACATGTATAGTAATGCAACGAGGATATCATTTACCTGAGTGGTGAACAAGTTGAGGTTGGAGAGGATGATGAAAACATTGAACAAGAAGCGCAGGGGACAAGTAGATGAAGGTGAGAAAATTGAGGAAATAATAGCAATGATAGAAGAGGAATACCATGAATACACCAGAAGACTAGTGGAAGGCGACGATGACTCGGATGAGAAAGATAGATGTATGGAGTCGCTTGCCAACAGATTGGAGCACACATCAATTTAATAAGCTGATTGTGAATGAAAGTAGCGATACACTTTGGCAGTATAGTGAGAATGGGGTTAGGCCTAATAGTATGTACCTGACAAAAGAAACAGTGCAGGATGCTATGAAAGATTGGGTCTTATCAGTAAGAAGGACTTTCAGGGTTAAGAAATCCACCCCAACCTATTACGATGTGGTTTGCAAGATTCATAGGTGCCCTTGGAGAGTGTACGCATACAAGCTCAAATAGGGCACCCACTGACTATGTTTGAAGATTAAGCAGCATATCTGTATGACTGAGAAAACCCTGATGGCTCATAGGAACTTGTCATTCGGGTATGTTGCAAATATCATGTACCCAGAGATAATGGAGAACCTCAATTTTAAGCTCCGTACTATTATCCGAGCAATCGAGAACAAATATCAGTATATAATTAGCTATGGGAAGGCATGGAGGGCGAATCAGAAGGCCTTAGAAATAAGGTTTGGAAAATTTGAAGACTCCTACCATAATCTGTCTGCACTGCTGCTCAATTACATTCAGGGAAGAAATCCTAGCACTTATTATGATTATCAAGGTTGTCTATCAAGCAAGTAGCCGACCAGAAGGCATATGAAGAAAGTTTTCTTTGCATTCGGAGCTTGCATTAAGGCGTTCTATTATTGTCATCCATTGTTGTGCGAGGCGGCACATTCTTGACCAGGAAATACAAAGGGCACATAATGACAACTGTGGGCGTTGATGGAAACAACCAGATTCTGCCTGTTGCTTTCACCTTTGTAGAAAACGAGAACTACGAGAATTTGTTGTAGTTCCTACATGACTTGAAGATCAAGGTGGTAAAAACTCGTCAAGATATATGCATACTGTATGACAGGCATGCTAGTCTGCTTAGTGTTATCAAACAATTATAAACAGAGAAAGAGGAGCCATTTCCATGGCCTAACCTGCAGAGCCGATGTTGCATAAAGCATTTGGGTGTGAACTTTTATAAGCAATTCAAAAACAAGAAACTGGTGAACATGTTTAAGAGAGTAAGTTCTGTACTCTATGGAAGAATCTTGATAACCTAACAAGAAAACACAAAGAGTAGATGACAAAGCTAGTACTAGTGAAACACAGGATTAGGCGGAGCCTCTATTCCCCGTGCCAACAGAAGATGAGGCGACAAATCGTGGCCGAAGGCAAAGGCCGATCAAATGTTTCTCGGGCTGGATAAAGCACGAGTCGAAAAAGAAGTGGTCATTGTTACATGACACATATGGTGCTAGATACGGTGTCATGACGACTAACTTGACGGAGGTGTACAACCGGGTGATGAGAGGATGAGGTGTCTCCGTTGATAGGAATTGTTGAGGAAGTGCTGCGGGGCATAACCAAGTACTTTGTAGATAGGCATCGAACTGCTGAAGTAGTAATGAGAGATGAGAATCTATTGTACTCTAGCATGATCACTAAATACATGGATGAGAAGAGTACGAAGGCTGGCAAGCATAGAGCTATCAAAGTAGGTGCACAAACACTGCACTTTGACGTGATATGCAGGGATACAGGATGGTGTGGAACCAACCAGAAAGTTATCACCCAAGAGTGCATCTTGCAGGCTGACTGCAAATGCTCGTGTAACAAATCCCACCTTTTGCATAGGCCATGTTCTTATGTGATAGCCGCATGTGCGTTATTTGGAATGCGACCGGTATATATCTATCTGAATATTTCACAAAGAAAAAGGTGATGGCAACTTGGAGCGAGGAGTTTTATGGTTATGGTGTTGTCGGTTCTTTCACCACAACTCCTAGTGTCAATGAAAGGTTTTAGATTCCTAATTTTGATGCAAAAATATAAAAAGTAGGGCGTCACAAAACAAGATGTATCAGAAATAACATGGATGAGTCTGAAGCTGGTAAGTGTATGAAGAAATGTTCATTATGCAAGTAATATGACATACGTTCAAGAACTACCAGCCACAAAATGAAAAAGATGAAGGAGGAGATGGCAACTCGACGATGGGGGAGGAATCGTCGTCTGCAAGGCGTGGTGGACGACATCATTATACTACCGGAGAAGCTATTTAAATTATCATATGCTATATGTGAAATTCATATTTTATTATGTAATGTGTGTTGTATGAACTCTTTTTTCTACCTAGTTGTAAGCAAGTTGTATGTTGTTGTGAGTGTTGTTGCTTGATAAATTATTAGAATTTATTTCAATATATTGTTATGATGCTTCTATAGTTTTTTGTACGCATTTGTTTCTATATGCATTTGAAATATAACTTTCATTATTGCAATTTGTAGATATGGCCCACCAGGATGGAGATGACGACTAGCCATTTGAGTTGCTAGATCAGGTTGTTGATCATCGTCACCATGCCAACTACGCCATTGCTTTTCGAGAGGAGGGACAGGATCCTTTGGAGCTCAACGTACTATGACCGAGGACACCGTAAAAGCTCTGGTCACTCTATCCTCATTGGATCCCTAGGTAACATACTATTCTCATATTTCTAAATATCCTTATTGTAGTGTCATAATTTATATTAATTAATTACTGTGGTGCTGTTATTAATTTCATATTTTTGTTTTGTAGCCTTCGAGCATTAGGATTGCCGCCACTCGCCCGAATGGTGGAGGTGGCGCACAACGATGTGCAGGGATGGAACGTGGGTTGCCGGTTCCCGTTCGACAGGTCCCTGCCCACTGCTCTGGTGGATTGATGGAGGCTAGAGACGCACACCTTTCATCTACCTGTCAGGGAAATGGCCATCACTTTGGAGGACGTTTTGTGCCTCAGGACTTTGACCCAACGTGGTGCTAGGAGCTACTTGCGCGGTTCTAGGGTGTGCTCCTAGCTACTGCGTACGACTCTTCACCAGCACACATGGTTCGACACTTAGGTGGCTTCGATAATTCGTGGTATGCAACTAACCTTTAAAGCTTAATTGTGCATATACTGGTTGAACTAACAAGAAAACTTAAATTTACCGAGTGGAGCACATTGTCAACCTTACGGACGAGATGAGAGTGAGCCGCCACCTAGACACATACTTGCTATGGCTTTTGGCTGGTGCATGTTCACGAGCTCCCATGGGGATAATGTGGACAGGCACCTTGTCTAGTTTGCGAGGGCGATTGCGGGCACACCCCTTGACACCGTGCCACAGTACTCCTGGGGGTCAGCTGTGCTGTGCGTCACGTACCGTGTGCTCTACAACGTTTGTGGATGGATCGCCAACGGCTCAACCTTCATTGGATGTCCATTGCTTGTATAGCTTTGGGCATACGAGAGGTTCCAGATCGGGCGGCCCAACATTGACCTGCTGCCTCTTGTATATGCCGGTGATGACGACGTTGACGCTCCGACCATGGGCACCATCTGGTACCACCGATGGGTAAGATATTGTAATCACGATTGTGAAACTTTCACTTTAACATTTGTCAGTACTAACGGTAACGTTCTGTGTTGATTTTTTTGTCATCATTACAGTCTAGGTGGGCACACAGGAGGGTGCAGCTAGGCTACCCGCAGTTCGTTGCTGCGTTCAACCGCCTCATCGACAACCACATACGCTGGACGTCGTACACAGAGGCAGAGGTGCAGCTATGTGTGACAGGTGGGTTGTCCACCCTATGCACATGAGACACGGCGTACTGGCGTACACGTCGATTCCTCCTGTTCGACGTCCAAGTCGAGGGCTATGCTGTCCATTGAGTGATGAGACAGTTCGATCTATAACATGAGTTCCCAGTCTATGTCGGCCGTGAGGTCCCACATGGCGCCCACACGTAAGTTCCCTGCATCGATGTTCTATAATTATTATAGTGTAATGCCATTTAATAATATTATATTTATTTCTTATCCGTAGCCAGACTAAAAAGGGCATGGGGCCACCCCTGGCACGTACGTATGGTGCCATGGGTTGAGGTGTGGGGAGGAGCCTTGGATGATGTCCATACTGAGGATATGGCATACGACCTGTAGACGTGCCACGGCTACCGACAGTAGTACGCTTTCCGTACTCATCTTCGTTTGGTACGTGTCAACCCCGATCCTCCTAGACATGTTCCCAGGCCGAGGGATACATATCCCGCCCATACGGACTCTACTCTACATAGTGCAGCACGTTGCATCCACTCTACAATCTCATTTCCACTCAGTTGGTAAACATGCTAACTAATTCGTAACGTATTTTCCAGACTGATGTGTTAGGCCAATACTACGAGGAGTCAGGGAACTTCCTTCCTCGTCTAATCCACGAGTTGACGTGACTAGAGAGGAGATAACCTATTTTTTCACGAGGTTTATAGAGAGCTCGAGATGCGTCCTCCAGTTGGCGGGATGCCGCCAGCCTCCTGATGTGGTTGACGGCATGCCGCTTAGTGGAGGTAAGGGTGCTGCAGATACATCTTCCCATGCTACAGCCTCCCGTGCCACCGTCACACTGCTGTCTGCGAGAGGGCGAGCTGCTGGACACACTGGTCTAATCACTCACAACGGAGGTAAGTACTTAATCGCACTTTCTATGTTTTTCAATCATTTTTTGAATGATGTCAACAATTCTTCATTTGTTACAGGCTCACAGGTACAGTGGTTCCCGTCTATAGCTTCACCTGCACCTGACAACTATGAGGGGCAGCCTGATGATCCAGCCCACGCAGACTACGACCTTGATAATGGTGGTGTGTCGAGATACTTCGTTGATGCGGATGAGCCTGTACCGTCACATTTGCAGGGAGAACCACCACCGATGTAGCCTTCTCAGCCAAAGTATGCTACATCTCTAGCTAGACCACAGAAGGCTCACCGTGCGCTGACGCAGTTGACCTACTCGCACGGGGAGATTTGTAGGAGGACTGCCCAGCCACGAGGAGCCACCCAGAAACGGGGCCGGTAGTAGTTCTTATATTTGGATTGTTTGAACTTTTTATCTTATGTATTTTGTTAATCCATTCCACATATGTTGTACGACATATGGTTTTTATGATCACAAACTATTATATTTGGTTATGCAATGCTGTTATTATTTTTGTTATAGTAGGACCTGCTTTCAAGAACAAAGAGTCAATTAGTTAAAAATGGTTAAAATATCCCCTACTAATGCCTGAAAAATGGTTAAAATATCCTATATGGTGCAGTCGCAAACTTAGAAAGAAAACTGGGCCGCAATCATGTAATGCATGGTCACATAAGCTTTTTCAGTAGCCCATAAAATAACATGTTTAAACGAAAAATTATAGAGGAATAGCCCAGAAACACCCTTTGATATATGTACTACCATAATCTGGAAAAAGATCCTATTTAAAACTTGCTTTGCATCTAAATCCTGCCAAAGCAAACACCCTAAACGATCACTACAAGCGTAGATTACGGTTCACAAAATAACTCATCTAAACACAAATTTTGGGAGGGATAAGTCCAGGAACACACTTTAGTATATGGACAACCATATTATAGAAAAATATCTTATTTACAACTTGCTTAGCATATATATTCCGTTCCCGCAACACAAGAATCATCATATAACCATGTAGTTTTAGCCTGTTGTGTTTTTATTTTTAAAAATAGCCTCCATGAAGATGAAATTACACATTTGACCCTCTCGCTCTTGTATACTGCGGCCCTGGTGCACTGCATATTTTTTTCTTTACTTTTTCTTACATCTGCATGAAAAAGGATCTGAGATTGTGCGATTCCCACACTTTCTCAAAGCAACATGACAACACGATGCTTGTTGCTTTTTCAGACTAAATTGACAACTTCTGTGCAGCAGCTTTTTTAGGGTGATTAGACAACTCACGGGCGTGTAGCTTTGTCAGGACGATTTGACAAGTCACAGATAGCAGCTTCGATTTGACCACACATTGTCATTAATGGATATTATCTTCTTCTAATGGTCAACAGCTGTAAACATTTTATCTATACAGCCCTTCTTAATATCCTGCTTCCGTTGTCAGATTCATTTCCAGATGTGGTAACAGTTGTTGTACATCGGATTTAGGCCGGCCAAGATTTAGACTCACCTACCCACCAGCCTATTCACTTGATGGCCTCAAGCATCCCCCTTTCGACCGATTGTGAGCAGCCGTGGTTTATCAGTCTGAAATAACCCCTCGCTACACACAATATAGTCCGACGTGACTACTCACTACATAGTACAAAGTCCCATCGGTACACTCAGTACGCACTAACTGTACACTACACAGTCTGAAGTGACCACTCACTATCTACTTTTAACTCCGATGTGACCACTTATTGCTCAATATATTTGTTAGTACTGACACCTTGCATACATAACTGCCTTTTTAGCTCGACATGACTACACACTCTGGTATTTTGCTATCCGTCTGCACATTTGAATCTTACCATCCAATACTTAGTCCATATACCACCCCTTAGAGACTATAAAAGGCCAAACCACAGGCACACATACATAGCTCTCACTCACACTTCACCATGGCTGGATTCTCTAATAAAGCATTCTCGTGGATACCTGATATGAGCAGCGTAGCCCTTCATTACACGTTGAAAGTTACGTATAATGGGAAGGATGATCTGTTCAAGGAGGAGAACCTAAGTAAAGTTGTGTCCAAATTGCAACAGTGGCGTTCGACATTATTGAGGCCTAAGGTGACAACCTCTGGCTTGAACCTTGTGACTTTCAATGACCTCAAGGTGCACTTGTAAGGATGGTGTCAAAGGTATTTCAGGATGTACGAATTAGCCAACCACCCATCTGCTACAGGTTTTTCTATGAGATTTTATAGGGTATTGATGTTACCTGATCAGTATGTATAGCATATTAAGGCCCTGTTTGGGAGAGCTCCAAATCCTAGCTCCAGCTCAGAGCTGAAACTTATATGCTAAAATAAAGTGAATTAAGTTTATAATTTTAGTCTAAAATGCAAACAAGATGATCTACCTAAACACTCTTAATGTACCCACAGCTCCAGCTCCATAAATTTCTAGAGCTAGAAATACCCTGCTCCACCAACTCCACAGATTTTGGTGGAGCTGGAGCTGTCCCAAACACCCCCTAAGGTTAGTTATTTTCTCTTTGTTTACCCTACTAATCTTTTTAGCATTATTCATGAGTTCGCTAATTAGTATGTTCGTCTTGTGTGTTAGTCATTCTCGGAGGATAAAGAGTTGCTGAACAAAGATATCCCAGAATTTCTAGTGGTGTATATACTCTTCAGTGGGGGTGTGATGTCTAGTTTGCGCAGAAGACGAGAAGAGGATCTAACTGAAGCGGTAGAGGTCCACCCAATACTATTGCAGTAGAAAGTTCAAGAGGACGATCAACCACCACCGAAGGGGGCTTGCTCCTAACTATGCAAATAACGATGACGAAGATGATGATGATTTCATGTCACCTAGATCTTGACGTTCAAACACTATCACAACAAGCCGTTTAAGCACTACTACAATAGGCCGTTCAAGTAGCAATGCAAGAGGACGTTCAGCCAGCACTGAAGGAGGGCTAGGTCCTAACCATACAAATGACTATATTGATGATGATTTCATGCCACCTAGGCCACGAACCTTACATCCTCAGAGTTCTCCGAATCTTGACGATGATATTACATGAAGCTCTATCAGGTATCCAAATGTAGTACCTCGTCAAGAACCAACAGATAACTATTATAATTTTTGTAGTAGTGACCTATTCCGGTAACCATGGCTATAGAATGTATGGTTTTGTGACCTAGTCCTTCACTAGAGGCATGTACCTATATTGTATCCCAGTTTTATGAATTCCATAAGACATGTATGTACATATGTTGTATCCCAATTTTATGAATTTCCTAAAGCATGTACCTATGTTGTATCTCAGTTTGTGATTTAGTCCTGCACTTTGTAATATCAATATCGGGTTTTATTTAATATTTTACTATGATTTGTCATCAAATTTATCGCACACTGAAAGAGAATGAGGAACAATGAAATTTGATTTTTTGGTCAAAAAATTAACAAATAATTTTGTAAAATAGAATTATCACCGACAAATATGAATTTTTCTTAATTTATTGAACCCTAGTTTGAACTCTAGAATTCTAGTAACCGTCAAAATAACACTAACTTTTAATAATTAATGCTCGCAAGTTACAGCGAATTTTCAAATAAAATAATTGCAAAAATGTTTCTCATAAAGTTAATTTCCTCCAAAAAATTATGATTTTTCAAATTTATTTGTTTTGGGGGCTCTATAGCCCAACCATTTGGCGATAGCTCTTTGTCACCAAATAAAATGGGGACATATTGCGTTGTTGCCAAATCGTTTGGTGACGGAGACCTATCACCCTTTTATTTGACGACAGAGAGGCCACATCAGTGCTTACTCAGCTTTTGTCTGCATTTTGCACTCTTGTCGCCAAATCATATGGCGATAAAGGTATAGTTTTGCAATTTTTTTAGAACGAGGTATATTTTTGCAATTTAAATAAAAAATATATTATTTAAAAAATGATGAATTGACTGGTTACAAGGATTCACATTTTGTTTTCGACAGAAATCTTGCTTGTACCAAAATCTCAGATAAATCTCAACCTAAATTCAAAAAAGAAAATTCAAATCCTGTTCATTTTCTACCAGGAAAACCAAAATTTCGGCTGATATTTTGGTAGTTTTCCACCGGCCGAAAAGTGGGTCAAACGACGATAAAAAATTAAAATTTTTATGGAGATTTTTGACATATTGATAATGTTTTCATAAAATTTCAGATAATAATGAACCTGTGGAATTTTTAAAAATTCAAACATTGTTATTGTCCTGATAAAATATTGACCAACAATTTTGAACCGAATGAAAAATGGGACAACCAATGTTAGAAATATTTGAAATTTTTTGTGCATGATTCTAACATATCATTAATCTTTTTATAAAATTTTTAGGTGATGGTGAAGCTTGAGTGATTTTTAAAAATTTAGACAACGGTGATATCTGGATGGAAAATGGTTGAAAGTACATTAGAAAATTTTCAAATTTTGATTGGATGGTCATGATGCATCATTAACCTTGCCATAAAATTTTAGATGATTATCAATCCGTGAAGTTAGAAATTTTGACAGCATTTTGACTAAAATTCGGATTTTGAGAGTCACAATTGGAAACAATCAATGTATATTTGCATGCCAATTAATAGGCATGAAATAAAATCGATACCTATAAAAATTTATCACATATTTGCATCACAATAAAATCAATATATATTTGCATCACGTACCTACAAGTAGTAGTACGCCTTGGTGTAAACTCTACCTCCGTGTTATCGACAATGACCTCGTTGATACCGTCTCTCGTGCTGTTGCTTGTATTCTTCCCAAGTCATGTCCCGCAGGTAGGTAGACAGACTTCTAATGTTCGTAATGAGCCACTCAGGTGCTATAATTCTCTGACTGGTGAAGGTACCTAACACCGACAAATGAGTGTCATGCATACAGATCGACGTACAGATCAGTGTATTCAAACAGGCTAAGAGATGCTTAATCCATCATAACTCTGTCAGTAATCGTACCCACCCTATAATCCAATCTATAGGGCATCGAATCGTACCCACTATGCTTAGTTGGGAAGCCCAATGGCTAGAAGACTGGTTGCTACTCCATGAGCCTGCGTCATCCTGTGGTTGTACTGCCTACTACCCACCCCCACTACTTAACGTGTCCTTCCCCGTACTAGGGTCTGCCTCTGTGAGCCCCTTTGTAATATCTCAGAGAAAAGAAAATTTTCCTCTGCGAGCTGGGTTAAGAAAGGAAAAGGGGGGATTTTTATTCATAGGCTGAATTGTCCTAGCATTGGATGATTTTGGGCCCGGGGGAGGGGCTCCAACCCCCCTCAAACCCTAGCCTCCCCTCCCCACCTTCCTAGCAGTCCCCACCCCCTTCCTAGCCACCTTCTCTCCCCATTCCTGCCCTTGTGCAATAGCCGCATCCCTCCTTTCTTCCTCCACCCAAGCAGTCCTCCCCTCCTCCCCTAGCAACCACCTTCTTCCCCCCTAGCCGTCCCCCTCCTCACCACATCCTCGTGATAGCAACTGGCTTTCTTCTCGAGTCTCCATTGCTGCTGCTTGTGGTGGAATCAAGGGACGTGGTGATCCTAGGGCAAGAAGATCGGGTTGTGCGGAGGAGCGAGGAACGAGCGATCCGAAGGGAGGGAATCGCAGTCGTCATTGATCCATTATTGCTACGAGTGAAGGTATAATTTTACATTGATTTTGGTGTTAAGGATGTTGTATTTGGGGGATTCTTGGTAGTTTCCCTAGTAGTTGTGCTCGGGATTGATTATTAGATTCTTTTGGTATAAGTTCAGAATTCGGATGGTTCTGGATCCGAATTTCAAATCAAGTTTCGAGGCACCTATGCCCATTTTTAGAGGGTTTGGATGTTGTAAAAATCATAGATCTTTATCTTGTTTCAGTAAAGTCTAAGAACATGAATTTTGATTGGGTGGTTTAAAAGTTATGGCCTTTTGAAGCTTTGCTGTCCAGATCTTATGCTTATTAGTAGCAATCGTGATAATTAGCAGATTAGGGATAATTAGAGGCCAAATTAAATTATTTCAATAACTAGATATAGCTAGGAAATTTCCTGTATATGTCAAAAATATTATTGTTTGCTTAATTTGGAGTTGTATAAAAATAGTTACAAAATTATGAAGTCTGTTATCCAGTCTATCGTCAGATCAATTTTCTAGGTTGAATCCGAAGGAT